>JAVLUX010000009.1:9600000-10112500 GCA_032164185.1 Moxostoma hubbsi | reverse complement strand
ATCATTTCCCCAGCCCACAACACTGTGCTAATGGTACAGGCAACAGCACAACTTGCAAGACACAAAAAACCCTAGAAAATTAGAAAACTGGTTAGGATTTATTCAAAAATATTTTCTGAAGTCACAATTTAGAAAAAGTTAAATTGAAGAAAAAATAGGAAAATTATTCCCTTCCTATTATCAATTCAAGAAGTAACTGAAAAATTAATACAAAATTATTTTTCTATTTATGCATATGGTCTGTTAACATAAGGTTATGAAATGCATACACAAATATTATGCAAAATAAAAGTGTACATCCAATGAACATTGACTTATAAGAAAGTTATATAACTTACATAACATGGCAGCCCCCATGTGTGGACCCTCTCCATGTAGAATAAAACATCTTTTATAAGCATACTGATGTGACAGGAGTCTTTATTTTAACGTGAGTGCTCATGATTTCCTACATGTATTGCAAAATTACAATTCACGTCTTTAGGAGTTAACATTGTTTAAGGGGAAAAATAACTGAGTGCACCTTTAAAGCAAGACAATGATCTCAAACACAAACTGGAGTGGCTAAAAAATAAAAATGTGAATGTCTTACAATGGCACAAACTGTATTATCATTTTCTTGTGCCAGCTGTGCTTAGAATCAGATACCAAACTAGAGTTATTTTGTTGCTAGGTACTTTGAGTTGTTTATTCCTTCCCAGCCCACTATATTATAATATTTACCAGATTTACTTTTCCATAAGCAGGCATGATGAAGTCCCCTTTAGTCATCATTATATATGGGATACACACTCAAGTGGCCTCCACCTACAGATCATATCTCTGCTTTCAGAGGCTTGTACCGCAAAGCTGACAGTTCACCACTATCCTACCAGGTTTCGATAATGCGTTGGACAGTTTTTAACCCAATTCCAGTGATTTCACAAATCTGCTTTTCTTTGCTTGATACAGGCTAATAATTTGCCCATTCTAAAACATAGGAACATTTTTTCCATGACCACAGGATACGTCTTCCTCCTTGGTTGTTTAAGAAATAAGAAGCAACACACTACATCAGTAAGGGTTAAAAGAATTGTTACCAGCTGAAACATATTAATCACTGCTATAATGATCCAATCATAGGCTCTTAAGCATCTACTTATTTAAATCCAAACAGCAACTCTTTTTTTGGCCAGGTAGTGTACAACAGTCAATGAATACACACTGCAATTCATCATATACTCTATGATGTGTTATGCTGTCTTCCAGTTGGCACTTGAGTGAATTGGTATATATATATATATATATATATTTTTTATTGCTTACTTATTTATAAATTCACTTTGAATGAATTGCATGATGTGCTGAATCATTATCTGAATTAATCACAAATAATTGCATATCAATAGTTGTAGTAGTAATCGTTTAGAAAGGCCCCCAAATAAAGATAATTTTGTATATAACAATTTAAATAATTCTAAATAAAATAATATTTCTTAAATATTCAAAATAAAATAAAAAATCAAATACATTACATCATATACACACAGTATATTGGCAGCAGACAAGTAAAGCATTTAGACAAACAGTGTCTTTAAATGTCAAAATATTGTTTGTTTTATCCATATAATTGAACATAACCCTATTATTGGCTTAGTTCCATCTGCACTATTTTAAATTGTTGGTCTATGTACACATGCATCAGACGGACACTTTTGAAGCATCTCACTTTGGTAGTGTTGTTTCTAGTTTCTAGTCTAGTTTTTTTAGGGTGCTGTGTCAAGTTTAAAGTAGTTCATATTAAAGTAAAGCAAAGTAAAGTACATCTCGAGATCCGCGAATTTTGCTGTCCTCCGGCTGTCTGTCTTGCCTGAGCGCATGAACGTTTCATCTGTGGAAGGCTGTCCGGCCTGCTGTCGTTGGTTTGACATATACTTAAAAACATCAATGTTGTTGATCTAGCTTAAATTGCTCAGAAATTTTGCTTTGAAAATCTGGTTTGTGTCAGTGGACCTGAAAGATGTACATGTTCATGTATACAATTAGCTCCTTGTCACAGGCCATTCTTGGGATTCTGAGGGTTTCAGTTCAAGGACCTTCCCTTAGCCTTTTCTTTTGTTATCACACTTTAACCAAGTGTATTGATGCAGCACAGGCTTCACTGAGGTGACTAAATAAAGTCATATAGATTTTTTCAATTCTGTCAATTGATGTTGTAAAATATGGCACAATCTGATAATCCATAGAAACTTTTGTCTGCAAAACTTGGAGGAAATTATAATTTGACCACTTGTAAACAGAAACACAATATTATAAACCATTTCCTGGCCCTCTACAACAGAAATTGAAAAGATGTGAGTCATGTGATCTGGAATGACTGCTGGGTTGAATTTAAACACAACTGCCAAGAATGAGGAATCAAAAACAGAGCAGAGATGCCATAACAGGAGCATGGGTTACTTCCTTCAAATCCTTCCGTTCTATTCATTTCTGTCATAGGTTTTCTTTACCTTCTGGGGGCTTTTCGACACAGACAGGGTGGAGAACCCCCTCTAGATAAAGGCCCAATTCCCAGTCTCGGCCATGTGCTGGAATTCAGGAAATACAAAACAAAATTCCTGTAGATAATGAAAAAAAAAAAAAAGCACATGTGATAATAATTATTATTTGGGAGGCCTTTATTACACTTCCACTATGGATCCACTTTTGTATATATATGTTTGCAGAGCAATTGCTTGCAAGAGTTTTTTTTTTTTTTGGGCTAAATGAGCACAAGTTGCACCAATCATCAAGCACCAAATATCTTATGGGAGACTGTCTATTTGTCATGACTCAATCAAGGCCATGATGAACAATCTTCAGAACTTGATTCTCCATAGTGTTGTATCTGGGAATGACACGGCTTGGCAAGAAACTGGATTGTTTGCTTATCGCTACAACATTGTCTTCCATGCTGGCTATATGGCACTCTTTGGTAATGAGTCACCCAAAAGTTCAGGGACTTCAGAAGAAGTGAAGGAAATTGACAAACAACACTCAGAAGAACTAACTCTTCCCCAATCTGGCTTATGGGGTCCTGGGGCCTGGCGAGAAGATAGAGGAAGAACATTTGTAGAAGCTTTTCTGGAACACGTTCTCGGTGCAGAAAATGAGCTCCAGAGACAACATTAGTGGCTGGGTGCAAAAACAGAAACAGGATAGGGCTGAGAAGAGCAAGCAAAAGTTTATACGGGTTCTGTTTCCACTTCTCTGGGCATCTCAAGGAAACACGGGTCCTGCAGCCTTCTGTCTTCTCTTGTATTTAATGAAGCACCCTGATGCGATGGCAGCTGTCAAGAAGGGAGTCAAGGAGGTTTTCAGAGAAACCAGGCAGGATGTAAAGGCCACTGATTAACTTGACAAGGGACATGCTCCTCAAAACTTCCATCCTAGAGTAAAAAGGTGTTTTCGCAATATTTCACAGAGACTATGTGTGTGTGTGTGTGTGTGTGTGTGTGTGTGTTTACTATGTCACAAATTGACTTTACCCTTGCTAGAACAGTTGTTAGACAATAAGCTTAAGAATGTGGAAAACTGCTACAAGATCAGCTTTATTTGACTGACCTTTGCACCTGTCAGGGTTGTATGTGCATATCATGTATATGTTTTGTAGTCACATTTGGAGTTAGGGTTTATTGGATTCCACGTCATGGCCACCGAGCAGAGGTGGGTAGAGTAGCTAAAAACCAGTACTCAAGTAAAAGTACAATTACTTCAAAAACATAATTACTCAAGTAGAAGTAATAGTACTAACATAAATAATTACTTGAGTAAGAGTAATAAAGTATCCAATTAAAATAGTAGAAAAGTAGAAAAGTCACTATTTACTTTCAGTGAATATTTATATATATATATATTGAAAGTGAATGGTGACCGAGGCTGCCATCCCTAACATTCTGTCTAACATATTTTGTGTTCTACATAATACAAAGCGTCACACTGGTTTGGAACAACATGAGGGTAGAGATATGATGACAGAATATTAAATTATGGCTGAACTATCACTTTAAGGAGATAGTTTACCCAAAAATGAAAATTCTCACCCTCATGCCATCCCAGATGAGTATGACTTCCTTTCTTCTGCAGAACACAAATGAAGATTTTAAAAAGATTATTTTAGCTCTGTAGGCCAAATGTTTGATGCCCCAAAAAGCACATAAAGGCACTATAAAAGTAATCCATAAGACTCCAGAGGTTAAATCCATGTCTTCAGAAGTGATATGATAGGTGTGGGTGAGAAACAGATCAATATTTGTCATTTTTTGCTAGACAGCAGGGGGTGATATGCAGAGAAGAATGTGAATCACCAAAAACACAAGAAGGATGTGAAGGTGGTCTGTTTCTCTGTTTCTCATCCACACCTATCACATCACTTCTGAAGATACTGAATTAACTACTAGAGTCTTATGGATTATTTTTATGTTGACTTGTGTTTGTTTGTTTAGCTTTAAAATGTTGCCACCCATTCACGTGCATTGTATGGACCAACAGAGCTGAGAAAATCCTCTAAAAATCATACACATCTGGAGTTGCATGAGGCTGAGTAAATAATATAATAAAATATTTTTTGGGGGGTGAACTATTCCTTTAAGGGCTCTTGTCAGATCTGGATGAATTTGTCAATAAGAAGAGAGGTTTGAAACATTTCTAGTAATTATTACAGTGAAAATATCCCACAAGGACTTTATATATAATGCTGAAATATAATGCCTTCTTTTGCTATTTCATAGCTTTTAAAGTCCTGTGTGGATTCTTATTTCAGTGTTGTTACTGTTTTCAGTGTCCTAAGTATTGCAATTGTTAGTTCTGTACAGCATTTCCGCTGCTCTCTAAATGCAGAGCATGCAGCCTACATAGGGCACCAACCCTGTCGTGGAACACTCGCTGTGTCTGAAACCACTCCTATCCACTCTATAGTGCACTATTTCAAGTTTTTGGTATTTTGCAGGAGTGTCTGAATTCTGAGTGAGCCACTCGTTCCCTACTTTTGTTCACTCATTCTTACCCACAATGCACTCTAATTTCAAGTGTATATTTCAAGTACACTCGATGACGGTTAATTTCCCACAATCCACTACGGGAAAGACATACGAGCTGGGTGTTTACTGCTTCCTTCAATCCTGTAATGTTTTATTTCATGCTGAATGTAGTAAATAATGTTTTTGACAAATCATTACTGGATTAAAATAACATAATAACATATAGAGTTGGAATTATGAGTGGTGGTGGCGTAGTGGGCTAAAGCATATAAATGTTAATCAGAATGTCACTGGTACGATCCCCACAGCCACCACCATTGTGTCTTTGAGCAAGGCACTTAACTTAAGTTGCTCCAGGGGGATTGCCCCTGTAAGAAGTGCACTGTAAGTCCCTTTGGGTAAATGCGTCTGCCAAATGCTTAAATGTAAATGATATAGAGAGACAAAACATACAGATACATTTTAACCCACATGGAAAGAACTTATATAAACATATATGTTTTAATATAGGTTTTGATATAGGTTTGTAATATATGTGACATATATGCACATATGTGTACATATATGTATACATATATGTACACATATATACGTGCATACATATACCTATATAGGTGCATATATAGGTGAACATATAGGTGAACATATAGGTGCATATATGTATACATATACGTGTGTATATGTGTACATATATGTGCATATATGTGTACATATACGTGTGCATATATACGTGCATACATGTACCTATATATGTACATATATGCACATATATGTGTACACATATGCACCTATATGTTCACCTATATATGCACCTTTATATACCTATATATTAGTAAAATTATAAAAATCCATAGCTACTAGGCAACATAAATAATAGCCCAAAATTTAGAAATTTACATTATTTATTTAAGAACAATCAAATAGTGCATTAACAAAAATAAGTCAAAAAACTGAACAGAAAAAAAAAAAAAAAAAATGTATCTTGTTGATCTCAGCTCCGTGAGCTTCGAATTGATAGACGTGCCTATCTGCCCTCGGCTGGTTGCCGGCCACTTCTTCAATGTAGCATCTAGAGAAGACAAAAATAATAAGACAGATTAATAATAATAATAATAATAATAATAATAATAATATAGTGCTTCATCAGGAACCCAAAGTGCTTACAGTACAGCTGCAATTGGACACATATTTTGGATAAAGGGCTGATCATAAAAAATGCGTCATGTACACGTCAATTGGAAGATTCTGATTGGATTCTGCTAAATCTGAAGGAAATTCTGATTGGAAACATCACCCCCTCCCGTTTTTTTTAGCGGCATCGTTCTTTCATATGCACATGTCCGTCATGGGGACTGCATTGTTAACAGTCACACGGTCAATCATGTGCATCCAAAGCAGAGAAAATTCATGGATAGGAAAAATTTAGCCACTCCCGTGTTTTTTGGTTTGCTTAAAACACAGGTGAAGTACAACTTCTGCAGTTGTTTTAGATTAGATTATTTGTTTCCATGTAAACTGATTCAGATTTTCCAATCAATCCCTCAAATTTTTTATCTGATGTAAGAAACTTTGCACATGTAAACATATCTAGTGGTCAATGGGCTGCACTTTTATAGCATTTTCCTGCACCCAACAGTACCCAAAATACTTTACAATGGCCTCCCATTGACCCATACATTCCACCGGCGAGCTGCCATGCTAGGTTTACTCGAAGAGCAATAAGATATGCATTAAAATCAATTACCGGTATAGACAAAATAAGGCACAAACACAGGACAGAGGGGATTAAGGGTGGAGGGGTGAATATGATTATTTATTAACACTTCAGACGACAACAATATGCCATGAGGTTATTTGCAACACTATATGTTCTACAAAATAGAGGACTACACACCTTACAGAGCAATACCCCAGAAATGTGGCTTTAGAAGAGGAAAGGTAGGATCAAGAAGTGAGCAAGCGATGAATTAGTATTATAGGTTCAAGCAGATACAGTAACAATAATGGGTGCCCTACCTTATGCAGTCTCCATTGATGCCTAATAAACATTGATACAAGTAGGCTATGGTTAAAGTGGTGAACTTATAAAGTCTTAAAAGTTTTGTTTTCCCTTCTCAACGCATTAAAAGAGTTCCCTTCTTCCTACGGGATCGGCGCAGGCGCCGCGGGCAATGAAGGCGATTTGGGGAATATGACGGGCTCTGTTCGCCGGGTAAACCCCCTCGAACCGCCCGCCTCCCCGGCACGCTTGCTTGCCTCAGAATTGGATGACATCACCGCTGCATCGGAGAGCATTACAGAGGCATCGGATGCTGATCGCTCGCCTGGGCCTCCACCTTCGGGTCTGCCGCCCAGTCTGAGCCTGACGCATGGAGATCCGCTATGCTTTCCCGGGCTACTTGATCGGTCCTGCGGGCAGGTGCGCCGCTCACAGCCGTGCACGACGAGTTGAGCAAAGCCAAGGCTTCTTCGCTCCTCCGCTCTCACTACCCTCGCGGTGGAACGGTCCCAGACCGCTTCCACTCTGCACGCCACGACACTTCCTGCAACCAACGCCAGGCCTAGGCACTTCAAAACTTGCACCTTGGGTTGTCCTGTTCTTGATGTGCTGCAGGAACTGCGCTGGATGACCAACCGCGCCCCCGGGCCACGGAGGTCAGAAGTGCCGGCACTCGAACAGGCGATGGCCACCCCTTGCGGTCCAGAAACGCACCTGTGGACTGGACCTGGTCGAAATGCGGGAGGCAGACAAGGCACACCTTCTCCCACACCCCCGTCTCCCAGCTCCGTCCATTCGGCGCCACTGTTGACGACTCTGCCCAGCAGTCCTCAGCGGTGAGGCAGACGGAGGCCACTGCACATCCTGCCCCACCGCAAGCCTGCCGCCATGGGCCATGCCCCGTCTGCTCGCCGACGGGCGTCCTCCTGCGGCTATGAAACACCCTGCTCCGCCTCAACCCGGGCCCAGCTCTCAGCCCCAGCGTCTAGCACTCCGCAGGAAGCGGACGCCCCCGTCTCACGGACCCCCTCGAGGACCCGGAAGGCTCCCAGGCTGTCCGTAGACGTTCGACCCAGGGACCAAGATGTTAGCCCCGGAGGCTGGTAAGACCGCTCCGTCCCCGGTGGAGGGCCGGGAGGAGAATTTTTTCTTGTCGAATTAATTTTCACATTCTCATATTCTCTGTAATGAGCTATTTCCTTTTGTCTCTGGGTCACCTGGCCCGCAAATGCCATTCTCACGGCACTTTGCCCCCAGATATCAACAGTCCTGGCCCCCTGGACACAGACCACCCGTCTTCAGCCCCACGACTGTTCCCCGGCCAGCCGGTTCCGACGAGTTCAGAGGATGCCTACCCAGGACCTCCTCCTCAGTCGCTAACCCGCCCCCTGCCGGGTGTGCGGAGCAAGGTAAGTGCTTGAGTCTCTTCTCAGCACCTCAGCCGCGGGTCCCCCTGTCGCCGCCCAACGCTGCCCTAACTGCTCCGCCCCGCTGCGAAGCCCCGCCGGGTACGTCAAAATTAATCGTCCCCTTGGTGCCCCTAGCGCAGAGGTTGGACGCGTGGCTTTCACTTCCCAACCCGTCTCGCTGGCTGGCCCGGACCATCCGACTCGGTTACGCAATTCAGTTTGCCAGGCCCCTGCCCCCTTCATGGGCATCCGTCCGCAGTCCCTGCGTGCGGAAATCGCGACTCTTCTGGCCAAAGACGCGATAGAGCTGGTCCCTCCAACCGAGATGAAGGAGGGTTTCTACAGCCCTTACCTCATCGTACCCAGGAAAGGCGGCGGCTTATGACCAATCTTGGACTTGCGAGTTCTCAACCAAGCGTTGCACAAACTCCCATTCAAAATGCTCACGTTAACCTGCGTCCGGCATCTAGATTGGTTCGCAGCGGTAGACCTGAAGGACGCGTACTTCCACGTCTCCATCCTGCCTCGACACCGCCCCTTAAAAGTGCGGTTTACGTTCGATGGCCAGGCGCATCAGTACAAGTCCTCCCCTTCGGCATGTCTCTGTCCCGCTCGCGAGAGTGACTATGCGCCCACAGAGACCAGGTGCTCAGGCACCTCAGCCGCTTGGGGCTTCAGGTCAACCGGGAAAAGAGCGAGCTTACTCCAGTTCAGAGCATCTCTTTTCTCGGGATGGAGTTAGACTTGGTCTCAATGTCCACACGTCTCACCAAGGAGCGTGCCCAGTCAGTGTTGAACTGCCTCGCCGCCTTCAGGCCAGGCACAGCGGTCCCTCTAAAACTTTTCCAGAGGCTCCTGGGGCATATGGCGTCCTCCGCGGTGCTCGCGCCGCTGGGGTTGACACATGTGACACCGCTCCAACACTGGCGTCAGACCCGAGTCCCGAGACGAGCATGGCGCCACGGCACGCTCCGGGTATCAATCACCCCTGCCTGCCACCAAGCATTCAACCCCTGGACAGACCTCTGTTCCTTACGGGCAGGAGTACCCCTACAGCAGGTGTCCAGACGCGTCCTGGTCACAACCGACGCATCCAGATTGGGTTGGGGCGCCGTTTGCAACGGGCACGCAGCCTCAGGCCATTGGAAAGGGGCCCAGCTGCGTTGGCACATCAACTGCCTCGAGTTGTTGACCGTCCATTTTGCCCTGCGGAAGTAACCTCAATGTGACAACGCAACCTCAATGTGACAACGGACGCGCTGTCAAGATAATGCTTGCCTGGCGGAGAGTGGAGGCTTCACCCCCACTCGGTTCAGCTGATTTGGGAATGGTTCGGCAAGGCCCAGGTAGATCCCTTTGCCTCCCGAGAGACCTCCCACTGCCCGCTCTGGTACGCCCGCTCAGAGGCTCCCCTCGGGGCAGATGCACTGGCACACAGCTGACCAGTGGGGCTGCGCAAGTACGCATCCCCCCCCAGTGAGCCTTCTTGCACTGGTGCTGTGCAAGGTCAGGGAGGACGAGGAGCGAGTCACTCTCGTGGCTCCTTATTGGCCCACCCGGGCCCGGTTCTCGGACCTTGTACTCCTCGCGACAGCCCCTCCCTGGTGAATTCCCCTGAGGAAGGACCTTCCTTCTCAGGGACGGGGCACGCTCTGGCATCCGCACCCAGACCTTTGGAACCTCCATGTCTGGCCCCTGAACGGGATGCGGAAGATCTAGCTGGTCTACCACCACGGTCGTAGCCATGATCAACCAAGCCAGAGCCCCTTCTACCAGGCAACTCTACGCCCTGAAATGGCGTCTGTTCGTGAATTGGTGTTCTTCCCGGGCAGAAGACCCAGAGGTGCGCAGTTAGGTCTGTGCTCCTGTTCCTACAGGAGAGGTTGGAGGGGAGGCTGTCCCCATCCACCTTGAAGGTGTATGTTGCCACTATCGCAGCTCACCACGACCCAGTAGACAGCAAGTCTCTGGGTAAGCACGACTTAATCGTCAGGTTCCCAAGAGGTGCCCGGAGGTTAAACCCCTCCCGGCCAAACCTGTTCCCCTCCTGGGATCTCTCGGTGTCCTCACCGGTCTTCAGAGATCCCCCCCGAGTCGCTAGAATCAGTTGGCTCAGGGCCCTCTCCTAAAAAGACGGCCCTGCTGATCGCGCTCACTTCCATCAAGAGGGTCGGGGACCTGCAAGCGTTCCCTACTAACGACACTTGCCTGGAGCTCGGTCCAGCAGATACTCATGTGATCCTAAGACCTCGACTGGGCTATGTGCCCATGGTTCCTACCACACCCTCTGGAGATCAGGTAGTGAACCTACAAGCGCTGCCCCGGGAGGAGGCAGACCCAGCCCTCTCACTGTCGTGTCCGGTACGTGCCTACCTGGAATGCACCCAGAGCTTCAGGCGCTCTGAGCAGCTCTTTGTCTGCTTTGGAGGACAGCAGAAAGGGAACGCTGTCTCCAAACAGAGGTGTCTCACTGGGTGGTAGATGCCATTCAGTTGGCCTATCACACCCAGGCCGTGCCCCCCCCCCTTTTTTTGCGGGTTCGAGCCCACTCTACTAGGAGCGTGGCATCCTCATGGGCACTGGCTAGGGGCACCTCCCTAGCAGACATTTGCAGAGCTGCGGGCTGGGCAGCACCTAACACCCTTACGATCTCAGGGTTGAGTCAGTCTCGTCCCGTGTTCTCTCAGGTCCGAGCCCGTAGAACTCGGAACACGTCGACGATCTGACCGGGTGAACCGCTTGTTCCAGCGCCGTTTTCCTCTGCCAGGGCAAAACAGTGCGCTTTTGTCCCAGAGGCCCTAGGTCCCTGGTTGATTCCTCCCTAGCCCTTCGGGCTCGCAGCAGTTCAGTGGAGGAACGTGCTGGTCCAGTCCACTACGGGTACCTCCGGCTACCCCTACTGGAATAGGTGCTCCACAGATCAGGCCTCCTACGGGACTCCTCCTGTGTGTATTTCCGCGGTACGGTCACCTTACGAGCTGACCCGCGTCTCCCTTAGGCAGTCCTTCGCTGCCCTCCGGTCGCCGTGTTGTAGCAACTCCCCCCTCCTTGAGGTGGGATCTACCACCACGCCATTTCCTCCCACATGCCCAAAGTGGCCATGTGATGTATTTTGCCACCTTTACCTCCCCTGCTGGGCGGGTGTGGCCACCGCAGGGTCTTTTCCCCCTAAAAGAATAGGAATTCGGGAATAAGACCCCCTTCCCTCGATGCGGTAAGGGCCCCGGCTGCTCTTGCTCTATGCTGAGAAAACATAGAGAGAAAAGAGGCCCAGCCAGGTTTGGCCCGTTCCCTAGTTGGGAGCGTCACCTTGTTCCCCCCTGGGTAACCAAAAGGATGCTGACGCTTTTTCGGGGCATTGGGGAAGAGTACGTGCAGCCTGAACACAGTTGGTCGCTTGTGCACGTACAAATACCTGCCCGCTTCTGTGTCAGCAGTACACGTACACGGCTCAGCGCATGGCGAGTTTTGAAGTGGACCCCTAGTGTCGCTTCTTCGACAAAGTTCCCTATTGTGCTGGTTTCATACCTTATAACAGCTGCTGTTAAAAGCAATTCGTTGTGTCCCTGGGCAAGACACTTCACCCAACCCCTATGTGTGAATGGTTGGTGGTGGTCAGAGGGACCATTGGCGCAGATGTGAGCAGCCTCGCTTCTGTCAGTCTACCCCAGGGGAAACTGTGGCTACAAATGTAGCTTACCACCATCAGCATGGAGTGAATGAACCCCCCTCCCTTTCATGTGTGAAGCGCTTTGGGTGTGACTTGTGTCTTATGAAAAGCGCTATACAAATAAGATTCCCTTATCCTCCTTAAAAATCTTACTAATCATGAATGTATTGTAATGTAACAACACACACAGGATGCAGACTGGTAGTGTACCTTGTTCTTTGAAAGTCTGTCATGACCCTCCTCCTGGTGCTTGTATTTGGAAGCCCCTCCCTTTTTATTGTCAACCTTGAGAGACAGAGAGAGACAGACTGACTCTTAGAGAGAGTTAACCCAACTCTTATTAACTTACGTTACACCACCTTGCACATACTTGTCAACAAAGCACATGAAATCATCATAGATGACACAATTACAAAGTAAACCTACACACATGCTTACACATTAAGAAACAAGAGAGAGAGGGGGAGATAACTTTAAAGGATTAGTTCACTTTTAAAAAAACTTTTGCTGATAATTTACTCACCCCCATGTCATCCAAGATGTCCATGTCTTTCTTTCTTCAGTCGAAAAGAAATTAAGGTTTTTGATGAAAACATTCCAGGAATTTTCTCCATATAATGGACTTCAATGGACCCCAAACGTTTCAAGGTAAAAATGACAGTTTCAGTGCAGCTTCAAAGGGCTTTAAACGACACCAGATGATGAATAAGGGTCTTATCTAGCGAAACGATCGGTCATTTCAAAAATAAATAAAAAAGTTTAAGTTTTATAAGCACAAATGCTCGCCTTGCTCTGTAGTGATGTGTCGTTCATGAACGATTCGTTCGTTTTGAACGAATCTTTAATATGACTCGGGAAAGAGAAATGATTAGTTCATCTTGTTTCGAGTTCGGGTTCGGCCGGGTCCAAGTCTTTCGTTGAACTAATCATTTCTGTCTCTGCATAGTGCTATGGGTTTGTGAGTCTGACTTGAACAAATTAACGACTCGAAACCCAAGAGATGAACTAATCATTTCTCTTTCTCTACTGACAGTCTCTATGGGACTGACAGGAAGAACGAAAGACTTGAACCCGGCCGAACCCAAACTCGATAGATAAGACCCTTATTCATCGTCTGGTGTCGTTTAAAGCCCTTTGAAGCTGCACTGAAACTGTCATTTGGACCTTGAAACGTTTGGGGTCCATTGAAGTCCATTATATGGAGAAAAATCCTGGAGTGTTTTCATCAAAAACCTTCATTTATTTTCGACTGAAGAAAGAAAGACATGGACATCTTGGATCACCAGCACCAATTGGTGCAGTCAGTTACCTTTTTCTTTGAAGCCTTCTCAGTCTGCTCACTGTACTTTGGGATGTGAGGACGTTTTGTTTGCCATTGTGTGTCCTCTTTCTTCATCTCGATCTCACGCAGTTTAATTTGGAGAGTTTTTCAAATTCTGGTGCAATAAAATTGAAATGTTATCATGAACTGCAAACTAACATTTGACCCAATTGGACTTCGCTAACATTAGCAAATTAGGTAACTTAGCTAACATGAGCCAGAAAGCTAAGCTTGCTAGCCATATACCTAGCAAGATCCATTTTACACTTCTTTAAGTGCGAGCAAAACAATTTAATGTGGTATGTAACTACATAACGTCAGCTAAAGTTAGAGTGTAAGTTAACATACTTGCCACGTCAATAATTCTGGCTCGGTGCACCGGCCGGGGTTGGCGGCCTTTTCGCCATTCCACCAGCTTCTCGGTTTGTTCAGTCCTTTCAAGAAAACCTTTAACTGAAAAATTCCGTACACAGTCGATTGCCAAAATACTATGGGCACCTCTATCCTCACCCTCAGTCCATTCAAGTAGGACATAGCGGTTCTCCAACGCTGATAGCACCATTTTTACTCCCAGCCGCTATCTTTCAGCGCGAAACGTCATCGGATGACGTCAAACGTCATGTGGATGACGTCATCATCTCAGATAAAAGAAAAGTGTCTGTTTATTAAAACTGTGAACAGAAATGTTGACATTGTCTTCAAATTCATTAACCACAGTGAAATGCTCAGATAGATGTGGGATGATGATGATGATGATTACATGAATGTATGTTCTATGTGCTTTTTTTGTGCTTTTTTTTTTGCTACATTTAGACTGTAGACCTTTCAGCCATATTCATCTAGAAACTGCATTAAGACGATACAGAAAACATTGCATTTTGTGGATGTAACAGTGAATGTGTGGATGTGTATGAGCTGTAATGTGAATCTGGAAGTGACTTGAAATTGTAAAAAAGGCTTGATTGACAAAATAAAAAAACGACAAACCATTTTGTTATACATTTCCTTCTTTTCCACTATCTTCATACAAGAAAGAATTGACCTTGTAAATGTTTCAGGAAAATGTGTAGACATCATAGCTTTCCATCTCCTCTCACTTAATTGCCATAGTTAAATTCCATAACATGCCAATTACATGTGATACCAATTTGTAATGTGATACCAATACCGTGTATGACAGTTGCCAAAGTGAGATATGAGCTACAAAATGACTAGATCCTGCCATGAGCTATATAGGAGACATATCTTGTATGCACATATAGGGCTTATATGTGGATATAAAGAAGCAATACAGGAGACCTATATGGCCTGTATATGCACATATATGCACCAATTTTGCCTATATGTGGCATATATACGCATATATATTATCATATATGTGCATATATGCAGTATATATGCAGGATATATGTGCATATAAACTGCATATAGGTTTCATATATGCACATATATCCTCATATAGGTTCTTTCCATGTGGGAAAATATACTCTTTATTTGATCAAATGTGTTTACTCTTTGTATTAACACACAGTATATATTAAAAATGACAAACAGAATGAAGATTTATTGTATTAATATATTATTTAATAAGAATTACAAATAAGGCCCAAGTATTTAAAAATTTCATATGTGACATTTTTGCACCAGCACCAGAGCTCAGACACTCTCGTCCGAATTCACTAATTTCACTTACTGCTGAGATATTGCACTAACTGCCATTCACTATATAGGAAATAGTGAATGAGTGAACGATTTTGGACACAGCCACTCTCATAGCGACGATTGCCTTGTGCACATCACATGCGCCCCTCGCTGTGCACGCACAGAAATACCGTAGAGTAAATGCATAAATACTGCTTGTGACATGCGGGACAAAGCACACTGATATATTGCTGCACTAATTAAAAAATGTACACTTAAAAACTGATGTCATAAGAGCCCAGTTACAGAATCACCCTGAAAATGACCATCTCATTACACAGAAAAGCCCACATAGGCCCACAAGCCTGAAGTTGTAGCTGTGACTTTAATCTTGAAATATCAGCTTGTCTTGGTGTTAAATGAAGGCATTGCATGACAAAACTATAATTTTTTTCACTGTGTGCAGAAAGTGCAGAAAGTGTTTCACTTTGAAGAGTTTGATGCTGCTGCACTGATGACTTGAGTGACAGTCTCATCACTCAAGTGGAAGCGTCTCATCGCGCGTAGCTGCGAACTTCCGCTCCCATTCAATAATCTCTCAATAAATTACACATTAACTCAAATAAAAACCAAGTAATGTAACGACAGTAACACCACACATTGTAAAGAAGTAAAAGTAAAAAAAATTTACTTTATTAAAAATGTATCTAATTTCTTTAGAAATTTACTTGAGAGTAAAAAGTACCCACTTTTAAACCTACTCTAAAAGTAAAATTTTACCCAAAATGTTACTCAAGTAAATGTAACGGAGTAAATGTTATGAGTTACTACCCACCTCTGCTACCGAGCCAACGCCACCTTCTTCCCCGGATCCTCAGTGTCCTCCATGCCATGTCACATCCTTGACTCATTCTACTCCATGCCAAGTCACAGCCACGCCTAAGACTGCTCCATGCATGTCACAGTCAAGCTTCGGTCTGCTCCATGCAATGTCTCAGTCTCACCTCTGGTCAACGAGTCAACACCCAAGCCTACCATGGTCAATGAGCCAATGCCCACGTCTGCCATGGCCAACGAACCAGCACTGGAAGCCTCATCTGTCCATCCCAGAGCCAGCAATGCAATCCTTGTCCATTCCAGAGCCATCTCTCATTGGGCTATTTGAGTTGGATTTGGTTCCTGCCCTTGTGCCTACCCTGAGTTCTCCTGATCAGCCAGTTCCCCCCAAGCCACCGGCTCGATCATCGCCCTCTGAGACATCCCAGACATGGAGAACTTTAGAAACTCTGACTCTGTCTAGACTCTCCGAGCCCTGGACTCCGCCTTGGCCTTTCTGTCCCTCGACATCACCTCGGCTCTGCATTCCCTTGACTCGATCCTTCAGCCTGTTAGCTTTTCCGGGGTCCCTCATCCCTCCAGCTCCTCCTTGGTCTGTTGGTCAACTAGCTCCGATCCTCTGTCTACGTCTTGTATCTCCGATCCTTCAGCTGTACTGGGGACCTCCATCACTACAGCTCCACCTTGGTCCTCCCTGCCTCCAGCTCCACCCTGGCCCTTCGAGTCTTCATCTACTCTCCGGGTAACCAGTTCTCCATGGTTTCTCCCCTCGAGCTTCTCACGGCTCTGCCTTCCATGGCTCCATCCTGGTCTCACGCTCCATGCTCTGTCACTCCAGCCCATGCTCCAAACCTTATTTCACCATGTATGCATGTCCTGCCATGTAACCATGTCAAGTCACACACTATACATATACAGTGCATATATGTCTTTTAAACTCAAATGATAGCTTTGTGTGAGGAACAGACCTACACTTAAGTCCATTTTTTTTCGGATACGACCAATGTAAGTTTATTGACATCAAACCTGGTGTAACGTGTCATTTGATCATTCCGATTGTGTGCTGTTACTTTGAATTGGTTATAATTATTTAAATACATTTTCAATCTTGCTTGTTTAACTATGGTATATGATGTCTAATAATTTACAAGTAAACATACAGATTGACCATTTGAAAGACCTTACTGAACAATCTAAAATTGCTCATGGAATGCCACCAGTCTTATAATCTTTGTTCAGTTCTTGACTTAGCAATGGAACAGATTCATAGGCTTCAAGGGATTGGAAGATGTAACAGAGATAGTAGCGACTAAATCTGGCCGGAAAAACCACAATAAAAAAACAACACAATCACGAGAGTGCATCCTCATGTAGGATAGCCCGGAGAACAAAGGGGTCTATTGGTCAATTGTGATCACAGTGTCACTGCCTGGTAGTGAAAGGTTTTGAGGAAAATTGTCCATTGTCCATACTTGTCCGGCTGTGGTGAGACAGTCAAAGGTTGTGTTTTCACTATTCATCATTGGTATTTCTACATAGTAAGGAGACACTGATCTGTCATCAATGTGGAGAGGTAAGTGATCTGTTTAGTGTGTTTGTTAGTGTTGGCATGTTTTGAACTGCATGTGCTGTGCACAAAGTGTCTAGAAGGAGAATCCTATAATGTTTTAAGTGGTTTAGAAGTTGTTTATATTTGCTTTTAACATTTTATATATAGATTAGTGTCAAATAATCAAGTCAATTGCTTAATTTTTATGCAAACAACTAGATAATCTTCTGGTATTATTAGGTTAAGGTTAATTTCTCATCCTTACAGGCAGCTAGACCAATTTTTGTCTGTGATATGACATGACAATTGTCAGTTCTGGCATGATTGGTCTATTGTGAGGCACAGATGTGATTACCCAGACTGTTGAGTCTGCTATCAAAGAGCAGTGAGAAGAATCAGATTGACAAAAACAATTTAGCCCATACACGCAATATAAGTATTCATCAGGATGTGTGCTTTTATTATTTTTCTTTCAATCAACAGTCACACAGTGATGCACATCAAGTTATCACAAATACAGGAAGTGTAAAAATCAGTCTAAGCAACTTTCCAATACAATTCTCAGAGCATTTGAAAAGGGCTTTTTTTGTCTTGCAAATGTGGAAGGTCATGTGTTGAAATACTACAACTTACAGTTTGGTTATGTAAACTGTAACGATCTAACTATACCAGTACACATGGGAGTTGTAGGAGACCCTGGGAAATATGAATTTACATTTACGCATTTGGCAGATGCTTTTATCCAAAGCGACTTACAGAGCCCTTATTACAGGGACAACCCCCCCAGAGCAACCTGGAGTTAAGTGCCTTGCTCAAGGACACAATGGTGGTGCTGTGGGGACAGAACCAGCAACCTTCTGATTAGCAGCCCTGTGCTCTAGCCACTACACCACCACCACTCCAATCAATTGAATTAAAAGGGAATGATTCTAGCTACACAAGCTTAATTTGATGTGTTAATGCTATCTGACATGTGTCAGACTGCAATTTATACTGCAATGCAAAATCATGTTGCAAACTGTCAGTTTTCTCTTTCTCTTTCTCTTTTAACCACTGTCATTGCGGCGAACCAATCTGAATGTTAAGTTAGTTAAATGTCGGTAAATTCTTGACATGTTTCAGTTTAACGGCAGGGACATGCAAAGGCAACTCTATTAAACACGGAGGCTTGTTACTGCCAGAGCAACTCAAGGGAGCAAATTAGGTATGTTCAGAGGACTGGCGCAATAGCATTGGTAAAGCACGTGTGTCTTCGTAAAATGTAAAATATGTTCCTGGCCGATGTTTCCAACTAAGAGTTATTTTGAACTCTTTATACTGTGCAACATGATCATGAACATGATTTTTGCATCGGCTCAAGTGTGTTTACCTTCCCTTGTGGTGTGATCAGAGGTGCGTTACATCAGCAGCGTGGGAGAACCGGGTTCGCATCCCGCTTTGAAACCAGGAAGTAATCGCGTTCGCACAATCAATAATATGCCTGATTTGGAGATTGCGTTTTTCCCTCTAAGATACATTTTTTACTCCACTGATGGTTCCCATAATATAAGCATGCAGGTGAACTTCTATGAGTTACTGAAACATGCTGAAACACGTTTGTTCCTGCATGTTCCAACTATCAATCAAGATGCAGAATTATAATCTTCTTCTTCTCTCAGCTGCTCCCATTGCCACAGCACACCATCAGTGATCCACATATTTCACTTTGCTCAGGTTTTACGTTGAATGCCCTTCCTGACGCAACCTCCAGTTGGCGACTCTCACTCACACCTATGGGGCAATTTAAACTCTCCAATTCACTTAACCTGCTTGTTTTTGGACTTATGGGGGAAACCAGAGCGCCCAGATGAAACCTACACGAACACAGGGAGAACATGCAAACTCCACTCTGAAAGGCCCAGTTGAGCTGGGACTCGAACCCGGGACCTTCTTGGTGTGAGGCGAAAGTGCCGCCCCAAGATGCAGAATTATAATAAGAATTTGAATATAAGGAAGTGTAATTAAATTGAATTAAGGAATTCTGTGTATCTGCTGTGTAGATTTTTAATAGTACATACAATTTTTTGGCATAAATCCTTGTCATCTTACAACATATGGGGTATTTCCAGAATTTATATGAGCTGAATATGCAGTGACAAAATCAAATATGGAGACTATGGTGCATGTTGGACAGGTTGGACCTGCACCTTATACATAATACTGGATTTGTGTGCCACATACTCAGGTCTTCAATGATTTGAGGGTGAAAAACAACTTTAATTTCTGTCTGTTCATCACACAATGTATGGCTTCAGAAGACCTGGCATAAGGCATTAGTCGTATTGGTTAATTTTGGTTTTTGTTTGTCCTTTACCTGAAGTATTCAGTTGACATCAAAGGCCTGTTTTGGTGCAGCCTTGCTACTTCAACATGTTTACTATCCTAATGATCTGCTCTTAACTCTGGTATAGGTTACAGGGTTTATATGGTCAAAAAACAGTGCACAAAATAAAAGAAAAAGAGTAAGACTTTGTCTGAAGGTTGGAATTTTGGAAGTCTGGCTGACAGAATAAGTCTGTTTGATTTAGTAATAGTGGACATTTGGGGAATAAAAAAAGACCCTGATACTAGCCAATTTTGGATTAGAATGTCTGACAAATGAAATTGAAATTTTAATGAAATTGTGATATTTACAATTCTACAGGTCTACTAATACCCCCCCCCCCCCCCCAACCTTTATAATCAAACATGCAACTGTATATTTTATTAAACAATGACACCTTCACATGTGATATTAACTACAAAATGTATGTTTGTCACAACTAATGCATTAAGGCTTTGCTGTCAGATTCATCCTTCAATTTCAGCCTCCTTGCAGTGTGCATTACATTGAGACATCATTGCAAAACATGTGCTGCAATGATTCAAACTGATATGATAGGGGACCTATTTTAACCTTTAAAAACTTCAGCTGCTCATTTCTAATGTTATATAACCTCAAGTACTACAACACAGCCACTAGCTGCACAATGTTTATTAGTCTTTCCTCACAATTTATGCTTATAATTAGACTCTATCTATTATACTTCCTCCTTATTACCTCATGTGACTGGATGGGCCAAGTTTCTGAACACTGAATAGCATTGACATGCAAATGTGGATGTCATGTGTTGAAGTATTCATTCATTTGACAGCATGTACTATGGTAATTATGCCATCTAGTGGTTTCAAACATGAGGATTGGTTACTATTGACTGACTGATTGTTTGAGTTAGAATAACTTATTTAATTATTAAAACTGAAAAATATAATTCAAATGATAATTAAAAAATAATAATCTAATTTTAACTATAGGTCTATTATCAAATGTGTGTAATGGAGCACTTTTTTTAGGCCTATTTGGCACTAGAAAAATGTATTGATCACAGCTAATAAAAATGATAGTAGAGGCAATGATGAATATTTATGTTTTGAATGAATATTGTGCGCACATATTAAGTCATATGTTGCGGTTTTTTCAGAGACAGTTCCAAACTAAATTGTGCCCAAGACAAAAAATGACCAAAACAGTGATTGCGAGTGGGCTGGCCAATGGGTTGGCCAGGCTTCAGTCCATGGTGGCCACAGCCACCCCTGACCACCCCCTGCTCCGCCACTGTTTATATGTCGCAATTTGTTTTATATGTTTTTTTATACATTTTTTGCAGTTTCATGGCTTTTTTTGTGTTGTTTTTTGCTATACAATAAATAATACTGTAATACATGTTCAATTCAATGAACAACTAAACTCACAGACCATTTTTTCCAGTTCATAGTCTTTGATATATAGTAATTGTTTTAAATATATTATTTTTAAATTAATGTGAATAAACAGCAGGCTATTATTGTGGCATATTACCACAATAATAGCCTTTAGTGTGACAAAAATCATTTTCACAATTAGCCAAAATGTATGAAATTATGACAGTAAAATCAAACATACTTTTAAATTATTTGTTGTAAAGTGGATGCAGTAGCTAGCCTGTTATTCAGTATTATATATATAGTCTATTCATTTAGCTTCAATCATTCAATCATACAGCCAGTACATAGAATAGATCCCTGTGGTAGAACACCACTCTGACTTTTTGTTGTTGTTGTTGTTGTATTTATAGCTTTTGTTTCGTTGTAACTAGTCATTTGTCCAGTGCATGAATTAAGGAGATTATATCAATTTGTTCTGGTGCCACTTATAGTTTCTCAACAGGCCCTACCGATATGAAAACCAAATTCAACATGGGTCTTGTTAATTGTTTTTCAGAATATTTGAAGAACATCTTTGTTTTCGAGATTTATTTCAGTGAATGATATAGTGGAACCCTCTATTGTAAGCTTTGACGGCTTTGAGGCCCATCTGATAGCAGATAACGTCTCGGCTACGTTCATAACCTACGTTCATGACATGCGTGCTAACGCATATGGGGAGTCTCCATCCACACAATCTAGTTGAAACCTCTCTAATATTGGCTATGGTGTTTGAGCCCCGCCCTTTTAGACGCGAAGCTGTCCGCTATAAAAGCTGGTGCACAAAAAATATTCCTCAAAATTTTCTGACAGAGGGACAAGGACTCGCACCTCAGAAGAACTCTTCGCAATGTCTCATTCCCTTCATCTCTGGGAACCGAGGTTACGTATGTAACCGAGACATTCCTTTATGATTTGACATTCTCTTATTTAATCCCTTACGACTTGCATTGCATGTTAAAGCGTATGGGGAACAGAATCCCATCATGCCACACTACACAACATAACATTCCAGAGAGGAAACATGACACCACAGTCCCACAGGACAGCAACCGACATGAGTTTGCTGCAAGTGAGTGACCCTCATGTTGGGCCAGGAGGGGAGCACTCAGAATAAATATATGAACTATAGTCATATAGTATGAATTAAACCCTTCACGAACCAAGTTGCAAAAGGAGTTTGTTTATAATGAAAGTACTTGTGACTTTATGGAAATTACAACGTCCTGATGGAGGTGGTTGTGCAAAATGTTGGGGAGCCCATACTTAAGGGGAAGGGCATAAGTATATGTATGGCAAATGAAATAGCAAGTGCTCTAAACAGAGATGACTTGTTTTGAGAGAGACGTTACGTCTTGGTTGTAAAACCTTGCGAATGTGTTTTGAGAAGATCATCCTGCTGCAAAACATATGTCTTGTAAAGACACACCGTTCGCCCATGCCCATGAGGAGGCCATGCCTCTAGTTGAGTGTGCTTTAACTCCATTTGTGGAGATCTTACCCTGCAACTCTTAAGCCAGGGCAAGCGCATCAATGGTTCAGTGAGAAAGTCTAGCTTGGAAACGGACATTCCTTTTGTGCATCTTCGAAAGCACACAAAAAGCTGATCAGACAGCATGAACTGGCGGGTGCGCTCAATGTAGTGCCTGCACAGGGCATAACAAATGCAAGGATTGTTCTTCACCCGAATTAAATAGAGGAGGGAAGAAAGCTTGAAGGTGTACCACCTGTGCTCTGAAGGACATGGTAAGAACCTTAGGCACATAAAGTTTTCTGTGTTTGACAGTGGCTTTTGAAAGACCGTGGCCAAACTCCAGACATGAATTTTCAGTTGATAGTGCATGCAAGACACCAACCTGTTTTACAGAGGCCAGAGCCAGCAGTAGTGTGGTCTCAATGGAGAGGATGAGCAAATCAACAAAGTCCAAAGGCTCGAAGGGGGGCCCTGCGAGCCCTTTAAGGACCAAAGTTAGGTCCCAAATTGGGACTGTATCTGGCCGAAGTGGATTTAATTGTCTTGCTCTTCTAAGGAACTTTATGATTTAATCATGTTGCCTATAGTGGCACTGGCTTCAGGTGCATGATACGCATATATAGTCATCACATAAACTTTGCTCATTGATGGAGTGAGACCTGCGTCTAATCGCTCTTGAAGTAATATGAAAATTTCATGTATGGGGCAGTTTACTGGGTCACCAATCAGTGAACACGTTCCATTTTAACACATAGAGGAGTCTCGTGGATGGCGCTCTGGCCTGAAAAATGGTGTTCATGACTGACTGTGTCAGTTCTGATGCATTTAGAGTGCTCTGTTCAGAGGCCACACATGCAGGTTCCACAGCTTGGTTCTGCGAATCAGAATGTGGTGATTCACAATATCGTAATGAAAAGCTCTCAAAGTTAGAAAGACAGCCAATAGTCCTAGGTGGTTGACATGTCACGGCTGTTTCATGCCTGTTCCCAGGTGTCGAAAGTCAGGCATCCATTAAGCACCGTGCCCAACCTGTGTCGAATGCATTTGTGGTCAGCACTTTCTTTCTGAAAACGTGACCCAGCATAACACACTGTTGGTAGAAGGCTGGAGCACTCCATGGTGCTAGAGCAGCCAGACAGTGGCGAGTTTCCATAATGCACAGGAAAATAAAATTACTTCAGTGGTAATGGTTTTTCAGTCTGAAACAGACACAGAAGAATGGTCTGTATGCACTCGTTCATGAGGTGCACATGCATTAACTCCTAAAAAGGAGATTTTAAAAAAGTGTGCTTTTCACAATTTGACATTAGACCAGATTTCCATATGGCAAAGCAGCAAGTCTCTGTGTTCGCTCAGTAGTGCCAGTAGTTACACATTTCATGAACGTGCGAGGGGCCAGAGACAGATTGAAATGAAGGACTTGAAATTGATATGCAGTTCCCTCGAATGCAAATCTAAGTACGCCTCCTTCAGATCTATTGACACAAATCAGTCCTGAGGACAGATGTGCGATAAGATCTGTTTCTGAGTAAAAAAATTTGAATGGACACGTAGTGAGCACTCGATTCAAGCATCTCAGAACTATAATAGGCCCCCGCCTGCTGTTAATGGCTGTAAATCCCACTGTGTGTATCGCAGTCTGTGCAAGCAACACTGGCATATCGTGTGGTCAGACCACAGATTGTGCTTGATTGTTGTAAACACCAGTTTTGACACATCCGTGAGGACTTGCCACTTGCCACTTGACAGAGTGGGAGCGAGCCAGTTGTGATGAAGTACTGCTCCGGTTTGGCAAAAAGATTACTCATAGTCTGTGGTTGTTGCTGAGTTGTGACGTAGCCCTCAGCAATTCTTTTCATAAAGCCTCCGAAATAGCTGGCTGGAGACACTGAAGCATCAAATAGAGCGGATTTCCCCACGTCACACATTTCCGTGAGGGTCAGTGAGATGTGACGATCCAAAAAAACCAGGATGTTCATTGACTTGCCAGTGGCCTGTGCAGTGACTTTTGTAGCTCACAGCGCTATGTCCGTAGCGGTGCGGAGCTCTTTGAATGTTTCTGGATCGTAGCCTTGCTCGCACATTTGTTTGAGGAGCTTAGCTTGGAAAACTTGTAGCACCGTCATCGCTTGAAGTGCTGCAAATTTTTAGCAGCAAATTAGAATGATATCTTATTTTGCCAGAAACTGGAGACATTCAGTAGTTTCGCTGGTGGTGCGACCATTGCTGATTTAGTGATTTGAATACATTTCTAGGTGTATCTCGTCCTATACTATAGGTGTAACTTTGTATACTCAAATCTTGGTTTGATGGAAAGTGTGCCATGTGATCAAACTTGGAATTTTTACCTGGCAGACGAAATCTCATAAACCAACTTTAAGGTCATATCTAGGGTCTATAAAAGTTAAAGTGCTCTGCGAGCCTTGTGGAAGTTCAGCCTCTTAGCAGAGCCAATGTACTTTACATTTTTGTGGTTGGTCCAGACAAGAAAGGGAATGGCTGAGCCCTCCAACCTGTGGCACCACTCCTCCAAAGCCAACTTGACAACCAACAACTTCCTGTTACCGATGTTGTAGCATTGCTCAGCTGGGCACATTTGGTCAGAGAAGAAGGGACAGGGGTAGATTTTGTAGTGTTTAGGGGACCACTGGGAGAGGACTGCATCAAATCCAACCTCGGAAGCATCAACCTCCACAAAGAACTACCACTCAGGGTCGGGGAAGCAGAGGATAGGAGCAGAAGAGAGGCCTCAAGGGAGTCAAAAGTGGCCTATGCCTTGAGTGACCAGAGAAATCATTACTTTATGGAGTTGAGAGCAGTTATGGGTCATTCAACTGACTGCAGTCTTTAACAAAGCATTGATAGAAACTAGCGAACTAGGAACTGCTGTTGCACCTTGCAGGAGGTAGGAGTCAGCCACCTAGAAACAACCCTAACCTTTGCTGGATCCGACACTGAAATCTGGGTCCAACAACAAACCACAGGAACGGAACTGTGGGAGGACCGAGCACTTCTCTGACTTGATATCCAGCAAATTCTTTTAATTATTAATTAAAATTAATTGCAGAACCCGCCTGATGTGCTGGATGTGCACCTGAAGTGACAGAGAAATTATCACAATGTCATCCAGGTACACAAACTTGTTACACATATCACTTAGCACATCATTGACAAGGGTTTGCAAGACAGCCGGTGCTGTCTTGCAAACCCTTGTCAATGATGTGCTAAGTGATATGTGTAACAAGTTTGTTTGTCAACCCAGAAATATGATCCGCTATTCAATATGCCATTTGGGATTATTCAAAGTCATCTTCTATTTGGGCCGCCATCGCCATGGCCTACTTGGTTGATTGTCATGGCGGCCGGGGAGTGCATTCGGCAACTGGACTGCTTATCTCCATATTGGCCAGATTGCACTGCCAGAAAATGGCCCTGCAATGACTCAAATGCAGGCTCAGTTATATTAATAATGTTATGTATCAACTGATGTCCAAAGTGTGCTTTTAAAAGATTATAATGTGCTGAGACAGAATGGGCCATATGTTTGTGGACTTGTGAATTATTTACACTAACATCAGATTACATGGATGATTAATTGTATGTTTAGGAGCGCAGATGTGTTTTCCAAAGGAGGAGGGGAGTAAAAGTTAAAAAAAAAAATATTACTTTAAAAACATAATTACTCAAGTAGAAGTAAAAGTACTAACAAAAATAATTACTTGAGTAAGAGTAAGAAAGTAAGACAGTAAGACAGTACTGATGTAGTGTGTATTTCATTGCTTTCACGAATTACATTATGAATGTTATCTACCCTATATTCCATTACATAATACACATTTAACATGTATTACAGAATTATAATTATTATTATTATTAATGGAAAATCTGTCATCATTCACCATCATGTTATTAAAAACCTGTGTGACTTTCATTCTTCCACGCATAACAATAAGGAGATATTAGACAGAATGTTTGCCTGAGTCACTATTTACTTTGTGTTTTTTTTTTCACCATATTTTGAAAGTGAATGTTGACCAAGGCTGTCAGTCTCTAACATTCTGTCTAACATATTTTGTGTTCCACGGAATACAGAGGATCACACAGGTTTGGAACAACATGAGGGTAGGGAAATTATGACATAATTTTTAATTATGGCTGAGCTACCACTTTAAAGGGATAGTGCATCCCTAAAATGAAAATTCTCTCATCATTTACTCACCCCCATACTGTCCCAGAGATGTATGACTTCCTTTCTTCTTCAGGATACAAATGAAGATTTTAAGAAGAATATTTCAGCTCTGTAGGTCAGTACATTGCAACTGAATGGTGACCAGACTTTTCAAAAATCACATAACAAATCACATAAAGGTAGCATAAAAGTAATCCATAAGACTCCAGAAGTTAATTCCATATCTTCAGAAGTGATACGATAGGTGTGGGTGAGAAACAGTCATATATTTGTCATTTTTTGCTAGACATTATTCTCCCTGCCCTGCAGGGGGCGAGATACAGAGAAGAATGTGAATCACCAACACAAGAAGAAGAATGTGAAAGTGATCTGTTTCTCTGTTTCTCATCTACACATATTCATATTACATCACTTCTAAAGATATTGATTTAACCACTGGAGACTTATAGATTACTTTTCTGCTGATTTATGTAATTTAGATTTTTTTTTTGTTGTTGCTATAAAATGTCGGCCATCCATTTACTTGCATTTTATGGACCAAAAAAGCTGAGAAATGTGAGTAAATTATGTGAGAATTTGCATTTAAGGGCTCTTGTCACATATGGATGAATTTGTCAATAAGAAGAGAGGTTTAGTAACATTTCAACATTTCTGTTATTGAAACTGCCCCCTATCCACTATATAATGCACTATTCCGGGTGTCCGCCATTTTGTTGGATTGTCTGAATTCAGAGTGAACCACTTATTTCCTAATTTTGTTCACTCATTCTTACCCACAATGCATTCTAATTTCGAATGTAAATTTGATGTACACTCGACGACGGTTAATTGCCCATAATCCACCACGGGGAAGACAGACGAGTTGTCAATCACGCGAACAGCAGAGCAAAAGGCATTTACACTTAACTTGGATGTTTACATGGATTTATTCAGTTAATCAGCCCGAAGTAGCTGTGATAGTTTCCAGTACCCCCACGAGGGTGTGGGGTTAATGCGTAAATACTGCTCATGACATGCGTGGAGCAGGATAATGTGTACTGATATATTACTGCACTGATCTAAAAATGTACACTGTGGCAGGGTGGAGGGCGGGCCCGGGTTGTGATTATACACACCCGGTCCCTTATCAGGCTAATTAAGCATCAGAGAGGGATAAAGGCCAATGGCAGACGGTGGTGCTACGAGAGAGAGATCGTTTACGGGCATGTCCGTCATGTGTGTGTTTTGTCTTTTGTTTTAGTTTATCATTAAACTATTATTTATATTGTCAAGCCGGTTCTCGCCTCCTCTTTGCCCATCTAAATCCTTTACATAAACTTAAAAACTGATCTTATAAGACTCATATTTACAGAATCACCCTGAAAATGACCATCACCATGTCACACGTGACTGAATTACCTGAGTTATTAAAAGGACGAGGACAAGCTGTAATTCGGCCTGAGTGGATGAATAAACGCGTGTTAAATACTCTTAAAATATTTGATATATGCTAGGGCTTTGGTCTGCAAATGCAATTTATGTTTTTTCACAGCATGTGCCAGGGAGAAGACTTTATGGGAGCAGTTGGCTCAAAGCACGTTGACTATAATTTAAGGAATGTCATACTTACAGTGCTCTTTGCAGGTGCGTGAGTTAAAGTACTGTTTGCAAGATGACTCTTTCTTCATTTGATGCTTTATCTCCCCTAGTTCACGTAGAAGAGAAGGACACTTAGCTCTTAAATTTTCTTTCTGTGGGAACTTCACACAAGTGGCATCTGAGGATAGGGTGGGACTATATTTTTGTTGCCTTCACTGGGACTGACAAATCCAGAAGTCCGACAAGATGAAGAAGCACACAAATCAGCACATGACAGTCTGGCATAGGACAAATAGAAGGGAAAAACTAATCATTACAAGTAACAGGTGCTGAGATGAGATGATGACGAGATGCTCATCATGAGATGAGCACATGACACAAAACTGGGGTGGTCAGTCTGAAGTCATGATCGGGGTGGGAACTTTTGAATTGGAACTGTAAGCAACCACCCAGAATGCCATATCATAGTGGCAGGGTAAACACGGGGAAGCACTATTCACATGTTTTTCTCAAAATGGAAACATTTAATCTTATAATTGGCTGTTGACTTCATGATGTAGCGTGTCTATTTGTCACATTACTGTTAAAATTTAATCCAGCTACAGTGAATGGGATAGCCTGTGTCTGTTAAACTGCTGTTAATGAATTATTATTCATACTGGGTTCAAGGAAATGGAAAATAGTCTCTTATCTGGAAAACCTCTCTTGTATTTTTTTTTCTTCTCATCTGACATTTGCAGATGTTGAGATAAGGCAGAAGACCTTGACCAAGCAAGAAATGTTCTTAAGTAACAGACTTTTCAGACTTTAACATTAAATACAGTGTATGTATATACAAATAAGCTGTATATATATATATATATATATATATATATATATATATATATATATATACATGCCCGTAAACGATATATATATAAGCTGTAAAATTATGTCCACGGTAGTCCATGGCTAACTTGCTTACTAACTCTCTATTACACCCGGTAATGAGGGAATAAGCCTCTGTTCTCTGTTCATATCTCAGGCAAAAAAGGTTTGGCTACACATGTTGGGCCTCATGTATTCATATATAAGACAAAGGCAGGCCTGCACACAGTCATAAAGCCTGACTGAGGCCTACATACACACAGTTATAAACCTTACTGTTAACAACTGCAGCAAAATCAAACAAAGGGAGTCCAAAACAGACAACAAATCCCATGGAGCCTTGCTCACTTTACACCTATGTGTGAAATTCCAAAGGACCAAACTCTTAACATCTATTGGATGAGGCTCACAACCAAACACCCCTCAACCATTACATCATTGGGAGTAGAAATACTTCTGAGATCCTTCTGGGCATTGCTTTCAGTAACTTTGCGTGCCGTGCGTTACTCATCGCTGCTCTCAGTTACCCAAGGAATAACGTACAACTTGAAATTGGCCATACAATCTCTATCTCGCTGGATGAGTTGAGATTACTCTGTGTTCCACCGAACACTATAACGGATCCGAAGGAGACCACCAAGCAATCCATATCTTCATCCGTCTGCCTGCAGAAGTGAAGAAAGAAGATTTCTCTTCCCTCTTCAACCAAGTCGATGCCGCTGATTTCTCCACCAGCCCACCGATAATCAGCAGCCATACCGCCCGCCGACAGAGTGTGGAAACGTCCTCCCGTCCTCACCCGAGCCTAGAGAACAGAAGAACACACATTCTACCTGCGTCCTCACACGATTCAAGTAAGAGGTTTAGGTCTGGGCAGAGATAGAATATTATAGTGTGTTATTCTTGTGTATCAAGGTTATTGCTTGTACAGTTTACAGACCGCTGAGTCTGCTCAATGCTGCTAATAATACTTAAGGTAGTAATGTAACATACTGTTATCATGAATGAAATTTGCTATGTTGTAGTCCAAACATGTAGGACTGCTGTGTATTTCTGCCATCGCGGATGAGACCGGAACACAGAGTTTATCCATTAAAGAACCAAAGTCCACGGGATGGTTTACGAGTCGTTCACCACATCTCTGTGATAAACTAACAGCTGCTTTCTCTCCCACGATCGCGAAACCGGCTTCGGTGCCACCACTTTATTCTCTCTCGTACTAACCACACACACATGCGTGACCCCTCACACACATTTGGCTTGTATATAACTTGGTGATAAACTTCAGCTTTGTCCCTAAGTTATCGTACAAGGGCAGACACACAGTAAACGGTCCACCATTTTGTGCGCATCACTCCTTATACACACACACACACACAAGATGAAAATAATTAATAGAGTGATGGCAAATCTGGCTGATGCAAATGTTCTAATCTCCAAGGAGGACAAATGACTGAGAAACAGTCCAAGAGAAAAAGGTCAGATGAATATAAACAAAAAAAGAAGGATTATGATAAGTCGAGGGCTAGGAGCAGCATCAACATTGGTGAGACTTTTCAGTGTTGGAGAGACCTCAGAGAGGTAAAAGGCTTGAAGACAGATGCAGAAGTTGCTATTTTTCTTCTCGATAGGTGGGTTACATAAATTTTGCTATGTTTTATAGAACCCAGATATGCTGTTTTTGTGATGTTAGATTTAGTATTAGGAGAGTTGTGTGTCTTGAGCTGGTGTGCATAAAACCGTCTTGCATGCAAGAATTTGGGGGGTGGAGCTTCCAAAGGAGCACTGAAGGGAGGGGTGTGTTTGTTTTGGCAGCTGAGTTAGAATATCAACAGTGTTGCTCAGGAATTGCTGAGTGCACCTTTAATGGTTTATAGTTTTAGCCGGCCTAGTTCTGTGCACTTTTCTGTATGTTGCTTTATGCTCCAAGTGACAGCGTCATGACCTGATCTTCTAAGCAGCCCAGATGAATTACCTTCTGAGATACCCCTCTTCGGATCTTGGATATTTTGCCAAATGTTATGCTTTCCTTGCTGATGGTTCCAGTATGGGGGGTTCTTGGAGAGCTTCCCTCTTCTTCCCAGGAGAAAAACGCTGCCCCCCCACCCCACCCCATAATGGAACCATACTGCCAAAATAAAATTATTGTATATTGCCAAAGTGGTCCTGGCTGAACTGTTGTTTTCTTTAATGCATCTTAGCAAAATTATATAAAAATGGTACAAGCTTATCCTACTCAAATGCATGTGATATCAAATAAACAAGAAATAATTCAAAAGTAACCAGATTAGACTACCCTAAAAAGTAATCCAATATATTATGTTATTGACCACAATGTAAATTATGTAATTTGTAATCTGGCAATCGACTCAGCACTGTTTATCGTATGCTGAGGCCTCAGCAGTAGCTATACTAGCTGGCAGTTTCTGTGATGCTCCAGAAATGTCCTTTTTCTCTGATGTTCCAGCGATGTCTATTTGCACTTGATTAGAGCTATAGCAGAACAAGTGACTTCAGCCTTGCTGAGGGAAGTTTCACTGGCAATGTTGGCATGAACCTCTGGGCGCTTGTTCTAAGTAATTTCAGTAAGTTCATGTTTTCATCAAACTCTGTTCAAGGGGCACTGACCGAAAGGCATGCTAAGCCTGGCTCAACCAGAAGATGTAAACAAATGAGACTGTCACTACACAAACTGCCTATAGGTTAGCCACCACACTATCTTATGGGTCTAGTCATAGTGCCTGTGTATGTGTGTGTGTGTATTTTTCTGTAACTGAGAGAGAGACAGTAGGGAAGTGGATCTTAAGAAGGACTTTGCAGTTACTTCCTTGTTGTTCAGCTTAGGGTCTTCTGTCAGTATCTTGGGGGCACTTCTCAGTCACATGGCTGTTACATAAACCCAGACAACTGTTGCCCCACCCTGTCAATTTAAGATTTTTGGAAGAACCAGAGTTGACATTAGAAAGAGCATACCATGGCTTGTTGGATGCTCATTTCACCAGCCATTTAAATTATTCTAACAATGTAAAGTAAAAGTTGATTAATAATGATTACATTATTTAACTGCCTTTTTTCCTCCAATAACTCACCCCATGTCACCCTCATCTGCTATAGCTCTCAAGGAAGGTTTGATGACAGTGAAAACAAAAGTCATTAGTTCCTGTGTGTTTCATGACCATATGTCATTGATGTTAAACCAGAAGCAACATATAGATGTTTTTACTTGCACTGTTGAGGGATTCTGCAGAAATTCTGAAGGCCTGAGGGGGTGGAGCTCAGACTCACGCGCTGCTTTGGGCGTATGATTTGTGAAACATTTGTCACACTTTGCTTGTAAGTATCAAGGAATAAATTCTGACTGGAAAAACTTACAATTTTTCTCTATTTGTTTGTAGATTAATTAAGAGTGCAAAGCAATTAAAAACACAAAAAGGTGATTGAGAATGAAAGTATGAAAAAATATATTTCATTTTGCTCATAACAGCTGCATCACCGTTTTGCTGTTGTTTTTGACAACCGCTTCTGCTCTATGAGAATGATATAGCTACAGGCAGTGCTCCTAAAAGGAGCGGGAGCTCCAAACCACCATTAAAGATATAGGAAGCCCCTAACCGTTTGCCTAACACTAAACATGAGTGGAAGTGACGCCCCCTTTTGGAGTTGGCACAACCCACTTTTGCCCCTTTCAAAGATCCCGCACCCATTTTAAGGTCTCCGGTCTGCAGCTTTGCCTACTTGCTCAATGTCTCAATAAAGCTCATTTGGTATCTTTGGAGTGTGGGGTTTTAGAAAAGGGGGTGTGGCTAATCCAACGGATCAGCTCGTGGAAATTCCAGACCTGCTGAAATCGTTTACAGCACCATTAATTGTAAATAACAAATACATTGAATTAAAGATGAAATTTCTGCACCACTAGTGTCACAAAACGGAACTGCAAAAAAGGCTGTTTTCTAACAGGTTTCTTTAATACTCCCCCTTGTCTTCCATTGGTTGGCCAAACTTTTAGTCTCACCCCAAACTCATGCCATTGGTTGAGTCTATAGAGTGCAACAGTCTCGCTTACTTATTAAGCCATCTGGCTTCCTGGATTGATCCAAGATGGTGGCACGGTATCACACAGCGGCCACTACGGATCCAAAATGGTGCTATTTTTGTCACTTAGCCCGACTTTTACGGCACATGGACACCAGAGCAACAGGTGTTCGTGCCTACCATCGCGAGACACTGCTAAAATATAAGATTCATCAAAAAGACTCTCAAAAGTTTGCTCCCTGAACAATAAACTGGGCTACATCCGACTCCAGCAGACTACGCAGCGTGAGCTTATAGCTTACTGCTGCGTCTTTTTTTTCACGGAGACGTGGCTCAGCGACAGAGTTCCGGACGCTGCCATTCAGCTAGACGAGCTCGCCTCGTTTCGTGCCGACAGAAATGCAGCTCTGTGCGATAAGACTCGAGGTGGTGGCTTGTGTGTTTAGATCAACACGGAATGGTGCAAGAACTCTATGCTAGTCTCTAGTTACTGCTCATCGCTGGTGGAGCTTGTGACTGTTAGATGCAGACCTTTTTATTTAACACGGGAATTCACCACTGTTATTATAACCGGAGTTTACATTCCCCCAGCACTAACGCTAAGGAAGTGCTCTGTGAACTGTATGGGGCTATGAGAGAACTGCAGAATGCTCACCCTGAAGGACTGTTTATTGTTGCCGGAGATTTCAACCATGCAAATCTCAAGACAGTGCTCCCTAAATTCCATCAGTATGTGGACTTTGCAACGAGAGGGGCGAACATGCTTGATCTTGTTTACAAAAACATACCGGTGGAGCCCCGCCCCCATCTCGGCTACTCAGACCACATCTCTGTTATGCTAATTCCAGCATACAGACCGCTCGTCAGATGCAAAAAACCGCTCCAGAAGCAGGTGAAAACCTGGCCAGCAGGAGCCATCTCTGCTCTTCAGGACGGTTTTGAGTGTACTGACTGGCACATGTTCAGGGAGGCTGCAACATATGGTGACTCTACCAACTTGGAGGAATACACAGCATCAGTGACCAGCTACATCAGCAAGTGCATTGATGATGTCACCTTCTCCAAGACCATCACCACACGCTCCAACCAGAAGCCGTGGATGATTTCGGAGGTGCGTGTGCTGCCGAGGACCCGAGACTCCACCTTCAGAGCAGGTGACAAGGCTGCCCTAAGTACAGCGAGGGCCAAATTGTCCCGGGCCATCATAAAGGCATAGAGCACGCACACGGCCAGAGAATCCACTGTCACTTCCAGGACAGTGGCGACACGTGGCGCATATAGCAGGGCATCCAGGCTATCACCAACTACAGGACAACATCAGTTGCCTGTGACAAAGATGCCTCCCTTCTGAACGACTTCTATGCTAGGTTTGAAGCACAGAACAACGTTGTGGCGAGGAAGACTACCCTTCCTCCCAACGACCGGGTGCTCTGTCTTACCACTGCTGATGTTAGTTATCATATGTTATCTCATGTGGCTCTGTGTTTGTCCTATGTTGTTTTATGTAGCACCATGGTCCTGGAGGAACGTTGTCTCCTTTCACTGTGTACTGTACTATCTGTATATGGTTGAACGACAATAAAAACCACTTGACTTGACTTTCGGAAGTATTTTTCTCGATAACCTTTTCTGCCACTATTTAAATATCTTTAAACAATATTGCCATATTTCACTTGAGATCTACAGTAAAGATTTTCAATTTAAATATGTTCGTGACACAAAGCTGCAGTATGGCTTCAATTGACTTGGAATATTATACACAAGTTATAAAGACCACTTTTATCATACTTTAGTTTTTTTATTTTTTACATTTTGGAGTTTGGTAGTTCCAGGCTTAATTGATTTTCATTATGGAAATAATGAAATGTGTTGCAAAGAAGAAAGTCATAAGCAGTGGGATTGAAATTAGGATGACAGAATGTAAATTTTTGGGTAAACTATGCCTTTAAGAATTTTTTATGAATCTATTTGCATATAAAATATTTGTCCAGTTAAAGTTATATTTTCTATAATCATGATAAACCATAGGTATACACAAATCAGACACTTTTAACTTTGCAGACTACCACATTAGTAGGGATGTCCCAATACTGATACTGGTATCAAAATCGGGTCCGAAACTGCGCTCATATGAATGTTAATATTTAGTGCACAATTTAAAATCATGTTATATCTGTGTGATTATTAAACAGCAAAGGCTGTGATTTATTGAGATAACTTTTCGCACATTGGGCATTCCAGATTGGAAGATATATATATATAAGTTTCCATTCATTCTGTTGTAGAGGAACAGATTTTGGACCAATGGGACGTGTGGTCTCATCTGACTCTGTTGCATCCCTGAGGGAGGGCACATGAATGGGTAGCTGGATCCCAAATGAAAGTTACACAGACAGTACACTCTTAAGAATGACCCAACAAGGGTACACAACATCCAGGGTGCATTCTATCATATAAGTGGGCATAGCCGCATAGCCCCCAGTTGATGGAGCCCAAAAGCCAAGCTGAGTTGGTAGGCAGCACCCATCCATTGTAGACCTCAAGTCCATAGAGGCTTAAGAACACACGCATTCGCAGAAATCCACTAGTAGTTTTCTGCTCACTGAACATATAATGCTCTCTCTTGGCACTATAGTAAAAGCAATGGTGGGGCACTCCCTCTAGACAACTGCCTATCTTCTGCAGAGCTGTGATGAGTGGAACAAATTAAGAACATTACATAAGATAGTGTGCTTTAAAATAACACTTACGTACAGTATTATGGTTTGTCCCTACAGTATCTTTCTGAAAATGTTACATTTTTAAAGTACAATTAGAGATCATCAATGCATTTTTTTTCAATGGCCGTTAAAGTAATTATAGTTGTTTGCTAAGGATCACTGTCGCTATTGATCTAGATTTGAATGCATAGAGATGTAATGCATGCTATGTCAACATTTCATTCTCTAATTAAAATCCTGATACCCAAGCATAACTGCTGTGTGCAGTTTCCTTTTCCATTTTTTATTTGTGAATAGTAGCACCTAATAAACATGAAATAATATTAATAATAATTCTATAGCAAATAGTTTTCCTAAAAATGTATGTCCACATATGTGGACAGCATAACTAAGTTATAAAGTTTTAAATACTATCAAGCTATAGAAAGTCAGAATTTTTTTTTTTATCAAATTGTTTATTATGTTTCCAGGATTGTTGGTTATTCATGTTTTGAGACGTTACAGACTGTTTTGTGTAAAGCTCCTTTAGAACAATGTGTATTGGGAAAAGCACACATAGAAACTATGTGTATAAACTTATTTTGTATATAACTTGATTATAATGGCTTTTTTTCTACTAAAAAATAAATAAATCTCAATGTAAAAAGCTCTTATTGCACTGTCAAACAAACTAGTGATTGTCAGTGATGAAGTATTTTACCAATCAGAAATTATCATAATTAATTTGAAAACAAGTAATGGCCAGCATTGTCCAATCACTGCCATACATGTTAAAATAAAATTATGCCTAATATTATGAAGGTCCCCCTCATGCCACCAAATCAGCGCCAACTAGCATCTCAGAATAGCATTCTGAGATTATAATTTTCTCACAACAATTGTGCAGCGTGGTTATCTGAGTTACTATAGTTTTTGTCAGTTCAAACCACTCTGGCTATTCTCCGTTGACCTCTCTCATCAACAAGGTTGTGGAGTGGAGGGGGGTGGGGCCGGGCTGGAATGTTGCACGCCCGGTCCCCATTCGGCCTGATGGGGCGCGCGAGGGATAAAGGCGGCCGGTGACAACGGTTCGAGAGAGAGAGCTCAATCCCGGACATGTCCGTTGTGTGTTTGTTTGTGCTTTTGTTTAAGTTTTCATTCAAATATTATTTATATTGACAAGTCGGTTCTCGCCTCCTCCTTGCCCATCATAACCCCATGTTACATTGGTGCCGAAACCCGGGAAGGAGGAGGGATGCCCATCGCAGAGTCCTCGACACTGCCGTCCACCCCGGTGAGTGCCGCTGCCTTCTGCTGGGTTACGGAGTAGCCCGACCGCCCGGATGCGGGAAATGGCCGCCATCCATGGGGCTAGTGGGGACTGGATTCCCCGACTGCCTGGAGCCAAGGAGCCGCTGCCGGGGGCGGAGGAGTGCCCTGCTGTCCCCAGAGACGCGGAGGGGTCGAGGGAAGACCGCCGTCCGTGAGGGGAGGAGGGAAGAAACTCCCTGACCTCCCGGAGCGGTAGGGCTGCTGCCAGGGGCAGAGGAATGTCTCCACTCGTCGCCAGAAAAGCGGAGGGGCGTTCTGTCCGCTGGGGGTTGGAGGTTGACTCCGGTTCGCCTGGAGAGGAGCAGCTGTCGTCCGCCAGAGAGTATGGAGGAGTGTTCGAGGACCACGCGATGGTTCATCAGAGAACCGGTGAGTGAGCCTTTTCTTTCTCTCCTCTCTCTCTCGCTCTTTCACACCGTGTTGGCCTTTTCCCTCGCCTTTTTTTTGTTGTTGTTGTTGTTTTCCCCTCCTGTCTCCTCCCAGGTCGAGGAAGGCGGGGATAACCAGCCGGCAGACAGATCGTAAAGCACGCCCCTCCACAGGGAAAGAGGGGGGGATGTACGTCATGCCGGTGGCCCCCGGCCTGAGATAACGCCGGGAGGAGTGTGGAGTGGAGGGGGGCGGGTCCGAGATCAGCAGTTACAGAAATACTCTGGAATAAATAATCATCTATGCAATTATATAATCAGCCAATTGTGTGGCAGCAATGCAGTGAATACAATCATTGAGATATGGGTCAGGAGCTTTAGCTAATGTTCACATCAACCATCAGAATGGGGAAATAAAATGTATCTCAGTGATTGGATTGTGGCATGATTGTTAGTGCCAGATGGGCTGGTTTGAGTATTTCTGAGAGGTCAACAGAGAATGGCCAGATTGGTTTGAACTGACAAATCTACGGTAACTCAAATAAACACTCTGTACAATTGTGGTGAGAAGAATAGCATCTCATAATGCTATTTTGAGATGCGGGTTGACACTGTTTAGGTGGCATGAGGGGGACCTACACAATATTGGGTAAGTGGTTTTAATGTTGTGGCTGATCGGTGTAGGATTTCTAATGAAAACAAATGAGTGTACATTATGTTAAGCAGCATGACATTTTGCAATAAATCTCTCAAAGATTAAAAATGGCATATCGGATGAAACTAGGGACTGAAATCTTTTGACTCAAAAAGGTTTCAATGTAAAAACCTAATCAGATTTATCCCAAAGACAACTCCGCTGTGATTAGTGCCATGTTGTTTTGTCACATGACAAACCCTTTACTGACAGCCCAGAGTCTCCTGAACTGAAATCATTCAGTTTAACTTAAATTAAATTATTCATTGCATATACCGAAGCCAATTTACAATGTTCACGCATGTGCATGTGTGGGTCACACAAGGATACAGTATATGTATGAGCGTTGCCGACATACTGTAGCATGCATTACATCTCTGCGCAATAATCCATTTAATCACATTTCATTTGTAACAGAAATAGAGTCTGAAATTTGAAGGGCATAAAAACTGTTGTTGACATATTTTACGCAGAGTTGCCAGTTTCATATAAACAAGAAGGGTCACTGTAGAAACCAAGACACCACAGACAGAACTGCATGCTAATTTGGCTAAAATGTAAGAAACTGTCCACACATAAACAATCTCTTCAGCACTTCACAAATAATGTAATTTTAAAAGTGATTAGAAGGAAAACACTTTTGAGAAAAGCAGTGTAACACATTTCAATGGAAAGGAGGCGGCGAGAACCAGCCTAACAACATAAATTATATATTAATAATATACTTAAGCAAAAAGACAAACAACACAGGTGTCGGGCAGCTCCCCGTAATTCTCTCTCTCTCTGCCGCACTGCCACCTTTATCCTTCTCGGGCTTAATCAGCCTAAATCGTGGCTGGATGTGCGCAATCAAGGCCTGGCCCCTCCCTCCGCCCTACAACAGACCAACATTAGTCAAGCCTGTAGTTCACTGGAAGCCATATGACTTAACCTAAAACTTTAGGAAGAAAATTATAAACCTGAAAGTTTATTAGTATTAAGCTAAAAAAATATTATAATAATAAATATATAAATTCTTACATTTTCTCTTGTCCTTGATGACCTCTTGTAAACCTTTTCATGAGACAGAACAGATCCGATTTTAATGTCTTAACTAGTGGAAAAATTTAAGAACTATTACAAATCAAACGATTTTAGCAGCAATTCAAACCATTTGAAGGCTCAAGTGCACTTGGGCAGAGTTGGTTAACCTGCTCACCAAATGGAGTGTGAGAACCAGCGCCCATGCCGTATGTTACAACGTTCCCTGGAGAGAGAATCCCTTGTGCAAACTTCCAAGCTCTATGTGGGAAAGACAAGGCACAGCACAGTGCAAGGCCCGTCTCTCCATCCTATCTCTGGCTCTTTGCCTGGGTAGAACATCTAAATATTATGACACAAGAAATGACAGAGCATACCATTCTGCACTGTGGCAATGTGATCCATATCGTGCCACATCTATCCCTCAAGGCTCCTAAGTTACTTAGTTGTTATGTTGACTTCTATGCTGATGGTATTCAGCTATATATATGATGTAACAGTAATAACAACGTTCTGTTTCTAACAACGATATGCTGTACTATAACAAGCAAAAATGTATAGTTTTTTCCTTAAAGGAATAATTCACCCACAACATTTTGTCATTATTTACTCACCCTCATGTCATCCAAACTCTTATATTGTTATTTTTTTTAACTGAACACAAAATATCTCTTTTCCATATAATGACTGTTCATAGTGACCACATCTGTCAAGACAAAAACCAACCAACCAATAAACAAAAAATAAAAACAACAAAAAATTATTTCAGACAAGGTATGCTCATTTCTCCCAATAAGAGACAGAATTCCACACATAACAACATTCCACATGTCACAATACTTTTTTACAATGCTTTTCAGCACGTCAAATGATTTTCTTTTCAGCCAACACAAAAATGCATGCGCACACACACACACACACACACACACACACACACACAAACGCACATGTTCAGGCTCAGCTCTCCCCTTCTCCAGCAGTCTGGATTGCCCTTTAAATCCATCTCCGCTCTGACGGCACACAAAACAGCTGTTAGATGCGATTTCCCACATGTGTCAATCCTTACCGTACTCACATTTTCGGCCTCGCTCTCCACAGACAGACGTCGCTCGGCCACACCCCATCACCACAGTATTATAAAAGCTTTCCATACAACTCATATTCCAGTTCTTTCCCCTTGTGGCCAGCAGGTTGTATTTGTGTATTGTTCTAGTTGTGTATTTTTTTCTTGGAGTCTACCTTAATTGTTAACATGTGTGTCTTGTTACCTACTTAGATCTTGTTAATGTATGACCCTTGTGTTCTCCCTGTCTTTGTCTAGCATTGTTTGTTAGTTTTTTTGTGCCCTTGATGGTTTTCTTGGTTACAATAAAAGTTCTGCACTTGGGTTCTAAATTCCCTGCTTGTCAGACCATCACTGTTACATGCTAGACCTAATTTGAACCCTGCAGATCTTGAAATCTTGGCTCTTTGACAGGAAAGTGATTCAGTTGTGTAATACACTGAACTGTTTTGTGTCTTAGCCAATTGTCAGGATTGGGAAGAAGTGGCTCTCAAAGACTTTTATCATTTTGGACAGAACAAACTACTAAAATAATGTATGCCAATTGGCAGGTGCAAATATCTTTATTACACCTCGCCCCTTGTCCTCACCCAAGTCCACAGCCTCCTTGACTTTGCCCGGGTTCGCAGCTGCTTTACCTTCACCTTGTTCTTGATCTTGAATTACATTTTGAGTTGCATCCCCTTCCCAAACTTCCCTTTTCAGGATGCAAAAATGCCGTTTGGTGTCTACCTTAATAGTTAACATGTGTCTTGTTACCTAGTTAGTTCTTGTGTATTTAAGTCCCTTGTGTTATTGCTGTATTTGTCTAGCATTGTTTGATGTTTCTGGTGTTTAGTGAATTCTGCATTTGGGTTCTAAATTCATCATTTACACTTTTGAGTTGTTATAAACTGATATTCTTCCTCTTTACTGAAATTCTAATTTGGCAGCCCCCATATGCGGACCCTCTCCATGTAGAATAAAACAGCTTTTATAAGGTTACTGATATGACTGGAGTCTTAATCTCATGTGTTTGCTAATTATTTTTATGACTTTTATGACAATAAAAACCACTTGACGACTTGATTTTAAACATGTTTCAAAATTAAAATTCATTTCTTAAAGAGTACATCTTTTTTAAATGAGGACAAAATACTTAGTGCACCTTTAAATGATTTCAAATTCATTCACTCAGTTCATTGTAAAACTAATAATGATTTTCATTTTTAAAATTGGTACATTTAATATTGTATACTATAAACATACCTATATGATGAGGGCATGAAATGCAGTGTATATTAGAAATGACACTGCAAAGTTTTACAGGAGATCACTGAAACATTGCCATTTAAAATAACTATTTAAGTGCTAGCATCCATCAGCAGCCAGTCGCAGTTTAAACCCCTGAGTCTTGGTAATTTGCCATAGGAGCTCTTTCTCGTGTGTGTGTTTTTTCATCTAACTTATACTTCCTCTGCTGCCTGTAGGGACGTGTAAAACAAGCCAGACTCAGAGAGGAGTCAAGACTTGAGAGAGTCAGACGCTCTCTCGCGCGCTGTGCAGACTATGGGATGCCAAGTGTTCAGTGCACTCTTAACAGCTGTTAGATGATAATGGGACATCGTTCCTTTTGATTGTGGAGCAGCAGATACGTCACAGAGCGCACCTGATATGGAATGTTTAGGCCTCCGCAGTTTCGCGGGAAAGTTATGGCCGCATGGATCGAGTGTATTCTGGAGGCGTTTCCCTGCCGCAACTTCCCAAGGTCTGTGTGTAGTTTCATACAGTTTGCCACACACGTGAGAACATGTGAGGAGCGAATTGTATACGCAGTCTTAACGGATGCTTTCCATTAGAAGTGTGTATTTTAATGTTTTCTTTTTTTTTTTTTTTTAAGTAGCTCATAGAAATAGACTACTAATATTTCCTATTAACTTTTATTAATAATATTAACAAACATAGGATGATAGGAGTTGTCAAAAGGGCAAGTTGTTACAGAGCATACAGTAGGCTATATCAGTTATATATCAGTAGCTACAAGGTTTTGAGTAAAAAGTCAAATTGCATAAATGCCTTTTTTTAGCAGTGGTTTAGCATGTTTTTTTTTTTTCAAACACCTTGTTTGATATTATGAAGGTAGAATTTAATTAAAAGGTTTATCTGTGTATACCATTGTGTGCTGTATATCAGGGCAGGTTATGTTCTTGACTGCTATGTTGCTCGGAACCTTCCCCCACTGTTGCACTTGTGCATATGGTTGAGTGACAATAATGGGATTTGGATGTTGTAATTATATACAGTTTATTAGATACAATATCTGTTGGCCAAAACAATGTTTTAATAATTGTGTACTTTGCCTTTTACATTAGTTTCATTAATTGTTTAGTGTTTCATAGTTGTTTAGTGTTAAAAAAGTCAAATGATTTGGACAAAAACTCGAATTGTGATTATAAATATCTGGTTAAACCCTTAAGCCTTTATTTTGGCTGAGCTTTTATTTTGACAGAACGCAAAGGGAGAAGTTTGTTTGTAGTGGGGTTCACATAGGTTTGATAATCACACTTCCTGATATTCATATTTTATTTTGATTAATCGTTCATCACTAGTATGTGTCAGTATGCAGCTAACAAGGCAATAGGCTCACCTCACTGAACTGGTTAAAACATGTGTTTGTCTAGTTGTACCTTAGCCTTCTGTTTCAGGTTTTCTTTCATACATTTTTTAGATTTTTGATTTTTGAATAGTTTTACATATAAAACTGATAACACACAAAAATGCATAAAGTTATGTAGCAGCCTAAGATGCGATCAGCAAAGAAATATGCTAATAATTACAACAGCATCACAACATCCCAGATCCCCTTAATGATACTGTAGTAACTTTTGGAGAGGGAAATGGAAAGTATTTATAGCACTATGTGTATTCATATTTATGATCTTCATGTTTACCTTGTGCTTCCTTCAGCCATTTATTACACTAATACATTCAGTGGATTACTTACAGTACAGTATGATAGAGTTGTAACTGTTATTCAAAACTGAGCCTTTGCATCTATAGGGTGGAACAGCAAGGCTTTTCAGAATATGACTAATAAAGAGTGTATTTTTGGAAATCCATATGAGGTAAAAACTGTGTGCATCATTTAGAGTTTGTTATTTCGGGTCTGTGTGGGTATGTTTTTGTAATCATTCTTTTAATTCCTTGAATGGTATTGAACTAATGAAACACATTTATCTATGTTTCATGTCATGGTCTTTCAGTGGCCCCAAAAATTTTAAAAAGTAAGAATGTCTATACATGTGTAACAAAATAACCATATAGCTAGAGATAATTTTGAGAAAAATTTTAGCACCTATGCAAATGCCACTTCATTTCATATTTTGTTTCATACATTTTAAGTCTGTCATAGTATACAAAAGTCTTCAAATACATTTTAGAGCCACTAAATTACATTATATGTTCACTTGTATAAATAAAAACCTTAACAGACGTTCAACTAGATGGTATATCTAACAGCCCAATTTTGGAAAGAAGTTTATGCTAAATTATCAGTATTTCTTAATTATCACATTCCTGCAACACCATCTCTATGTCTTTTAGGTGATATATCACAGATAATTCCCACACCAGAACACACAAGCCCCTTACTTCTGTCCCTAGCTATCACCAAGAAAACAATTATTATTATTATTATTATTATAACTTTAGTAATCCCTGCGGGGCAATTAAAATAGGGCTACAGCAGTGCTTCACAAAACAATACAATAACTAAGCAAGAATGCTGCACACCAGATCACACATTGAGAATAAAAAAAAAAAAATGCATTCCAAAAAATACAATAATAATGATGATAAACTTTGATATCACCCATTACATAGTCGAATAACCATTGGCACAAACGTAAAAGTATATCGATTTGTGAATTATGAATTATGATCAGCTGGAAAATTAAATATCCATAACACAATGGCTACAATTATTAACAGACCATATAAACAAAGAGAGACAGGCAGCAGCATTCAAACACAACTTACACAAATTTAAACAACTAATTTGCTCTATCGCTTCCTCTCTAAACAGTAACACATCTTGATTAATGAATTAATGCCCTGCAATGCCCACATATATTTATTTATTATAGATGACACCACACTTATGCAGACATATGTAATGGACTGTACATATATACATGAACAAATGTATGTTCATACAAAGTAATAACTATATGTATGAATAAATATGTGTATGTATGGATGTGTGTGTGTGTGTATGTATATATATATATATATATATATATATATAGAGAGAGAGAGAGAGAGAGAGAGAGAGAGAGAGAGAGAGAGAGAGAGAGAGTATTGAAAATTATATAGCACAATACTATAATGTTGTATTTTGTATGATATTATATTACATTACATTGTTTTATTATATATATATATTTATATTATGCGCTCCCAGGCAACATCCAGCAGGCCTCGGAGTTGGCATTCAAATAGCAACTCGAAGGGCGTTAACCCAGTGGACGCTTGGAGCACCTCCTAGAAGCCAAACAGCATGTATGCTAACACGAGGTCCCAATTGCGCCCATCCTCGGTTACCACTAGCTTCAGCATTCGTTATAGGGTCTGGTTAAATCGTTCTACTAATTATTTCATCTGGGGGTGGTAAATCGATGTGCAGAGCTGTTTCACCTTCAGCAGCTTACATATGCCAGGACATAAATGGGGTGCCCTGGTCGGTGAGGATCTCCTTCGGCTGAACAGCAGGAATAACTCTCGAGCGATGTTTATTGGAAGTGGCTTCCTGTTGTTCCTTCCCAAATGAGCCTTCAGTTATCTGTTGGAACAGATCAGAATACACATTATGGGTCAATTCTCTCAACTAACCATCTCACTGTCAGTGGCTAGCAGCACCAGACATCTCGGTGTCCACTGGTTGTGATCCCGACTTCCACTGGCCATCTCCAAGGTTCGGCCTTGATGGTGACAGACAGAGCCGGGACGTAACAAGTGTCTCAGTGTACAAAGGTAATTGGGATTGACGCTTTGCTGTTTGGTTGGTGGGTGGGTGGGGGGGGGTGTATCTGGGGCTGGGCCAAGCTCACTGTGCGCCTAGAATCCAGGAGGAACAAATCGTTGCTGGCGGAGGGAGATATTCACAAGCTGATGCACCAGATCTTCCACCATCTTCAGAGAGAAATCTTGACCAGCAAAAAAAACAGAGTTGGGATGAGTTTCATTGTCTGACCTCATTCTCTTCACTCTAGCCATTCTCCACCACTGTGGCAGAATGAATGAGGCACCTGAGATTACAGAGAAGAGGGTTAGTGGCATTCTCTGAAGTTGTAGCTTACTGTCTTCCTCTTTCGCTGGCATTTAAATCTTCTCCAGCTGATTGTTCGAAGGTGGGGCAGATCAGTGCCCACATTCCAGGGATGATACGCTCTAATTCCAGGACGACGCTGATATGCGCTTGGGATACTCACCACAATGATACTTGTTATATGTTCCAATAATACAATTTTTAAAAACTAGATGTTATACGACAGTAGAATTTCTTAGTCCAAAAGCTGAGAACCAAAAACATACTCTCTTGTTACCTTCAGTTACAAGATATGAAACAAGTACATAGTGTTAATTTTGTCACCTATTTTTAATTTAGTCTTAGTCTTAGTCTTATGCCAAATGTCCTTGTTAGTTTTAGTCATATTTAGTCATTCACATATCTTTTTTTGTTAGTCAAGTTTTAGTCGACTAAAAGTCTCGTCATTTTAGTCTAGTTTTAGTCAAAAGAAAACTCAATATATCTTAGTCAAGTTTCAAAACATTTTAGTCTTTTTTTAAATAAATTATTTCTGAGATTAATTCTGAGATAACCATTTCAGTCAAATAATGTTTCACACATCTCAAATATTGGTTAAATGTCATAATTATCTGACAAAATACACTTGTTGAATGATTTGTTGAATTCACTTTGTTAAACGTGGCTGGTTTTCTGATTTAAGAGACACATTCACAAATGATGAACTTGTTCTGAAGAGTATTTTATTAAGCAAATAAGTTACATAAAATATATATAACCTGCATAATGTATGTGCCACAACACCATAGCTAACTGGTTAATTTACAGCGTAGATGCCTAAAATCAGCATTAGCTTATGAGACGTATATTTAAGTTAACTTCCCTGAATGTGTGGGTGGTTAGCCTTTAGATGTCGCTTAAGGTTGGTGGTGTTTTTCCCGGTATTGTTTATCCGCAGTGCTTCCTGTCAGTTATAATGACACATTCTGACTTTTTGTCAATATCATTGTACCTAAAATGCGACCAAATGTCGAGCCTCTTCCTTCTACCTAGCATGTCGTCGGCGCTCGTCGTGTGTTCGCCACTGTCTATGATTGTTGTGTTCTTGCTCCATGTAGTTTCGTGTTGCAGCCACAGGAGTATGAGACCTGTAGCCGTTACTTGAGCAACAGCGCGAACTCATTCGGAATATTTTGAAGTCGTAACAGCTGAATATTCAATCTCATGACGAAAAAGTAGAGACGATTGTATACGAAAATGAAGAGAGATTTTATCTTAGTTTTTATTTTATGCAAAACATTTTAGTCTCGTCTTTTTTCGTCAACAATAATGCATGTTAATTTAGTCTTAATCAGCGTTTTTGGACATTGGTGCAGTCTCGTCATCGTCTCGTCTTAGTCATGGAAAAAAAGGTCGTTGACGAACATATTTAGTCTCGTCTCGTCTGACGAAATTAACACTACAAGTACACTCTTTGAGTAAAATTCTATGACAGAATTTTCCACTCAAGTCAATAATCTTATGGATATTCAAATGTTATACACTTATTTTTTTGTTTACACCTATTCTCCCTAAGGTGTCACAGGCAACAGGGTAAATGAACATTAAGTGCCATCTGTGTCTAGTTATCCAAGATTTCCTCCGTGATACACACAGTGAGCCTGTGGCAGCCATTCCTGCCTGTTCAGATGGCATGCCCTCATCAGGGAATACAATGTTGAAAACATGAACAAGGGACCATTTGTAGTGTTATACACTTTCCAGTTATTAAAAACATAACTATGATTTGATTGACTTAGTGAAGAATGTCTGTCAAGCCGTTTCACAAAAGTTGTGCATATCCTTAAAACATTTTTTTTTACAGTTATTTTTTATTTTCTTAATGTTTAACACTGCATCATTGTGCTGTAAAGATGAAGTATGAATCTACTGTAGTATGATAGAGTATGGATATTCATGAATCACACCTGTAAAATATATAAAGGATTTAACATATCTTTTCTAATTTCACCTTTTGTGAAAATAATAAATAGTTCACCCATAATGAAAATGTATATACTAATCAGATCATCCTAATGTTCCTAGCCTGTATGACTTCCTTTCTTCTGTATGACATGAAAGGAGAACTGTTAAAGAATATACATGACACTCTTTTCCAAATAATGAAAATGAGCATCTGGGTTGCCAAGCTCCAAAATATACCATAAAGTTGTGATTTTTCTGTGAAAAATAGATTATATTTTTGCATATTCCTTACACAAAGGTATTGCATGGCTTTGCAACCAAGGGAAACTCTTCAACATGTCCTTGACGTATATGAAAATTCCTTGTCACTCCATGCTCATGTGCTGATCTTTTGACTGTCGAGGGACTTTTGACCTAGTTTTGTACTTACGGTCATGTTTGGAAACATGAATTCAACTGTGACCTAAAATAAAACACAATTCTGGAAAGACATTATTTGTGGGTAATGTGTGAGAGAGAAGTACACCCAGGTGTGTATGCTGTTTCATTGCCTAAGAGCAAATAACAAATGAACTGTACATCCTGTTACCCTGCCTTCCAGTGTAACAGGGTTAGTTTTTTTTAAGAGGATTATATAACAAGGGAACTATTTCTCTGTTATTTAAATTAGTTTAGCCATCAATATTCAGCCCTGCAGCCCTGTCCCAATTCATGAGCAACCCACCGGGAACTCCTCCCGATTAGTCACTCCGACCTTGGCTATATGTCACTTCCACTTTATTTTGAATCGGGATGATACCTTGTAATGTAGCAGCTAAATTCATTTTGTATGTGGCAAATAAAAATGTTACCTTTTAGTTTCTTTAATTCAAATGTGTTTCCATTCATGTTCTGCATATTAACATTTTTTAATTTGTATGGCCCTTTCACAAATGATGCACTTAATGGGATTTGTGATCTTGTGGCTCTATCTTGAAGTCCCCAAGACCACTTTGAAATTTGATGAGGTCACTAACTCCTTTATGGTTGCTATGCTTCTCCAATGCAGCCTTTTGCTGAGCTACACTGGTGCGGACAGTTACCCAACACTCTATGCTGCAATGTGTAGACTTGGGGAGCGCTGTGACTCTGTGAAGGCTAAAAGTGGCATTTGGGACAGGGTCTAACTAAATATATCCACTAATTGTCCTTGGGTATGTGAGAGGTGTAAAATCCTAGGTAAGGTGAACTTTTATAAATAAATGAACTTGGGTTTCAAAATTAATCACTAAGACTCACTACTAAGGTCCACATGATAATCAACAGCAAACTTACTTGGTTACAATAAATTAGACATTATATGTACTCTCCAAAATGGCCTTGTGGAAGGACCCTTCCTATTGCTCACTTGCATTTACAACAATGCTACAGGTAGTGTCTGCTTTGACACAGTGCAAAAATGCTGTTTGAAATTTGCCCAATATCATTTATATGTATACATGCACACTTTTTTCTTTGCCTTACCTTCCTCTGTTTTCCCCTATTTACAGATCATAGATAAAAAGTTTCTATCACCAACATGAGTTGGAGCTTTCTCACTCGTCTTCTGGAGGAAATCCACAACCACTCCACGTTTGTGGGGAAAGTATGGCTGACTGTTTTAATCATTTTTCGCATTGTTCTGACAGCAGTGGGAGGTGAGTCGATATACTCAGACGAGCAGACAAAGTTCACCTGTAACACTAAGCAGCCTGGCTGCGACAACATATGCTACGATTCCTTCGCCCCACTCTCACATGTCCGGTTCTGGGTGTTCCAGATCATTATGATATCCACCCCTTCTGTCATGTACCTGGGTTATGCCATACATAAGATCGCACGTACCTCGGAGGAGGAAAGGCACAAGAAGCAGAGACATCAGAAGAGGAGTCGACACAGCCGTTGGAGAGATGAACATCACCAAGGGGAGGTTTTCGAGGGTGATGATTATGATGATGCAGAGCCAATGCTCTATGAAGAAGGCACTCTGGATGCACATGAGGTTAAACCAGAGACAGACAAGGGCAAAAAGCAAGATCTCGTGAAACATGATGGCCGTCGCAAAATCATGCAAGAAGGGTTAATGAGGATGTATGTGCTTCAGCTTTTATCCCGTGCTATCTTTGAGGTAGGATTCCTCACGGGTCAGTATCTCCTTTACGGCTTTCGTGTGAACCCCTTGTACATCTGCAACAAGATCCCATGTCCACATCGAGTAGACTGTTTTGTTTCACGACCCACAGAGAAGACCATCTTTTTGCTCATCATGTATGTCGTGAGCTGTCTTTGTCTACTGCTCAACATTTGTGAGATGTTCCACTTGGGAATTGGTGCATTACGTGATACTCTTCTTAAGCGTCGAAACCAAGGCCGACAACCTTCCTATGGCTACCCTTACTCCAGGAACATACCTGCTTCTCCGCCAGGGTACAACCTAGTGATCAAAGCAGACAAACCAGGTTGCATTCCCAACAGCATGCTATCACATGACCAAAACTTGGCCAGTGTTGTTCTGGAGCAACATTGCACAAGCCCTGATGAGAACATTCCATCTGACCTGGCTAGCTTGCACCACCATTTACGGGTAGCTCAAGAACAACTGGACATGGCGTTTCAGACATACAGCACAAAAAATGGTCAGACTTCCAGAGCCAGTAGCCCTGTTTCTGGTGGCACAATAACGGAGCAGAACCGGGTCAACACAGCCCAGGAGAAACAGGGTGCGCGACCTAAAGCCAGCACTGAGAGGGCTGGGACAATAGTAAAAAATGGAAAAACATCTGTGTGGATTTAAATCTTAATGGTAAACTACTATTTGACTACTTGCACTTGGATACTACTTTGGATGTGTTGGTCAGAAAACACTGTCCCTGCTGAACCAAGCTACTGTTAGTGAGGGCATGGAACAGCGCGTCCCCAATGATCTGATGAACATTTAACAAAAAGCAACAATGAATATTCCAGTCTAGATTTGTTTAGAGGGATAGTATTCATTGCTGAAAATATGTCCTGTAGAACTTTCTTCATATTGCTTTACTTGTGCTCAGCCATCCTCAGAAGAATTCTTCTAGATATATTATACTACGTATTATGTTTCTCGAAATTCCAATGCATGCAAGTGTATTGACCATATTGGAAGTCTGTTAAACAATTTCGACATTCATGGATCACTGGTTTTGTTTAACTTTATAAAAACAACACTTATGCAACTACTATATTTAAAGCAAATCAGGAGAAACTGAGAAGCTACAGTACTTTGGCACTGAAAATAAAATCCATTGAAAAATGATATTATACCTACCTTTCTTTTAACCAGCATTCAAATCCTAATAACATCTGTTTGACATTCAGTTTTTGTTAGTGATTATATTTACTGCCAAGTAAATTAATGACAGTACATTTGTTGCAGTGGTCTTAATCAACCTCATTCAATGTTTATAAATATGTTTTAATTATGCATTAATTTGTGTTTCTCTGCTGTGCAACAACTACGGTTAGGGTTAAACCTAACGCTCAAAACAACCCAACTACCAGCAATAGAAATGTAACTCTAGTTTTTGTTTTATGCAATTGGAAATGGAATACCTAATTCAGATTCAAACCAAATCCCAATAAGTTTCTTCACTGACTTGCTGTTGTTCTTGACAGTTGGCTTATTGACTGTTCCTGCATTATTTCTAAAGTGACAGCAGCTTTTATGGCTCAGCTACAGCTTGTTTTCTCCAAACTGTTTGAGAGCTTGTTTTAAGGTGCCTAAAGATGTTAATCATAATTCCAAGGTAGACCTCAGATTTCTCTTGCCGCCTTCCCTATCTGTGGCTCTGTTCCACATGGACAACAAGGTACCATTGGCAGGGCCGTCATCAGAAGGGAAAACTGCGAACAAGTCACAAGGAGAGACCAAGGTCTTCTATGGTCAGAATTGGATTGATACCAGATTTATTTATCAGATTAGTTATAACTCATATAATGTTATGATATCAGATTAACACCTAAGATGTAAGATACCTTTAAAACATTTGTCTTAAAGCTAAAAGCTTATACTCACCAGGACAAGGAGCGATAGCAAAACTAGTCTAATTACATGGTCGTTAGGAATCTTATCAACAGCAAAATAATCATAAATATTTTGTAAATATTCCATATCATCCATCCATCCATCCATCATCCATTATTTATTTGTATTTGCAGAGAATTTTTGTGCTTATTTAAGGATCATGTCGTTAGCTTAGCTACATGTGCTAATGGCAGACTCTGTTGGAATTATGACACCCTGTTGTTTTGCTTTGTTTTGGTTTTCGACCTCTGTTTTGTGTCCATTGCAGGAGCAGTGGCCTATTTCACAAAGCAGGATTAAGCAGCTAGCTAGGTAAGTTTAAACTTAGTTTAAGTGAACTCTGAATTTGCGGTACCAGTAAAGTGGATAGACTTTCATAGGAGTTCCTCGCCATAGTAACATACGCTAATAAGCTAACCTGCTCCGGGGCAATCAGATGTCTCATCCAGATTCTGGACCAATCAGCAGTGAGCAAAGTGACAGTGACTCCCTCCAGTATCTCTCACTCCAATTTAAAACGCACTTCAATGAGACAGTTTTAGAAATGGACTAAATAAGCAATTTATTATCATTATTTATTGCAAGAAATATATTTTTTGGCAGTCTTACATTTGTCTAAAGATACTATAATTTGTTCCCAATAATTGTCCCACACTGTTTGTTAAAGAACAAATAAGTCTTTATTAGTGCATACCATCTACTCATTACCCAATTGCTCACATCCAATTTTTTTACTATTTGATTGTGTATTAATGTCTAATAGTATTAAATGATATTAAGTTAGTAATTTAAATTAATACTAAAGCTTTTAATTAAAATGTTTTACATTTCAAATCAAATTAAACATTTAAAATGACAAGCCTGAATGTTATGGACCTATATAAAGTTACTTCCACATTGATGTATTACCTATTTTAATATTTTCATCACATTCCGTTTTTTTTATGCTCGAGCAGCAGTAGCAATGTTTCTTCTAGCTGTGTAAATACCTTTAAATTCTTTACAATTTACTAGTGATCCTCTGTGCTGTGTAAAGGTATTAGTATTATGTAATTTGAAATTTTTTAATTATTAATGTCCTCTTGTGCTGTGTTATAACTGTTTAAATTCTTAAAATTTATCATAATTTTCATAAACATCTTCAGCGGAGAAGTAAATCTCGCTGACTCTCTTGTGCTGTCTCGCACGCGATTGGCTGTTTGCTTCATTCATGTGAACACGCACGTGAACTAATCATAACCTCGGGATCAAACTCTGAATTGATAGAAAAAGTTAGTACTGCGTCTTGATACAATTCAACCCTAATGAAGCCTTTTTGGATTTGGTTAGATTTGTCACTAAAACCAATCCAGAAATCCAGAATTTGTTCATCTTTTCTGAATCTCTTCCTCTAGGGGGCGGGGAGAGCACAATCAGAGATTGTTGGTCAGGCACTGATTACAAATTACATGACAAAATATGCAATCAATAACGTAATCTCATAGATTACATTTAAGTTCATTTTAAGTGCATGAATCAATAGCAGCATTACAAATATAAATTACCAGAAAATCAATATAAAGTGATCATAAATAAATGAAAATGAATGTCCATAAAATAAACACCAATGACAGTGCCTAGGTCAAATTTTTCATCTAAAAACACTGAAACACTTTTAACCCTCCGTAGTCCATTGCCTACTCCAAAGCTGGTGTGAAATATATTTTCATTTGAACAGCAAGAATATTCTAAAAGAGCAGAGTTCAACTGACTCATAAAAGCAACAATTGTGTCAAGTTCTATGTCATGTTTCATGCAGTGGACTGCAATGCTTCAGCAGCAACAGTAGAGCAATGGGCTTTGTTGCTTCAATGTTGCTGCACATTTTGTTAAACTATTGTGTACCCTGCAGGGAGGACACTTAGAGATGGCATCCACTAGATCCTTTGAAGCAATTACTGTATATATACACACACAGGGGTTTTGCTAGACATAAAGCTCTACTGGGGCACAGGCCCCGCATTACTCATGTCGCTTTTTTTTCATTCTTGAAAGACCGCTGCATGCAAGAAGTGTGCAACACAATGCACTATACAAACTTCCCTTGCTTAACCCACTATTCTTACACTGCGACAAGTACTGGGAAAGGTAAATATGTAGAGATATTAATATTTATTTAAGTGTCTTCAACATACCGAACATGAACATGTTTTACGGCATAAAATGAATACATTGTATATGCAAATACAAAACCGCATTTGCATTCTTCTATATTACACATCTGGAAAACTTCTGTCAAGTATATGGAATTGCATTATCCAGCGTCAGGCAAAACAGCCTCAGATGAAACAGCTTTAGACAAAAAGGTATCAGAATGAGCAGAGAGTTGGTCGCTAGGCAGAGATGGTAGCTAAACTGGCTGAGTTTTGTTGCTAGCTTGCTAAACTAGCTGAGCTATCTCTAACTTTGTAAAAGCAGAAGTGTCGTTTCTATAAATTAATAACTAGCTAGCTTACATAATTGGTGTGTTTAAAATGATGTTTGAAACTTGTTAAGTTTACTTGCAACAACAACTCAAAACAAGCCAAATAGTCCTTTTAGTTGCTAGGTAGTTAGCACACAGCAGCCATAGTTACTGCCAACTGTTTATGTAGTGTCCTAAACTAGCGTAGCAAATTAAATGATTAATTTCATATCCAAAAGACTGATTAATTGTTATCATATGCAATCAAAGACTACAAAACACAAACATGTGTTTATTTTCTCTGCAATTCCAGAGATTTGACGGAGGTTTTCCTGAGACTTGATGCTTTTTCATCTGATGTCTGAAACCTGACACTGACGGCTGAGGATGAAGTTTGTTTATCAAGTTTTAACTCCCTCAGACTCATCTCTCCAGTCTGCCTTCCTGTGCCTGTTTCATTTTCTGTTGTCCATCTACAGGAGCCAATAATGTTTGAGCCAAAATAAGATTATCTGTATTATTTAGAAACGTACTTTAGTTTCATCATGTTTTCATAGCCTACCTCAATTCTGACTTGCGTGCTGACACCTGAGTAGGGTTGCACCAGCTGTGCATAAGATCTCAGTTTGGATGTAAAGTTCACACAATGGGCTTAGTAACTACTAGTTAGTTTGTAACTAAGTCGGTGCTTAATTTGGTTGCACCTCCTGTTCTTAAGGCAAGACTTAACTAGTAGGTCGTAAAATCTCCATAATAAAGTGATGCGTAGTCACATAATATGTCATTTACCTGTATTGATCCAATAAACAGCCTTCAAATTTGTACGCAGAAGTGTTAAAAAGTCATGAATTTAGCTACGGTTGATGTTCAAACCTTGTCTGCTCGTGTAACTGTCAGCTGTAATAAAGTATATCCCCATTAAAATACGATACATAATGAAACAAGATTTAATAAATAGTATATTTGTCCTTGTGGCAACGGGGGCGTGGTCAAGCGCCCGTCCGGAGAGGGGGAGCGGTAAGGGCGCTTGCACCTGAGCTAAAATATGTCTAACACCTGTCTCTAATTTCAGTGAGCACGGGGAGAGCGGCATATAAGAGCCACAACACCGCCAGTCCAGCGTTGGTAGCCTCATTTAAAGATAGAGCATCCCTTTAAAAGATCATTTGTGTTCAACTTTGTGTTATCCCGTTACCTTTGGAAAATTAAAGAAACCTTACCTTTGAGTTCTCCAGCCTGTCATCGTGTCCTTCTTCCCCTGTCCAGTCTAGTCTCCAACCCCGCCGCGTTCCAGCGGCTAGTAGGGGACTCCCCCGCCCCTGGCAGTGGCCCTAACTGCTCCAGGCAGTCGGCCAGGAGCCCCTCCTCCCCTCGCGGTCGGCGGCCGTTCCTCCGCGTCCAGGTGGATGGGCTCCTCCGTCCCCCGGCAGATAGCCACGGCTGCTCAATTGAGAAGTGGCGAGAACTCCGCTACGGCGTATCCCTCTTCCTTCCCGGATTTCGGCACCAATGTAAAGAAGATCACGTTCATGGGCAAGGAAGAGGCGAGAAACCGGCTTGTCAACATAAATAATATTATATATATATTATTATAGTAATAATAATAGTGCACAGGCACGGACGGACGTGGATTTCTGCGTGCATGCATCAGATTTGTGTTTTCAGTTAAACTGTTGCTTTTACAAGCGTTGATTGGGTGGGTTACTGCGTTGCATTTAGATAGATCCATTTATTTTTTCTGGGATTATCAATCTAAATTAATGCACTGAAAAATAAAGTTAATTGTTAAAACTAAAACTTGAGATTTTACTTGGGCCACAGCAGATTTATACTGGTGCACGTGCCACAGTAAAAGGGGTCTAGCGACATCCTGTACACACAGTATATATATATATATATATATATATATATATATATATATATATATATATACACATTGAGTATATTCACTGGCCATATACATTATATTGCATTGTATCTTTTGGTTTATAGTTTAAGACATAGCTTGTTTATGATGGCTTCAGTGTTAGATGTTTTCTTTAAAGACCCCTCTGAAGAAGTGCTTAGTGATCTTTCCAAAGAAGAGCCATTGGAGGTGGCGGCACACTATGATATAGGCCTCACTTCTGCTGATACAGTAAAAGGTTGAAAGAAAGCTCAAAGTTGACCCTCATTGATAAGGGCGTATTTAAAGAAAACCTGACTAGTCCAGTTACCCCTAGCTCATTAGCTGGTGGGATGACATTTGAACAACAGTAATTATTATTACAGTTCCAGATAGAACAGCGAAAGATGGAGTGTGATGCTTAACCCTCTGGGGTCTGAGGGTATTTTGGGCCCTGGAGAAGTTTTGACATGCCTTGACATTTGTGCTTTTTTCAGTTGCTTAAAAACATATTAATGGCTAAAGCCTGATAACACTGTATTCAGCACAAACAGGGCTACAATAATATGTGAGCAACATGTGTGTACATGTTTGTATTTTTGAGAAAATTACGTTTATGCATGGTTTTTGAAAAAACTACAATTTTAAGTCACTGAAATAAGGTCATATAACACATACTAAACATTTGTCCACAAGACTTTTGAGTGCAGGATCTTGTAGCCTAGAGTTTTTGCTACAAAATGATGTGAAAACCATCCTGATCACTCATTCATACAAAACAATATTAGTAATTTAACTTTTGTAAGACAATTTTAGTGTTGAAAGGTAATATGCAAGGAGGCGTGAATGATCATGAATATTGAAGTGATTCACACCTGAGAGACAATGACCCCACCACTGACCCTATCAATGAGGAATGTGACAGAAAGAGAATGAATGTGAGGAGACATAATGATCCAAATCAAGTTTTAAGTTAAAAGAAGTAATCTGACTATATATTTTCTTTACATAAAGAATTTACTTAATTTTAGACCTACACTACCGTTAAAAGAAGTCTCTTCTGCTCACCAAGACTGAATTTATTTGATCCAAAATACAGAAACAATATTGATATTCTGAACAATTTTTACAATTTAAAAGAACAGTATTTAAATATATTGTAAAATGCAATTTGTGATCAAAGCATAATTTTCAGCATCCAAGACGCTACACAAGCATGTCTGACGCAGCTGTTCATTGATGGGTCCTTAAACAAACCCTTCATAATAAATCTCCAACTGATTGACAAATTCACTTGTGAAATGGATTGCTGTGAACTGTGCGCCAATGATTGACTTATGATCAATAATATATATATTTTTCCTTATGCTGTTGCCTATAGGCTGACATTTTCACATCTTCTGGGGTTTGTTTTTCATGTGAATTTTGTGAACACGTCATCTCTCTATCTCAAATGTTGAAAAAACATTTTGTAGCTGGAATGTGTGTTTTGGAAAGATGAGGGTGCATGGTATCTGTTAAGGGCTGCTGCAGTTTGACAAATATGAGGAATCATCCCAGGGAAAGATCTATTCAGACAGCCATCATGGGCACTCTGTCCTGTCACTTCAGACAAGACCAAGCAGGCCCCAAGCTACGGTTTACACAAATTCCCTCTGTAGGACTCAATGACTGAACCAGTTAGCCAGTTTTCATGCTGGAACTTTATTTCCAGCATACACTATCACTTTCAATTTTCTGTGGAACACAAGAGGAGACATTTTGAAGAATGTTGATGGTGCTCTTTTTTTCATATAATAAAACAGTGAATGAAGACATGGTTGTCATTCCCAAACATTCTGGCTACGGTAACATCTGCTTTTGTGTTCCACTGAAGAACATTTTCTGGAAAATGGCCTAAAAGCTAGTTATATTATCAATTTCTCCTTAAATTAAATCAGTATTTCTTTAACTTAAAAACAAAAAAATTGTGAATCATTACCATGTGTTCTTCAGTGTTGTTGATTAATTTCACTTTCACTAAAGTCTAGCTCATCCTCACTCTTGTCAATCAGAAATGAGCTCTGTACACTCTTCTTGTCTTTTCAATAAAATTTCCGGTGTTCATTTTTGTCTGAAAAGGAGAAATACAAACTGTGAATATACTGTATTATTTTTGCATAAATGCAGATATAGTATGGAAAACATTTCCAAATAAATGAATGAATGCAAATATTATAATAGATCCCATAAAAATTCCCAATGGGAAAATTAATTAGTGATATTCCATTATAGTACATAAATGTTTCCATTGTGGGATAGTACACTGTTGCCATATGGCAACGTTCATATTTTCTGAGTTTTCTATAAACCTAATGTTAGATAAATGTTATCAATTAAAACAACATATAATTAACTTGTCCAAAAGGCAGAAACAAAATCATGATGTAGAAGAAAATATGTTTAATAGAGCAATCTGTGGAGCACTTGGAGCAGATGTCTCCCCTGTTATGGTAACCACTGGAAAAACAGTCTTGGAGACTAAATCAAATGTTGTTAGGCTTAAAAACAGCATATTATTGGTCATTTTAAATACTGAACTTTTATTCCTACCACAACATTATGTTTTAGCTTTTTCTGAAAGGTGAAAAAGTGAAAGAAATGAAATTGTTGCCATATGGCTACAATATACCATACAGGGATATAATAAATTGTACATATTTCATATTTCCTTACCTCAGTGATGTTTAAAGATAAAGACCCTGCTCCCCTGATCTATACCAGGAATATAAAAGTGTGATTTCCCATCTCTAAACAAATTAAACTTATGAGCATTAAGACTGTGAAGACACAGATATATCTGTTACTCTAATCAAAGTCTCTCAGTATGTCTGCAGATTTCCTGATAACATTTCAAATCATGCTCTTAAATGAATAGTGCGCCCAAAAAACAATCATTCTCACAATTTACACACCATTAAGTCACGTCAAACTTGTATAACTTTCTTTCTTCCGTGGAACACAAACAAAAATATTTTAACCTTCATTTTTGACTAAATAAAATTCCCTCATTTAATAAAAATGGTTTCCTTTATCTGAGCAATACAAGACTTGTTGACTTTTCCTCCATTTACCATCTGAACATACAAAAAAAAAAAAAAAATACAAAATTGGCTTGAGAGAGAGAGAGAGAGAGAGAGAGAGAGAGAGAGAGAGAGAGAGAGAGAGAGAGAGAGAGAGAGAGAGAGAGAAAGTGACATCTTTGGTATTCATGGTCAGAATTGACCGACCATTGAAAATGATTAGGAAAGAAACCTATCTATCAAATACAATCAATCAAATAAAATCAATAAATCAGCCACAATTTAGAAAAAATGCAGAGACTCTAAAACATCCTCTGTGTAAAACATACACTCACTCACTCACTCACTCACTCACACACACACACACACACACACGCACACACACACACACAACCAGGGCATCAATAATAAAAGTTCTACAGCCATCTTTTGGTCAGTATTGGTATTGCAAGTCATCTGTTGTTTTCTAGCAGATGACAGCAATCTGACACACACACACACACACACACACACACACACACACACATTTGCAAAATAAACTATACTTTACAATAGAAAGTTTGAAATTGCACAATGCTTACTCTGATTCTTCTGTGTTATAAACTAATTATGTTTTACTGTTTCTTAGTATTGATTTTCTTGACATTATTAAGCATTTATTTTGAGTTATTAAACATTTCTATGTTTGAAATAAATTATTGATAGTAAAATGTTTATTCTGTTTTCTCTTTGTAACATGATGGTCAGTTTTTATGACAAGTATAATGGCACAAACTGCAAATAGTGACACTTCAAACTAATTTTTAAATGCTAAATGTTGACAAATAATAGTTTGATAATGTCTAAATATATATCCAAATGCATTTCTTGTGATAAAAAATAAAATTAGGTTACAACAAGCCATCAGACTACACAGTAGGTGGCTACAGCTGGCATGATGTGGTTTAAAAGTCATAGTATTTATATTTTGTTCAGAAGATGGCAGCAATATGCCTCCCAATTTATGTCACATAATTTGTCACATTGAATCATCACGATTCAATGTATATAGGTGTAGGTTCTGAATTTTTATTTTCTAAAACATTTTCTTACTTGTATATCAAATTAATGTTAAAATGTACACATGTACATGTAAATAAGATAAAAATAGCATAGAATCCCTAAAGAAATGCATCATATTCTTTGTTCTTACTTCAGGGAAGAAGAAATTGTATCATGATCATTGTCATAAAAAAAAGGATACACATCTAAACCTTCCCATCAAAAATGACCTTGAACACCAAAGGGAGGTGCCATTTTCAGTACCATAGGAGACACTCATAGGGATCTCAGCCGTATCACAGTGCTGTATATATGGAGCCAGAAAAATGACAAAACAATTTGAATTGTGTACATTTGAATTATAGACTTTTGAATTTGAATTATAAGTGTGAATTTGCCAAACGTTGTATTTTAAATAGGTTTGAATTAGAATTTTTTAAACTCCAATCCTGGATATTTAATATTTAACCAGATTGAATTGTTTTATTTTATGGCACAATTTTATAAATGTGTATTTTCAAACAGCACATTTTTTAAGAACCACTTCATGGTCAGAATAGCGACCTTTTGAATCACGCTCGCGCCAGAGAATTATTGCACCTCGACCTGTAATTGGCCAAAATGCTCCGTTCGACTTTTCCGAGACCCTCTACTCTTTCCTGCGGAACACAGAAGCTTGACCTCTGACTCACTTTCTGTAGATCTGAATTTCTGCATCATCTTGAAAACTGGATACTTATAGTGGGATATTTATAGTGTAAGAATTCAGAACCAAAAATTTGCTGTTTGATAATGCATATTTATAAAATTGTGCCATAAAATAAAACAATTCAATTTGGTTAAATATGAAATGTCCAGGATTGGAGTTTAAAAAATATATATAATTATCAAAAAGTCCTGGCCGTTGCAGGGCTGCTTATTATCTTTTGATTCTTTTCTGCATGCAAAAGCAGAAGACCAAATCAGGTTCCACTTCTGTCAGCCAAGAATAGAAAGCTGCAGTGGCAGTGGGCCTACAATCTGTGTGCCTCAGCAGAAATCCAGATTCATCAGACCAGGCTATGTTTTTCCAGTCTTTAATTGTCCAGTTTTGGTGAGCCTGTGCCCACTGCAATGGCTCAGTCACATGAACGCTTCAGAACTCTAAAATCGCTTACAGCGCCTTAAAGTGTATGGAGTTATATATGTGCCAAATGTTCTGCGCAAGCACAATGATATTTGGAGTGCATTAAATGGTGTTTTGTAAATGCGTGTATTTTCTTGCGAAGAAGAATTCATTTTTTAGCAAACAAAAATCAATTTTGCACTTGAATAAAGTTTCTTTGAATGTAAATTTGGACCAATTTCTGAAATGTATGTAACTCCACTGTTTTTTTGCATGTGCAAGAGCTCTCTCGCTCTCTCTCCTACTACTCTGCGTGTGCTCATAGCTTTGACTGCTTGCTTACTCAACAAGTTTACAGCATTATAATGTGCCAGAATTTCAGCCAATCAGAGATGAGTTGGTAAATTTATATTGGCTGGCTAGATCACATGTCAAACTGCTAATCATAACAGGAGAAATCAGAGAAGAGCATAGTTTGTTTCAAGAAAGAAAATGTGTACCACACAAAAGCAGTTCTTTTATTTAACCTTAATGAAATATATTTTTTATATTACTATAAAAATACTAGCTACATAACTATAAGTCTAGCTCTATTAGTTTGGTCTATATTAGTATTTGGTTCTCTTGGCTAGTATTTGGTTATCTGGATTACCAAGTTACACTTATGTAGCTACTAGGTTGGCCATGTTAGCTACCACTTTTATCTGAAATTATATAATATAATCTCTCCCATGTGTAAAACTATTGTATCATGGCTTAGGCTGTTTCTAACATGTTATTGGAGAAACCAGGATGTTCGTGTGTGTGTGTGTGTTAGAGAGAGAGAGAGAAAGAGAGAGTTGGAACATGTGAGATCACATGTTGATGATGCTGTAGTCTGTTATGCTGTAGATAATGCCATTTTGGTGAAATGCATCCTATTTTCTCAGTGGAAAAATAGCCGTTTGAGCGGGGGTATTCCTCTCTATTTTGCGCAAGAGACCTTCACTATAGAAACCGCTATCTCCTCCTGCCTAAACCACCTGAAAAAATAATGAAGCTTTATTTAATATATAATATGTATCAAAAATTCCTTGCCAACGCAGGGCTGGCTATTAGCTTTTGATCAGTTGGTCAAGCTTTTCAAGATTACATGTGTGGTCCGTGATGGCAAACTGGATCTGAGCCGCCCAAGTGCCGTAATTCTTTGCTGCATGTGAGTAGAAGGAAATTGGTTGTGTGGAACAGAGCTGGGTCACAAGCATTGCTATGTGGGGGTGTTTTGCTGGACACTACAATTGTACAGAGTGTTTATCTGAGTTAACTCAGCCTTTCTTTCAGCTCGAACCAGTCTGGCCATTCTCCGTTGACCTCTCTCATCAACAAGGCGTTTCCGTCTGCAGAACTGCTGCATGGATGTTGTTTTGTTTTTGGCACCATTCTGAGTAAACTCTAGAGACAGCTGTGTGTGAAAATCCCAGGAGATCATCAGTTACAGAAATACTCAAACCAGCCTGTCTGGCACCAATAAATGGAGTTAATTAACAGAGGTTCGGGAGGAGCATGTTCATTTTAATCTGACAAATCACAGCCGCTGCTTACCTGCTTCCTGTGACAACTCTCCTAACATGACAGTCTTTCCGGCATTCAGCCCGGCCTATTGCCCATGAACAGACCCAGGGAGTTGGATCATCGGATGCAACTTCGCTGCAAAGCATTCGGCTCCACCAGAACAGCTCTTCCATCCAAACAATCACGTTATTCAACAAAGCTGTCACAGCAGCTCTTTTGTTTTTAGCAGTATTGACGACATATATTGTACAGCAGGGGCAGTCGTACTCCTAGAGTCCTAGATCATTTTATGCTCTTCACACCTATAGCTATGCGATGCATTTCCTATGCAAGACATATATTATCTAGTCGCAGTGGAGCTAACTTTTCACAGATTATTTCTTATTTCACAGTCTTCCTAGTATTAAGTTTCACCTAAATATGACGCAGGTTTACTTCTCGCTTTCTCTATCTAGGTGTATTTCCAAGACTTCACCATTACCTACCAAGGAGCCAGAGATGGCACACATTTTAGTTATTAAGAAAGCACAACTGCTGCTCCTGCCTTTGGCTCAAAACATCCCCACATGCCACAACTTTGGCGTTTTTCTGGTCATGCAATGAACTCCAACGACACCACAAAGCAGCGCAAATGAGCTGTACAAGTTCTCCAACTGCGCCGTCCTTCGGACCATGCACCAAACTCTTACCACACTGCAAAGCAGCACAAGTGTGCTGTCTAGGAATCTTTTAGGCTGCACACCAAGATTCTGCTGCAGCAGCACCCCACTTGGGACCGCCACAGCATTGCCCCATTTGATACTGTGCAGCAGCTCCCGCCTATGCTCGATACCACCACAGCAGTACCCCTTTTGTTTTTGATTTGCCACAGTTGTGCCCTGACCAACATGACATTCCCTCTACCTCTAAAACTCCTGAAACCGTTATAGCCAAATCCTTACCTTCTACCCGTTCCTCTAGATGTGACACTCCAGCTCACAAACACTCTGACTGTTCACAACCCTCCGGTTTTGCAGGCACAGGCCATTTCTCTCTCACCAAACTTTCATCCTGTAGCCAGTGCGGTGTCAGCAACAGGTCAAGAGCCTAGAAAGCCACCCTCTCTCCTTTCTCTCCCATTCCAGCCTCTGCTTACTTCGCACCCAACCACAGTAGCCGCAGTAGCCTCCCTGCTGCCACCGCTCAGATTATCACCAACCTCAGAGGCTCTAAATCCTTCTCATCAACCAGCCTTCCCCAGCTCTCTCCCCATCCTACCCTTGGGCTTTCGGAGCGCAATCGAGCATAAGGCTGCCTCCACTAATGACAAACGCTCCAGCCAGATGTTTACCTTTTCCAGCTCCTCACTTTATCCTGCCTTCGAAGCCACCCCAGGCATGAGGATGCCTCTGCCTTCAGCGCTGGCTCTGTCCAGCATCATGTTGTGGGGTGTTTTGCTGTAGGAGGGACTGGTGCACTTCCCAAAATAGATGGCATCGTGAGGAAGGAAAATTATATGGATATTTTGAAGCAACATCTCAAAGTTGTGGCAAAATGACTTAAGGACAACAAAGTCAAGGTGTTGGAGTGGCCATCACAAAGCTCTGACCTCAGTCCAGCTTAAGAAATAAAAGCTTAAGTAAATAAATTTCTCTACAATTATCCTGGCATTTCACATTCTTAAAATAACGTAGTGATCCTAACTGACCTAAGACAGGGAATATTTTCTATGACTAAATGTCAGGACTTGTGAAAAACTGAGCTTAAATGTATTTGGCTAAGGTGTATGTAAACTTCTGACATCATCTGTATATATATATATATATATATATATATATATAGTGAAGGTCAGAGCGGGTGTGGGGTGTGAGATTGGGCCTAATCTCACACCCCACACCCGCTCTGACCTTCAATTCACACAAAGACCAACACATCCTGCAACACCCCTCCTCCCTCCTCCCCCCTCCTGCTGCTCAACCCGCACTTAAGATCTGTGAAGAAGAGATGTACCATGTCTTCCAAAAACAAAAGACAAGGAAAGCACAGGGACCAGATTTGGTTTCATCTGCTTGTCTTAGATCCTGTGCTAACCAGCTGGCCCCATCTTCACACTGATCTTCGATAGATCACTGGAGCAGTGTGAAGTCCCATGATGCTTGTCATCATTCCTGTCCCAAAGAAACACAAAATCATAGGACTTAATGACTACAGACCCATCGCCCTGATGTCTGTGGTCATGAAATTATTTGAGAGACTGGTGTTGGCCTAACAGAAGGACATCACTGGACCCTTTCTAGATCCCCTTCAATTTGCTTATCGAGCAAACAGGTCTGTGGAGGATGCAGTCAACATAGGATTGCATCATATCCTGCAACATCTGGACAGACCAGGTACATTTGCAAGGATCCTTTTTGTGGACTTCAGTTCGGCTTTCAACACCATAATCCCAGCTATTCTCCGGACTAAATTACACCAACTATCTGTTCCCACATCTCTCTGTCAGTTGATTACCATCTTTCTGACAGACAGGCAGCAGCTAGTGAGACGAGGGAAATTCACTTTGGCACAGGTGCCACCCAGGGATGTGTGCTCTCCCCACTTCTCTTCTCCCTGTATACAAATGACTGCACTGCCAAGAACGCCTCTGTCAAGCTCCTGAAGTTTGCAGTCTGCATACAGAAAGGAGGTTGAACAGCTAGCTGTCTGGTGCAGGCAAAACTACCTGGAGCTGAACATGCTCAAAACGGTGGATATGATTGTGGACTTCAGGAGGAACACTTCACACATCAGAAGAATGCAAAGGACAGTTCAGACTGCTGGGAGGAATATAGGTTGCCCACTGCCCTCCCTTCAAGAACTGTACTCTTCCAGAGTGAGGGAAAAGGCTGGAAAAATCACTCTGGACCCCACTCACCCTGCCCACTACCTTTTTGAACTGTTGCCTTCTGGCCGACTCTACAGAGCTCTGAGCACCAGAACCATCAGGCATGACAAGCAGAGAGGTGGACAGAGCATATTACAGTGTCTGTCATTGTTTTTGCGAGTTTACACACATATTTAACATTATTTTTAGTAATCTCGGACTGGCGAAGCCAGACATCGTTTGTGCCAACGTGAATAACAATTTTCGAAAATCTGCGTTAGCATTAGCCAGCACTTGTAAATTTGATCTGATGTAAGATGCCCTGGCACCAAAAATGAATTTATCGATAGTGGCTGGATTCTCTATTTCCATGTTCTTTACAATAGAATAATCTATGACCAAGGCTCTTTCAACATTATTTTCAGTGGTTGCATCACTGAGTGGGGAGAATCAATTGGAAACCCTAACAGGAATGGGAGAGTGGTGTCACTTTGCTGAGCGAGTATGCTGCCAATACGTCACCCAAACACCCTGCCTCATGGGCTGTAGAGCCAGAACCAAAGTGTGTGTGTGTTGCTCCCTGTTCTACCCACATCCGAAACAGTATCTATCGGCTTCTCTTTCTCACTGACCTCCATTATCATTCGATGCAGGTCTCTAACTCATTAACCTTCTCCATCAGCCTGACTAATTCCTTACATTTATCACATGTGAATTCCTCACTGCTGATGGAAGAAGCTATAGTAAACATGTGGCATGTAATGCAGGAAGCAATAATATGAGTGGATGCCATGAGTTACCGCAGTGTGTGTGTGTGTGTGTGTGTGTGTGTGTGTGTGTGAGCACATGTCCATCATGCAATCAGACAACACAGATTCAAATTTGCCACCAATTTCCAGTCTGCTTCGTCCCACAACAACCTATGTTGGATGTGTCTTGAGTGATTGTGTGGGAAAAAATATCATGCCCATTTATATTTTCAATGTACTGTGTGACTGCTCTTTTGTGTTGTCAAGTTGCCAACCTTTAAGCTAATGTTAGCATTCCTCTGATAAATTGCTACTGTAATGTTAGCTATCATTAGCTTGTAAAATAGCTGTGTAAACTTAACATTATTGACAAGTCTTCTAAAGCAAATCTTCAGTGTCTGAAACACAGTTAAGCCAACTATCTGAATTTTCAAATCGCTCTTATTCAGTAAGTTAATGCTAATGATATGTGGGTTGCTGTGGGAGAGGGTCCAATTTGTATGATGATTTAGGTATGGGTACTGAAACCCGGAATTAAAAGGACCCATTGCTAAATTATTAAAGACCATAGTAGTAATAAGCTCCAATGTTACCGGTTCTTTTATTAATACTTTTTAACGTTTTGGTGTAATTTATTACGAGACTACAGGTACTCTCCCAGCCCCGTCTGTGTTGAAGATAGCAGAGGTTTGTTTTACACAAGCACAGCGTACTAGCTTGGATGAAAGCAAACTGTTACAAACAAGCTAAAATGAAAGCTGTCTGTATGTAGTCTAACATATTTAGCTTAACTGTATATCTATTACCCAATAATATCCATTATTATTTATCCATTTGAACCTTGTGGGGCCATATGTTGTCCTTTTTGAAGCCGAAGGGCTGGACTCCATTTACTGCAATTGTTTGGAAGAAAGCTCCCCTGGCAGTAATTTTTAGGTGAACTATTCCTTTAATCACAGTCATAGCCCCTGTCACTATCCTGTTAGTAAAAAAAAAGACTGAATGTAGATGATTACTGAAATCGCACAGTCTGATCACATCATCATTACCTTGTCTTTTTATCTGTGACCTGCACTCATTACTGGGCACATCCTTACACCTTAGCTTTATTAACATCAGGACTAGGTCACTTTCCTTGAAGTGATATTGAATTTTGTTGAAGTTTGGACTGTGGAGTTTAGTGGCCATGACATAAGTCCAAATATTGCTAAACATCTTAATCAGCTGCTCCTGTGCATCTCAAGTGTGGAACAGAGTATAGCCTCCCAATACACATTCATTGCATTGGAGAAAAAGGTCTCAAAATTACTCTAATTGCACATAATCGGCAAAAGGTAGATTCTGCCAGAATATGTTACAAAGACTCCTGTAATCATGTCAAATTAGGCCACCATTTGAATTGTGACATGCCCCTTGCTAGAGCAAAGACTAATCTTACCACTTATAGGTGTAAAAATTTGCAATGGGATACTTTTAACAGAATCCACTTGGTCTGGTTGGATTTTAACAGAATCTACTTGGTTTCTGTTTCCAGTTTTGCCATGCAATGAATGTGTGTGGAGGGCTCAAAGTTACCTTCATGTATAGCATAGGAGCAGCTGCTGGAGAAGATCAGTATTTTGAATTTACGTTACGATGGCACTTCATGAAGTTGTTTCCCAGAAAAGTGTAATGACGAATTATGTTGATCAAAGAAAAATATAGGTCTGTGAATTGTTTTCACAGGTTTTTGTAATACAGTGGATTTCAGTTAGTTACATAATATAAGAGGTTTCTGATGGTGGCTATTTGGGCCATAGCTGAAATACACTGTAGGTTTTGCTCTTTTCATAGGCCATGGTGACAATAAGTATAAACCTACAAACCCCATTTCCAGAAAAGATGGGATATTTTGTATAATGCAATAAAAACAAGAATCTGGGATTCCATACAGACAATTTCTTACACATTTTTTATTTATTTTTTATCATAACCATAGTGTGTAAAATCATAACATGCTGGGTTGTAAGCATTAAGAGATTTAAATATGAGGCAGCCCTTATGGTGTAAAGTTTTTAATTATGATTAAATCAAGTAAAATTATCTCTGTTTGAATAAGGAAAATAACAACATGTGGCTGCTATACATGCTATACATTCATATTTAAAGCAGATTGAATATGGGCCATTAAACAATTACCTTCAAATCAGTATGCATATATACATTTGTGGGCTCAATAAATTAAGTCACAATTCTTTAGTTATAAAGAAGATGCTTTATTGCGTGTGGTATCATTATATCTTGTGGGTGTTCTGAGTCCTTCTGTTTTCTAAAAAACACAAATAATTCAATTTTTACCAACCATCTAAGGTAATATGTCATAACAGCAACATTTGTAAAACCATTTAGAAATTATACTCCATATTGAATTAACATACTGAGATATAGTTCACTAGTTTAATTGCAAATACTATGTGCCTTTCAATTAATTGTTTTATATTGTTGATTCTGATAATGAATCAAAACTCACCAGCTCTTTTTTCACAGCAGATCAGAAGAAGAATTACAGTAGGAGCTGTTAATGCTGCAATCTCACCAAGAAATATTATCACTACAGGAAAAGAGGCATGGACAGATTGATATTCAGATCCACAAAACTGTAAATTACATTGACCATTTGACTATATTCACATGTTTAGTGGTGTAAAGACATTCATACCTCTGCTTGATGACACACCCAAAGTTGAACAGACTGCCAGTGTTTCCAAAAAAAAGACAAAAGTGTTACATCAAACATACAGACAAATTAATACAGAGCAGCAGTAAATATGAATTCAAAGTGAGTGATAATCTATGAGAGCCCTGAGATGTTGATTATTTACCTTTTGTTGGACTTTCTGATGTTGCAGCAGACAAGCTTTGTTCAGAGTTTTTTGTGGTGGCCCTGATTGGGACGGCATCAACTGTAAAAGAATTAAGTTAGAAGTTCAAATTGATATGACGGTGAGATGATGATGACATCATTTTAGTTTAAGCAAATGATCTGTATAGGATGTGACTGATGGGATTTCTGCCAAAGCATTTTTGATGTAATCTTTTACATCCCTTTTATGTAATCTATCAAAGATGCAATAGATTAACTTTTGTATTTCTTTAATTTATAAATTTTTTTGAAGCTGTGTGCAAAATCCACATGGCTCAAAAAGTCTGAGGGGGCATGACAGTTCGGGTAAACCATGGTATTATGTGCGCATAATGACAAATCTCATAAAATAAAAGGAAATATAATGCATTTGATTTGGAAATGTTACGGTTTCTCACCCAAATACTTGGCATTAAAGCTGGCTGAGGTCTGAACTTCACTTCCCTTAAAAAGCACACATCTCCACTCTCTGTTGTTGTCTTCATTCAGGAGTGTTATAGTCAGAGTGCTGTTACAGTGTTTCAGGGTGGATGATTTCTGAAATCTGGGGTCTGTTTGCAGATTTACACCAGCCTGATTCATCCAGACCAGCTGAAATCCAATAACATGGACAAAATATTCACAATAATATCCATCATAGGAATACAGATGACAGGAGAGAGCCACAGAACTCCCTGCTCTGATCTCAGTCTGTGTGGATTTTTTGGAAACTGAAACAGAAATTAAGACATAAATAACATGAAAGTGAGAATAGTGCTATTTTAAATGGATCATATAGTCATGCAATTGACTGAGATTCTGACCATAAAGAACATGCAGAAAAACATGAGAATAGTTTCCCATTTGTCTAATTTGTTTGTCCAGATTTTGTCCTTTGACATGTTCCTGGCAGCTGTAAACTCCATAATCATTTTCTGTGACTTTGTAGATATTCAGAGAGCAGTTAGACCCCAGACTCAGTCTGTCATGTCTCTCTGTGTCATTCTTCTTTATTCCATCAGCAAACAGTACAACTGCACTTGAATCTCTGTTTCTCTCATAGATCCATGTAGTTGAAGTGCAGTCAGATTGAGTATCATTACAGGGCAGAGTGACATTATCTCCATAACTGCAGAACACATCAGCCTCATTCATTCCACCTGTACCTGAAACATTGTGGATAACAATATTAATATTCTAATGTATTTCAAAATATAACAGAAGTCATTTTTAAATATAGAGAATTACTGTATATATAACAGATGCATGACTCTTAAGCAGTGACAAAAAAACTTTACTCTTTTACTCTGGACGTAAGTACAAATTCTCTATATATTTTTTACCTTACAATATTACATATACACTATTAAACTAATTTTGACTATTACTTATCATAAAGAAAATGTAAATTAATTTACCTCTCAGAAGGAATAGAATGATCAGTTGCAACATACACTTAGCCATTTTCTTTCTCTGTTAGTCAATGTTATTCTTCTATGGTCACAACTCTTAATAAATCTTCTGCCCACAGCACACATTAGCTTACAATCTGAGCAGTTTGCGGAACCACAGACCGGTTGTAATGTCATGATATAAAAAAATCAAAAAGTACAGCACTGCGCAGAGGCACTTAAAAAGTGGCCATATTGACAAACCATACTGACTTACAAGTGAGATACAATTTATTCACACTTAAACAGGCTTAGTTCTTGTTTGACTTGTTTCTCCCTTTTTCTTTGTGAAGAAAAAAATCAATCAATCAAAATGTACATGTTATGTTGTAACATAAATAACCTACTGGGATGTAATGGGAATTTTTTACTTTTGGTTTCACTTTAATAATTATGTATTTAGTGATATTCGTTGTGTTGGTTTTTTTATTTGGTCTTGGTTTAGTTTTACTAAAATTTCATTTAGGGATGTAGATGGTTGACGGATTAACCAACAATGAGACAAAGACAAATAAATGTTGTATCCTAATTACATAACACTCCCCAAGGCTGAATGTTTTTTGGGTGTTTGTCAGTTAACTGCTTCATTCAAAAGAGAGAGTAGAAGAAACACTGGGTCAAAAAATCCCCTCAGCTGTAGAACACCATGATTCCAAGTGGAGCTGTAAGTTTAGAATACATTGAACGGCACAAATAAAGTAAGCGCACTAGAGCTAAGAAAAGGAAAAAAGTCATCGAAAGACCTGTGACATAACTGGCAGGGTCCATTACCACACCACAGCAATACAGGATGTTTGATGAAAATAAAAATATATGTCAGAGAGGTTGCTTCTCACTTCCATAAATGGGCACTCATTGTAAACTTAAATGTTCTGGGAAGGATGGTGTGTTCAAACAGCAAAAACTAAATTCAATATGTTCTTGACCTGTGAGCAAAACTCCACACACTGGGGCAATAAATGCAAGAGAATTTGCTCCAGGCTCAAGAACGTCAAAGCCGGCTGTATAATAGGAGTACTTGGCTATGGGAATTTGCACCGGGAGATAAAGTTCTTGTATTACTCCTGACATCAAGCTCTAAATTACTTGCAAGTGGCAAGGACCCTTTGAGGTCACACGGCGAGTCAGGGAAAACAATTATGAGGTTAAACAAATGGATAGAGTCAGCGCATGTCAGATTTACCACCTCAATCTCTTAAAACCATGGAGAGTCATAGCGTCTCTAATCTACTTTGCCAGTGTATTTTTTACTTGATTGTACAATATTTTATCCCTACTTCTGTAAGCATCCTCTCTCGCCTGAAAAAGCTGCCTGAGTTTTGCTGTAAATCATGGTTTGTCATGTTGAACATTAACTCTCTGGGGTCTGAGGGTGTTTTGGGCCCTGGAGAAGTTTTTATATACCTTGACATTTGTGCTTTTTTCAGATTCTTACAAACATATTAATGGCTAAAGTGTGATAACACTGTGTTCAGCACAAACTGGGCTAAAATAATATGTGAGAAACATGTGTGTACATGTTTGTATTTTTGAGAAAATAACGTTTATGCATGGTTTTTGAAAAAACAAAATTTTTAAGTCATTGAAATAAGGTCATATAACACATACTAAACATTTTTCCACAAGCCTTTTGAGAACTAGATCTTGTAGCCTAGAGTTTTTGCTACAAAATGATGTGAAAACCAACCTGATCACTCATTCATGCAAAACAATATAGTAATTTAACTTTTGTAAGACACTTGCATGAACTATAATGAATATTGATCGTAATTCACACCTGAGGAGACAAAAGACCCCTCCCCTGGGCCTATCAATGAGGAATGTGAAAGAAAGAGAATGAATGAGAAGAGACTTAATGATCAAAATCAAGTTTTAAGTTAAAAGAAGTAATCTGACTATACATTTTCTTTACATAACGACTACTTAATTTTAGACCTACGCTATTGTTTAAAAATAGTCTTTTCTGCTCACCAAGGCTGCATTTATTTGATCCAAAATACAGTAAAATCAGTGATATTCTGCACTATTTTTACAAATTAAAAGAACAGTTTTCTATTTGAATATATTGTAAAATACATTTGCGATCAAAGCTGAATTTTCAGCATCATTACTACAGTCTTCAGTGTCACATGATCCTTCAGAAATCATTATAAGATGGTGATTTACTAATATGGGCATATTTAAAGTGCATTTTACTCTTATTTAACCTGAACACATATTTGCAAGCACAAGCTTTGTTGATGATAATGAGGCAGCATAAACACTAGTTAAAATATAATCTAAACATATTATTTTTTATATCATATTACATATCATACAGCATACAATTTAAATACCTGCTTTAGCCTAAACAGCATTTAAATGTAACTAAAACTTGCCTATTAGGACACATTTTAAATTTCAAAACTCTGAATCCTGGCTGGCAAGTCTGGAAATGGTCCCACTAGTAAAATATGTACATGTTCATGTAAAATAGCATGTCAACTAATGAAAACAAAATGACTTACTCGTCCAAAATTGTAGAGGTCAGGAGCTTTAGTTAATGTTCACATCAACCATCAGAATGGGAAAAAAATTTGATCTCAGTGATTTGGACAGTGGCATGGTTGTTGGTGCCAGATGGGCTGGTTTGAGAATTTCTGTTTCTATATACTGTAATATAGTATGTAAATACTGTGTAAATAGGCCAATATATATTATATAACACAATGGAGTCCCATACAATTAAAGTTCATAACACCCAGACTATGGTATGTCATGATTGTAACAAATTATAGTAAACTACAAAAGCACTATAATGTAAATTTACAGTATACTGATTTTGGTCAATAAACAACACATAAGATTATTTAGCACAGACTTTATTCACACTACACTTTATTCACTACAATGTAAACATTAGTCATAAACACTGCCTTGGTTGCTTTCGTCTTTGGTGTGTTCTTCATGAGTTAAATGCAGCTCTTACATTCATACAGACGTGATCATAGAGGTTTTGTAACTGATCAGACCACAAAGCAACACAAACATATTTGAAACTTCTGAATTAGATACATTTACAGTGATGCACCACCGAGTTGTTACGGATCAACTGGGGATCATGTTATCTGGGCATGTATGCATGCACGTGAATCATTTTACATGCCTTTTCAGCAGATTTGTTCAATCTAAATTGCCAAGAAGCAAAGAAAAGACAGTTTTGCAGTTGTGAAATGTCATCTGATTATCTGAACAAACAGACAGCTAGAATGCCAAGGATCTGCAAAGCTCTCATTGCTGCACGTGGAGGATTTCCTCTCTTTGAAGTAGTTTAAGAAGTTCTGAACAATTTTGATTTTCAAATTGTAAGACATTTTTCACATTATTAATATACTGACTATACATTGTGATCAGTTGAGTACCAATTTCTTTACATAAGAGCAAAATCTGTACATTTTTCAAAACTTTTGGCTGCCAGTATACTGCTATATGTAAATTCATTCATTCATTTAAAATTACTTTTTGCAATTATCCAAGAGAGATATGGATTACATCAACACTCGTTTGTTCTTCCTTGCACTCCCGGATGTCATCCTCGAATTTTGAACATCTCAACCCGTATTCAACAACCTGAATTTTTCAATAACATCAAATTACACTCAGTCTTTTTTTAAGGTCATGAATTCAGAGGCTTTTTCAAATTAAGGTTCTGGTGATATAAGTCAATTAAGTCATTTACTTCAGCTGTGCGTCTTGCGTCATCAACCCAGAACTAAAGTTGGATTTAGTTTGATGTTGTGAACCGTCTCGACTGGTTACTTACTGAGAATTGGCTCGAAAGAATGATTCTTTCAAGAATCTGACATCACTATATATTAGTGGTACTCCAGGAAAGAATTGAGAAACACTGACATAAATTGATTTTCAACAAAAACTTATAAACTTTAAAGACAGACCTACCGTGAGCTATGAGGTTGTTCATCAATGGTATATGCTTCCGTTGAAGTCAACCGGCTACATTAACTCAACTACATGGTTTAAAAATCATGTTTGATAAGCGGAATTCATGGTACACAACTCTATTACCCATGGTACAGCAGTGAAAGACCACCAATTAAAGGCCAATGAAACCCGCGCCGCACGCTCCCATGACACACTGTGATGTAATCGAGTTGGTCTCCCTTCACCCATAAACTACTTATATATTTGTACATATTAGAATATTTTTAAATATACTTCAAATATTTTGTTTCCATACCTATAACAACCTTAAAATAATAGTTTTATATATTCCCATTGTTTTTTATTCAATGACATCATTCACAATGCTTCATGTGATTGTAGCTGGTGCCCTCATGAAAGATGGTAAGTACACAACCTCGTACCTTTGTATTTATGCCTGATTTTTTTTTGACTCATAACAAAGTTTGTGATGTTGTGATTCAGCTCGGAGCTAGCTGGTTTGGTTCATGACAAAACTCTTCAACTCTTTTAAGAAGGATTTTATTAAAAGTCTATGAAAGAAATGAATGGGGAAAAATACTTCCGGAACCTAGATGGCTGAAAAAGTGGGCAGGTACTGTTGCACTCTATTAACAGCCTCTCCTCATCAAACAGAAGCTTGCTGTACATTTAAAGGCCTGTTCTATTCACAGTTAATCGTTTCTGAGGCTCTTCACTCACCCTAAAGCAGTTGTGCTGGATTTGATTAACAGAAATTCTGATATTTAATATGCCTGAATTACTGAAAATATAATTTCAATATGATACAGCCTTGTATCATATTTTGCCTCCCCACCAGCTGATTCTTGATGTGTTATATGAAAATAGTTTGATATATCAGAAATCGGTGAGTAACGTTTTACCTGAACTGGTTCTAGATTATTTGACCCAAATATGGGGTTGACCCGATGAACGCTCTAGGATGAGTTTGATTTGTATGTTTTCGATAAGTATGTTTTCGATATAATTCAAACAGGTGGCCATGGTGTGGGCAGGAATTGTATTGATTTGGTTTGTTTTAGCATGATCACTGAGATCAGAAGACAAAAGAATTGTAGTTCTAGCCGAAATGCGTCAAAAGTAACATATCAACAAAGAGTCTGATTTTGAGCTGATTGTAGAGCTAGAGAGTTTGAATGACAGACCCTAAAGTTGGTCAGATTAATGATTAATGAGTTGTGTCATATTTCACAATTTTGGGCTGCCATAGACTCCCAACCAGAAGAAAATATTTGAAACACAAGCTGCCAGGTCGTCACTTTTATGGTTTATGACAGAATAATTTTTATTTGAAAGACACAATATAAGACATTAAAAGGGATCTTTCAACTAAAAATGAATATTCTGTCATCATTTATGACATAATTGTTACTCCAAATCAAAATTATACTCTGTTCCGTGGAAAACAAAAAGAGATGGGCAAAATGTTGGCCAGTCACCTTTCATTGCATCTTATTTTCTTTATAAAGACATGACAGAATGGTGAGTTTAACATTGGCTTAACATCTTTTTGCTATACTGAAGAAAGACATAACTGGCCTTTGTAAACATCAAAAGATTCAAATTAATTTGAAAAATTACTTCATAAAATACTATTTAAAAAAGTTCATAGTATCATATTTAAAACACATAGCATTTGGGCCACTGTAAAAATACACTTAATTGAAAATGACATTACATTTGAAAAGAGGGTGTTTTAAATATGTATGATATCGTCATATCTTCTGGATGTTCTGAGCCCATCCGTTTCCTAAGAAAACACACACACACACACACACACACACACACACACACACACACACACACACACACACACACACATATTTAATACATTAACAAAAGCAGCATCTGTAAAACTGTTTGGAAATAATATACATTTATATATAATCCACATTACTGAGATTGATATTATTTACATGTTCAATTACAACAATTAAAACTGGTGTATATGTGACTTTCTATTCATTGTTATAGATTGTTGTGAGGCCACATACAAACGGATACATTTTTGCTTTAAATTTTCTTGGTTACTGATGTAACCTCTGTTCCCCGATGGAGGGAACAAGACATTGTATCGATGTAGTGACACTAGGGGTTCCCTCTTGAGAACCCCAATCACCTTCGTTTTATTCAGAAAAGGCCAACGAAAATGGGCAAGTGGAATTTGCATGCCGCTCTCCGTCCTAGACATATGGGTATAAAAGGAGATGGCGTGAACAACTCATTCAGATTTGTGCTGAGAAGCCGAGAGAGAGTCCCGGCCATGTCAGCAGTCAGTTCAGGGTCGCGGCAGGAGGGACACAATGTCTTGTTCCCTCCATCACGGAACAGAGGTTACATCAATAATCAAGACATTCCCTGTATGTCACTCACTCACCGTTGTGTCGATTTAGTGACTCTAGGGTTTCCTATACGAAATGCCGCTGGTGCTGAGTCGTGTCACAAGGTACGGAGGAGCGGACACAGGCAAGCTTCTGCGTGCCTTGCAGCGAGCACTCGACCACGTCATGACCTTCCAGCGAGTTAGTTAAGGGTGGGAGGAGGCACTTACCTGAGAAGGCTACAGGCGGTGGCCTTTCCTAATTTTTGTATTAAGCAATTTCCTGCTGAGCACCTGCTTGAATAGCACTGGGGAAGTCCTCTTCCCTCTCCAGGAGGGAGAGCACTATGGAGAACACATCCTATCGGAGGGAGGTTAACATGTGGAGAATACCTCACATGGACTTACCCACAGGGAAGTTCACATATGGAATACCACTGGGAGGACCCTGTCTACGGAGAGGGTACACAACAACAGTGGCCGAGGCAGAGCAAAGCCGAACAGTGGAAACACATCATACGGGATTACCAAGGGGGGAAAAAAATCACCATGTATGGAGCACTGAGACCAAGTATGCAGGCTCACCTGAAAAGGGGCATACCACGAGTACCGGGCCTGATGGAGTTACTCCTCCACTGAGTTTGTCACCGAATAATGCTTAAGACATTAAAGAGGCATCTAGTGTTCACCAGTTGCAGGGAACTGTTGTGGTCAAGATAGTGCACATCATCACCTTGAAAGGGGAAAGGTGTCATGCAAGTGATACACCCGACCGGCTGCCTGGCCTACCTGTTGTTACTTCATAAGACTTGGTTCTATGCACAGGTTGTAGAACCTTGCATATGTATGTTAGAGAGGCGCCCCTCACCAGTGCCCAGGAGGATGCAACACCTCTAGTGGTGTGCGTCCGGACTCCCAAGGGGCATGGCAGGTCTTGTGATTGGTAAGCCAATGAAATGGCATCCACAGTCCAATGAGCCAGCCCCTATTTGGAGACAGCTTTCTCCTTCTGCTGCCCTCCAAAACAGACAAAGCTTCTCCGACCAACTAATGCTCTGTGTGCAGTCCAGATATATGTGCAGGGTGCAAACTGGACACAGCAAAGACAAGGCTGTGTTGTCCTCCTCCCCTGATTCAAATAGGGAGTGGTGGCATGAGTGTGCTGGCCCGAACTCCAGGCATTCGCTGGTGACAGAGAGCGCCTGCTGGTCCCCAACCCTCTTGATAGAAGTGAGCGCCACCAGAAAGGCCGTCTTCAGTGACAAAGTGCTGAGATTGGCTTGCTCCAGGGGCTCAAAGGGGGCTCTCTATAGGGAAGGTAGGACCACAGAGAGATACCAAGAGGGAATCAGGCATGGCCTAGGAGGAATCCATCTCCTCGCACCCTTGAGGAAACTGTGATCAGGATGTGCTGCCGTGAGGGTCTCCCATCCAGTGTATCGTGATATACCATTATAGCAGCCACGTACACCTTCAGGGTGGAGGGAGACAGCAATCTCTCCAGCCCTTCCTGTAGGGCTGGGCTTTGAGATTTCAATGTCTGCTGACTCCAAAGGATGTGGCGGTGGAGTTGTGACATGAGCTTATGCCACCCTGGCAGTTCATGTACACCAGGGTCGTGGTGTTGTCTGTCCGGACCAACACATGCTCACCCTGAATCAATGGTCAAAGCCTCCACATGGCCAGTGATACCGCCAGCAACTCCAGGCAGTTGATGTGCCATTGCTGGCAGGGCTCTGTCCAGAGTTCCGATACTGCCTGCCCATTGCACATGGTACACCAGCCCGAATTCGAGGCATCCGATATGACCATGATGCACCTCGAGACCTGCTCTAAGTTGGGAAGGGGCTGAAAGTATGGCGGCACCGTGGTGTGATAGTCACACGCTGGGTGCCGTGGCACAATGCCCACCTCGGGACTCGAGTCTGTAGCCAGAAATGGAGCAGTCTCATATGCATCAACCAGAGGGGGAGTACCACCATATCCACATCCAAATAGCCCACAGCACTCTCTGACCAAGCCGCCTGAGTTTCAGGACAGACAGGACAGACAGGACAGACGGGGTCGGGAAGCAGCTGCAGTGGCTCTCTACTTCACAAAGGAGAAAGAGGGCCATGACCGCAAAGTTCTCATGGGCATGTTCTCACAGTGAGAACATGATCCCTCCACAAAAGCAGCCTCAGCATGCTGATGACTCAAGCACTTGAGACTTCGAGACAAGATTTCGAGTTCATCCAGTGGGGAGAGATTACGGCCACACCCAGTAGCACAAAGGCGAAAGGACATGTTTAAAATTATTCCAATCATTTGTGCAAGCTTATTTAGAGAATATATACTCTTTTACACCTGTAGACTCAGGGGAAGCACAACACTTGACCCTGCAAGGGTGACCACTGATATGCGTTGTAATTCTAGTAGCAGACAGCAAGGTGACGGGACAAACACACACACACATGTGCTCGGCTCTGAAGAACATGTCTAAATGAGTGGTACACGATATCTCCTTTTATACCTGTATGTCCGGGGTAGAGCGCGGCATGCAAATTCCACTCGCCAATTTTCATTGACCTTTTCTGAATAAAGCAAAGGTGACACAATTTTGAGTGCGTGACAGACAGGGAACATCTTTTTCTCTACATTTTGGCCTTACATCCACACTGAGAGATGGCTTTATATCAGAAAAAAATTTGCGTTTTGAAAATGCTCTCCCAAGTGGATAAATATGAAAATGCTATATTTGCATTGTAGTGTATACAGTTGAAACGGGGAAGTCATGTAATCTCTTCAACCTAAAACCATCAAGATGGTGGCCCATGTTGTAGCACCGTTGTTGTGCCAGCTATTTACTTTGTCTTGTTAAAGATAAATGTCACTTTGTACAATCTTCACAAAGGTTCTTTACTAAAGGTGACAGACAGGAAGTTTACTCAGAATTGCTGTCCGGTTACAAAACATGAGGAAAATTGCATTTCGGATTGTACATGGAAGGCGATTTTTCACATGTGCAGTAAGGGGGTTTAAGCATTTTCATATGGTTCAGTGTGGACGAGAAACTTTTGTAATTTGCCTGAAAATGGCAGTGTGGATGGAGAGCATTACGAAAATGAAAACGCTGTTTTTTTTGTTTTTTTTATGTACCCGAATTTATGTGGACATCATTCAATTCAGATAATGAACCAAAACTCACTAGGTCTTTTTTCACAGCAGATCAGAAGAAGAATTACAGTAGGAGCTGTTAATGCTGCAATCTCACCAAGAAATATTATCACTACAGGAAAAGAGGCATGGACAGATTGATATTCAGATCCACAAAACTGTAAATTACATTGACCATTTGACTATATTCACATGTTTAATGGTGTAAAGACATTCATACCTCTGCTTGATGACACACCCAAAGTTGGACCAATTGTCACTTTCAGAAAAAAAGTGTTACATATGACATACAATAGAGATCTTAATGCTACAGAAAAAAAAAAAAAAAAAAATCAGTCTCTTGAAGACTGCTTGATGCTGATTATTTACCTTTTGTTGGAGTTGCTGATGTTTCAGTAGATGAGCTTCCTGCAGAATTTGTGATGGTGTCAGGGAAATTATGGGAAATTATGTTAACTGGAGCTGTAGATGTGCATTAGTTAGTTCAGGTCCACGTCATAATATCAACAACATTATAATACATTGAGGGTTGTTATATCTAGAAAAGGCATTTACATTTTCATAAAGAATTTTTAATTTTTAAGCATACCATAATGTCATAATATTCATGGAATCCTATAAAAGGGGGACCAGGACTAGTCATACGATAAGTTGTCTATTACTAAGGACTATATTTAATTAACTAGGAGGTTTTGAATCAAAAGCCTAATTGACAGCATATCTTCAAACAGAAGCCCACAGTATGTTTAGTGGCTTGGCCTATTCACATATATGATGTTTCTATTAGGTTGTTTCTAAGGTTCCTGACAAACTCTAAAGCAGTTGTGCTGGATTTGTTTAACTCTGAAAATTTATGTTAAATATACTATTAAAAATAATAAATATACTATGGAATTGTCAGTTTTCTCACCTAAATACTTGACAGTGTAGCTGGATGAGGTCTTCAATTCATTTCTAAGAGTAGCCACACATCTCCACTCTGTGTTGTTGTCTTCATTCAGAAGTGTTGTAGTCAGAGTGCTGTTACAATGTCCTGAGTGTAATATCTGAAATCTGGAGTATGTTTGCAGATTCACACCAGCATGATTCACCCAGAACAGCTGAACTCCATCAGAATAAACCAAAGGGTCACAATAATATCCATCATATGAATACAGATGACAGGAGAGTGTCACAGAGCTGCCTGGTCTGATCTCAGTCTGTGTGGATTGTAGAGAAACTGTAATAGACAGAAGTCAGAAATAACATGATAGAATTTTCAGTAAAATATGTTTAAAGAGACAATGGTGCCCTTCTTAAATTTATTATATAATTAACAAAAACACTGACCATAAAGAACATATAGAAAAACATTGACATCATTTCCTTGTCTTTGTCCATTTACATTTTGCTGACAACTATAAACTCCAAAATCTTTAGTGACTTTATAGATATTCAGAGAGCAGTCAGACCCCAGTCTCCTTCTGTCATGTCTCTCTGTGTCAATCTTCTTTATTCCGCTAATATACAGTCCAACAGTCCCCAAATCTCTGTTTCTCTCATAGATCCATGTAGTTGAAGTGCAGTCAGATTGAGTATTATTACAGGGCAGAGTGACATTTTCTCCATAACTGCAGAACACATGTTTCTCGTCTGGCTCACTCGAACCTGAAACATGACAGATTGTGTTCATTTAGTAATTTACTTTAAAATATATTTAACTTCATTGGTAAAGTTTGCGAAGGCGGTTTGGCCCCCAATAATATTGGCAATCTGATGTTCTTATGTCAAGTTCTCTATATATTCCATGTAGTTGAGGTGCAGTCAGGATGAGAATTATTGCAGGATAGAATGACATTGTAATGACGAGTCAACGAAGTTGAGATCCTCGTGCAGCTTTAACAACAATAAACATAGTAATACTGACAGGCAGGGGTTAATCACCCAGAACAGTAATATCTAAGGTAATCCAGAGAGGTAATCAATAAACAGGCAAGAGGTCAGGGCAGGCAGCAGACAATCACAGGATATATCCAGGGAAACAAGCCCGTAATAGTAGTCAGGCAGCAATGGGTCAAAACACGGTAAATAGTCCAGGATCATACACAGGGAATGCAATAAACTCAGAGAGCACTCAGAAATGTCTGCCAAGGCAAAACAAGACTTCACAATGAGAAAGAGTGAGTGTGAGTCTTAAATAGCTGAATGGATTGAAAACATGTGAACAGGTAATCATTGACAGGTAGAGGGATTATGGGAAATAGAGTCCAGAGAGTTAAAGTCAATACTTGGGTGATGGAGCCCTTAAATTAACTTTTCTGATACAGTGGTAAAAAAAATTATATCAAAATCTGGCTTCTAAAGTTATAGACTGTACAGTATAGACTAAATAAATATTCAGTAATTAAATTCTCCACATTTATTCAGTTTCAGCAAACAGCATATCTCCGTAGAGTACATTGCAGACTTTGGTTTTTGCTTTCACCCAAGACAGATTGTACAACTTTCCATCTGAACTAGTGTGGAGGTAGATACCGTCATTCTACGAAGCATGCACCACAGGCATGCTTCAGCATAACTGCAAAGAAAATGACAAATAAGCCACCTTGTGCAACTAACCGGTTGGCTTACTAAAGTTGCCACATCAAATCTTAGACCAAAGAGGGTCAAATGTACATACTTATCGCTGCATGTCGTTTCTTCAAAGTGTATGCAATATTTTTAATAGTTTTGATAGATATCATTGGAGTGATCTTGCCAAAACCAACACAATCAATCCAATTCCTGCCCACGTCATTAGCCATCAGTATATATTTGCAAACTCATCCTAGGGTGTTCAATGGATCAATCCCAAATTTGGGTCAAATAATCTAGAGGCAATGCTGGTTAGAAGTTACTCACAGATTTTTTATATATCAAAATGTTTGCAAGTAACACATTAAGAATTAGACAGAATTCTTAATGTGCAAAATAGGATGTGAGGCAGACTGATCTCACAGGGTGCTTCTCAATTAGAAGGATGGATCCTCGTAAGGCTGGATATCTCGGCTGCCACTTCATCAAGCAACGTTGAAGGCCGTGCAAATTGTGAGGACACTTGAAAGGCAGCCTTGTATCACAGCCTCTGTTTGACATCTTTTGGAGGATGCATCGGGTGTATCCTTTGTGGCCTTCACCCACAATCCTTTGCACATGTCCCAAATTATTTAAAAAAAGAGCGGATGACAAGTCAGGTGACTGCGGAGGCAGAGGCCTTTATGACACAGTTTATATTTTTCTCTCTCTTCAAGTTTCTATTCGCATTTGCAGCAATGGCAATATGCAGAAAAAGATAGATTTTTTTAAATATACTAATAAATAAAAAAAGTAATTTAGACAATACAACAAATTAGAAGATACAATTAACACGTGTGAGCTCCATTTTCTGGGTATAATGTCAACAGAGGGATCCCAAAAGCAAGTTGTTCTCAGATATACAGGATGTAATACAGTGAAGGGGTTTTAACCACACCTCGGCTGTCTTCTTGAAGAGGTCGAGGTAGGCTTCAGGATCGTGCCCCCCCACAAAAAAAAAACTCCCCCTAACCTAACCATCAGTAGAGTAAACCTCTGAATCATGCTCTTTCTGGATTATGCAAACACTATTACTTCCTGGTTTCAACAAGGGATCCAAACAAAGGTTTTTATAGTTGCATTTTCAAACTTTTTATTTTAATATAGTTTTCAAATTTGAGTTTACAGAGTTACTAATTTACCGCTTGCATTTTTAGCACAATCATGAAATTGATTTTTTTTTCCCCCTTTCATTTCAACAACACAAACTGTAGCTGTTTGGACATGACAATACATTTGTTTTTCCAGTTTCATAATCAAACTCGAGATCGTACCACACAGGTCTCTGTCGTTTCCTACTAACCATCTTTCACATCCCTGTCATTATTATCAGTATCAGCTAACCTCGCACGCATCACATGCCACATCACCATCTGCAGGTCTCCATCAACACAGCCACACAGTTCAAATTATTCAGCTCTGTGATTAGTGCTCAATGATTGTGAAAATTATCATTTATTTTTATTATTATTATTTCATTTCAGTTAGTTTGTCAATAACTTTTTTTAGTTTTCATTTAGATTTAGTTTTCATTTACTTTGCAATATTTATTTTATTTCAGTTTACAAAAAAAAAAAAAAAAGTTTTCATCTTAGTTTTTCTTTAAGAAAATAACCGTGCATGCTATTCCCATGATGGTCTAATAATGTTAAATTAATTACATTTCTGTAATCATCCTAACTAATCATTATGTAGTTTTTTTTTTTTTTTAAATAATTTTCAGAACGTCGGAGCTGCAGCTCAAAAAAATTCCATGAAACAATGATATAATACTTCTGAATAAATATGATGGCTTTGTGACAGTACCCAAGTTTAAGTCATTATTCAGTGATCATCATCCAGATCTGCCATTACACTCAAATCCAGCACTTATTTAAACTTTAAAAAATTGACACATGAAAAAGTTTTATGACAGGTGTGACATACAGAAAGTGATGTCATTGGCTCTTGTGTCTTGCGACCAATTGCTTCCATTCTGTTCCTCAAAAAGAGAAGCTATTGTATGGTTTCAGAAAACTTTAGAAGAAACATTAGTCAATTGGAATAATTTTATAGTGTTTTTTAGGACAAATGACTGTGGCTTTACCTTTATCTGCCTATTAAGTGTTTTATATAGTTGAGAATTGGGTTTAAGTGTAGGGGTGAGGTTAGTGGCTCAAAAATATCTATATAATAGTATAATGTAACTAACCTAATATTTTTTATATAAATATAATAAAACATTGTGGTTATGCAGACACATCATATTATCCGAAGATTGCAGAATGTCACAAGACAAAATAAAGGTCATTACAGTAATATTTAACTTATAAGGCTGTCCTGGTTATGCACAATGGAAAAAAATTGGTTCCTGCAGATGTTACCTCATGGAACTATTTCTTCTTTTTCTTACATCATTTGAAAGGTAAATTTAGTTAGATTATTGCATTCAAAAATGTTATTTAAAAGCAGTAAATGTATGTCACCATATGCAGCACACCTAGACAAAACATTGATTTAAAGTGCATGAGCTTAATAATGGAAAGCTTAATAACATTCAAGAAAGTGTGATAAATATACTATGGAATTGTCAGTTTTCTCACCTAAATACTTGACAGTGTAGCTGGATGAGGTCTTCAATTCATTTCTAAGAGTAGCCACACATCTCCACTCTGTGTTGTTGTCTTCATTCAGAAGTGTTGTAGTCAGAGTGCTGTTACAATGTCCTGAGTGTAATATCTGAAATCTGGAGTATGTTTGCAGATTCACACCAGCATGATTCACCCAGAACAGCTGAACTCCATCAATATCAACCAAAGGGTCACAATAATATCCATCATATGAATACAGATGACAGGAGAGTGTCACAGAGCTGCCTGGTCTGATCTCAGTCTGTGTAGATGGTGAAGAAACTGAAACAAAATTGAAACAACAGTTTCAGTAAATGTAAAGACAGTATGGTGCCTTCTCTAAGCAGTCATATTATTAACATTAAAAACACTGACCATGAAGAACATGCAGAGAAAAACTGGGACAATCTCCCAGTAGTCTGATTCTGTCCTTATATTTCTCGCAGCTGTAAAGCCCACGATCTTCTATTGTGACTTTGTAGATATTCAGAGAGCAGTTAGACCCCAGACTCAGTCTGTCATGTCTCTCTGTGTCATTCTTCTTTATTCCATCAGCAAACAGTACAACTGCACTTGAATCTCTGTTTCTCTCATAGATCCATGTAGTTGAAGTGCAGTCAGATTGAGTATTATTACAGGGCAGAGTGACATTTTCTCCATAACTGCAGAACACATCAGTTTTTAGCACACCACTTGCACCTGAAACATGATAGATGAAGGTGTTTATATTGTAATGTAAATGTTTGTTCCATTTATAATTAAATATAGCAGATAAAAGACATTTTATAGTGGCAAAAAAGAACTAGGCTGGCTATTTTTGTGTGTGTATATATATATTTACCTCTCAGAAGGAACAGAATTATCAGTCGTAGCAAAAACTGATTAAACTTTTCATCCATTTTCAGTCTCCTTTAGCCTTCCGTCTTTCTTGGTATGGTCACAACTCTTTAAAGATCATCATAACTTCCTGTAAAACGTGTCTAGTGTTTAGTCATGATACTGTGCTACAGCTGCAATTAGAGCATGATGTGTTGAATCTACACTTTTAATAATAAATGTTCTTCCTATTAGTGTAATTTCACAGCAATATGTAGGAATCAACTAGCGCATGATGGGAAATCTCTTGAACTGTATCACATTTTTCTAAATATTCCCCAGAATTCAAGTAGATTTACATATCAATACAAATTTCTATATTAGCTTACAGCTAATATGACAAATATGTCTTTTGCGTAACAAATTGCTTGCTATGTTGCTTATTTGTAAGTTGCTTTGGATAAACGCATCTGCTACATGACTAAATGTAAATGTAAAAGCAACTTTCAGTCACATGAAACATTCAGTCCCATTGGAATTAATGGAAAAAGTGTCTTGCTCAAGGACACAGTTCATGGACCTGTTGGGTACCAGCTCAAATTTTGCATCACTAGATTACACAGCACCCCCAAACGAGCTGATGGTTAATGTAATGAAATGTGTTTAGCAAGAAAAGAGGACATTTCTAATTTTGGACTGTTGGGCAGTAATTCAGAAGTTTCACATCTTGTTTTATAGCATGTTTCCATTGAAATCTAATGTCTAAATAAAAGTGGTAAAGTTGTTAGTATCCTATGTGTCATTGGGAATTCCCATGTCTCACTGGCTAAAAAAAAGTGTATTGGCTAGTGTTTTGAAACAATTTTTTTCACCCACCACATTATTGAATCTTTCTAAAGATTTTAGGTAGTTGTCATTCATGTCATGTTAATGCAGTAAAAATGGAAACTGTAAGATAGGGTAATTGACAAAAATATATATATATATTTTTAGATGAGCCAAAACATTATGACAAGTGAAGCAAATAATGTTGATCATCTCCTAACAAGGCCACATGTCAAGGTCTAGGTAGATTAGATGATAATGGACAATCAGTTCCCATAGTCAACATGTTGAATGCAGGAGAAATGGCCAGGAGTAAAGACCTGAGCAACTTTGACAAGGACCAAATAGTTATGGCCAGACGACTGGGTCAGACAATCTCTGAAATGGCAAGGCTTGTAGGGTAATCCCAGTCAGCAGTGGTGAGTTCCTACCGACAGTGGTTCGAGGAGAACATTGAAACTTCACCACTGGGAGAAGTGATCAAGACCCTCACCGGCATCCAACAGAACCAGCACCAAGCCCTCATTGATCTTTTCAACTCCAGCTCCAGGTTCCGGAGTTCCAGAGCCTGATCACTCATGAGGGGGTTGCTGTTGCGATCCCAGAGCCCACCTCGACTATCCCACCAGTGACCCTAATAAAAATGGGGCCTGCCAACGATCCTGAAGCCTACCTCGACCTCTTCGAGATGACAGCCGAGGTGTGGAGATGGCCACCTGACCAATGGGCAGCCCGGTTGCTGCCACTAATCTACGGGTAAACACAACTTGTGGCCCAAAAACTTCCCACAGCCAACCTCCTTGTCTATAACAACATGAAGAGAGCCATCCTGCCGTGGGACTGCCAGGCTGCCCCAAAAATTGCAGTCAACACTTCCACTCCTTGAGGCAGGGAAGGCACGGCAACCCATTCATGTTTGTGCAGCAGCTCCGTGACACCTGTCAGAAATGGTTGCTGGCTGAGGAACCCTGTGGTGCTCGAGACATCTTCGATCAGGTGGTACTGTAACAATTAATCTCCCAGCTGCCCATCATGGTATGGCTGCATGGGTCCAATGACACCATCCGGAGTAGCTGGAGGAAGTTGTTTAGCTGGCCATTACATGACGACATTCCCAGGAAGCAGTGAACCGTCTCTCTCTTCTCTCTCCTACCCCCAAACTGCACCCAGTCCTCTTTCCGGCCATCCCTGCCCCCAGGTGGTCTCATGCCCAATTTTTTTCCCCAAGTTAGGGGGGTCTTCCCCTCAACTGTGTCCTCTGCTAACCCTGTCTCTCTCCGCTACCCTCTCAGGGTTGTGAGCCCATTACTACTTATGTGGTAGTGAAGCCTTGATACATATCAAGCTTTGGTGTATTATGGCTGTTCCCAAACCTCTATCCACCAATGCTTGGTAAAAGATGGGGTATTGGGCATAAATAGTCAGGTGAAAGTGTGGTGTGTGCACAGGAATATTCACACATATCTGGTGGTTACCATTGAGATACTATTCAGGGGGAGAAAGCATAGAGTAGAGGCTGCGGTTAAATCTCGCATCAACCATCCACTGATTTTGGGGACGAATTGACCTGATTTTAAGAATATATTAAAGGAAATATGTGTGGATGGGTCTTGCAAAATAATGTCTTGGTGTGTGACATGCGATGATCAAGGCACTACATTTATGTCATGTACACTACTGAAACTGTATGAGTTATTAGGTATTATATTGATTCGCACAAGTGATTACCACCCACAAACAGTTGGGTTGGTGGAACGATTTAATAAAACCCTGAATAATATGATTCGTAAGTTCGTACACAAGGATGCTATAAATTGGGATAAGTGGCTAGGACCCCTGTTATTTGCAGTTCGAAAGGTCCCACCAGTCTCCACAGGGTTTTCCCCATTTGAGCTGTTGTATGGCCATCAGCCACGTGGCATGCTTGACGTCATGCAGGAAGCTTGGGAGGAGGGACCTTCAAACAGCAAAAATGTAATTCAGTACGTTTTTGATATTAGAGCAAAACTCCACACTTTGGGTCAACTAACACAGGAGAATTTTCTCCAAGCTCAGGTACAACAAAGCCTACTGTATGACAGGGGCACTCGACCATGGGAATTCACACTGGGAGATAAAGTGCTTGTATTACTGCCCACCTCAAGCTCTAAATTACTCACCAAGTGGCAAGGGCCCTTTGAGGTCAAATGGCGAGTCTGAGATCTTGATTATGAGGTTAGGCGAAAGGATAGGGGCGGGGGAACATCAAATTTGCCACATCAATCTCCTACAATCTTGGAGGGAGGCAGTCCCTGTGGCCTTGGAGATGGTACTCCCAGAGAGGGCAGAGCTTGAGCCAGAGGTGACTCTTAAATCTAATCAGTTCACCCCGGTCCCGTGTGGAGACCACCTCTCACCGTCACAGCTCATGGAGCTGGCCAAGTTGTAAACAGAATTCGCAGACATATTCTCACCTCTCCCCAGTCGTACAAACCTCAAAGAGCACCATATCGAGACCACTCTGGGGTGGTGGTTCGTAGCCACCTCTACCGCCTTCCTGAGCACAAATTGTTCAGGTTGTTCAGGAATAATTAGAGGCGATGCTTGAGATGGTCGTAATAGAACAGCTATTGGGCCAGCCCAGTGGTTCTGGTACCTAAGACAATGGGACAGTCCAATTCTGTTTGAACACGGTGTCCAAATTTGATGCGTAAAGAGTTATTTGCAGATCTCCTGAGCTTTTCTGGCATTGAATACTGCTTTTTCCACACTTTTCATAACCCTTCCGTTCAGTTTGTTCGGGGCCCCCACCATGGACAAAATTCTCAGGCCACATATAGCATATGCCACAGATTATTTAAATGATATTATCTTTTATAGCAATGATTGGCGGTGGCACATGCAACATCTGAGAGCTGTCCTGAGGTCGCTGAGTTGAGCGAATTGCCAACCCGAAGAGGTGTGCAATTAGGTGGGTGGAAGTTTCCCAAATTAACAAAACCGCAGCGATCGTGACCTTAAAAGCAGCCAAGTGCAGCATTGCCCTGAGTGTTTAAGATGTTTAGGTTATTAAGAAGTTAAAATTTTTTGAGAGTTCTGTTACTGACCTGAGTGAGCTAAGAAATGCACAGAGTGCGAACAGAGAGCTAAATGTAGACAAATAAAACATTACCTGAACTGTCACTGTTCCATGTCTCCTCCTTTCCATACCCGAACCTTGAACAGTATTACAAATTGTTTTTATTTATTTTTTAAAATGTAAATGTGGCACGGTGGAGGGCGGGACCGGCGCGTGATTACGCACGCCCGGTCCCGTATTAGGCTAATTAAGCCGTCAAGAGGGATAAAGGCCACTCGCAGACGGCGATCGATAGAGAGAGCTCAATTACGGACATGTCCGTCCTCTTATGTGTTTGTTTTTTGAGTTTTACATTAAACCTTTAGTTTATTTGTCAAGCCGGTTTCTCGCCTCTTCCTTGCCCGTGAATATGATCTGTTTTACAGTAATGACTTTTATTTTAATATTACCTACAGGTTGTTGCACATTTCCATTTGTGCTATAAAGTGTACCTGATATGGACCTAAGTTTCTGACATAAAAATCACAGTAATGGTGACAACCAAAGACAGCATATTAAGTATAAGATGAGCATATTAAGTTTAACTTGAGGCTGCGTGGTCCAATTGTGTTTATGCTGGAGTACTATTGTTTGTACAGATGAACGTGGTACCTTCAGTTGTTTGGAAATTGCTCCCAAGAATGAACCAGACTTGTGGAGGTCCATAATTTTGAGGTCTTGATTGATTTCTTTTGATTTTCCCATGATGTCAAGCAAAGAACCACTGAGTTTGAAAGTAGACCTTAAAATACATCCACAGGTACACCTCCAATTGACTCCAATTAGACAATCAGAAGCTTACTTGCTAATTGCCTTAAGGCTTGACATCAGTATTTTTTAAAGAATGTGAGTTCTCTGTTTGCTATAATCTATATATCTGTTATAATAGGAACACAGGCACTGAGTTATATATTGGTTAACATTAAACTAAATCTGATATACCTCAGATTCAAAAACACTGCAAAGTGTAATTCTGTCATGTATAGCAGTTAGTGTTTAAAGGCAATTGTAATTTGCACTATTCATTATGTCACCTGAAATTCACTCTGCTTGCTCATGATCAAAAGTGAAACATCACCAGCTAACAGTTTAAGGCTGATTTTTATGTTTATGTTAAAGGAGGATTTTAAATGGGATTTTTAAAATCTAGTTTTAAAGAATAGATCAAAACAGATTTAAACATTTAGTGTGTCTTTTCAATGACTTATTCCTAATTACTGTAAGTGTTGAACCTTTTACATTTGCCAGAATGTCTCCCTCACCCAGACATTTGAACTGTTCTCAACAATAATTTATCAAACTCAGATCAATTCTTCAATGAACTTTCTTTCCTAAGAGCTTAAAAAAAATGTCAATTAATTTTGTATTTAAGTGTACAATCCGTATTTGTTAAAATGTTAATAATTATCAGGGATGCAAAATCGTGAGAGGTGAAATAGGAGAGAAAGTCATAACAAGTTTTCCATTTTTTTCAGTTTTGTATTGTTGTATTCAAAAAAATGTTTCTTAAATGATTAAGGTTTAAGTACCATTCACCTGGGGGATGGGTAATTTTTTCAGCTTCATTACAGAACAGAACAACATACAGGACGTCCTGGCTAGTGTAGTACAGTTCGCATTTGCAACCTTGAAAACTATGCCGTACCAGCAATGATGCGCAAATCGTGTCATTTTTGGCAGCTATTCCTGCTCCCGCCAAATGATGCGGGCCACGGATTCCTTTGAGCACTAAGGCTAACTTATTTTTAACACATTGTGATATTAAATAATTTTGGCTAACCTAGCTAATGTGATTTCTGTGTGGCTCTTATTACTTTCAAATTCTCAGGTCCTTGGATAATGAGAGAATCTTTACAGCTGGAAGGCATAAATTCCAAAGAACTTTAACGTTGATTCTCTTTTTTCTTTCAAAGAGCGAATAATGCATGTTCTTCCATGGCCATCATGATGGAGCAGCTGTTTGACTCAAGAGCAGAGTGCTGGTGTAAAACAGGTGTTATTTGAACATGTGACAGTAGAAGGAGCTCCAAGGACTCAAGTGAGTCATGAGAGAGAACCCGAAGAGAACGCATCTAAACCATCTCTCTCTCTCTAAACAAACAGCTGTCTGTATCACTTTGTCAGAAATATTCTTTCTTTTTTCAGAAATTGTAATCCTAAAATCCTAAAACTGTAATCCTGACAGTAATCCAATTTTTTAAGTAACTAATCTGATTGTGATTGTTTTTAAAGTAACTGTAACGGATTACAATTACCAAATTTTTTGTATCCTGCTTATCATCATTACAAGTAATCTGTTACTCCCCAAGCCTGCGATTACATCACATGAGAAGCAGCGTGTACGAAGTCCCCTCGTGGACATGCTTTGGAGGGCAACCGAAAGTAAATAATTATAACCACTGGAGTCTTATGGATTACTTTTACTATGATTGTGCTTTTTGGATCTTTAAAGTGCTGATCACCATTCACTTGCATTATGTATATGGATTTAGAGCTGAAATACTTCTAAAAATCTTTGTTTGTGTTCTGCAGAAAGAAAGTCATACACACCTGGAATGGCATGAGGGTGAGTAAATGATGAGACGATTTTTCATTTTTGAGTGAACTAACCCTTTAAACACCTTTTATTGGCTTATTGACATGACATGAGTCTTCATCTAATCTGAGTGTACATAATTTTTTTTAATCATATTTCTAAACATATATTATTTATTTATTTATGTGTAAAACTTTTTTAAATAGCAAAAAGAGTGCACCTTTAAGGTTATACATATGTGCACCTGATGGGCTGTCCGAGATATTCAGTCTGTACTCATCTCATATGAGCAAGCATAATAAAATGTTTCTATTTTAAATTTTCAACCAAATGTCAATTTACAGCATCTCGGCAAAGAATGAGATATTGCCACATACTTAAAACTTTCACTCATCTCTCAATGTGTATACTAACATATATACGTTTAAAGTGTACAGTAAATACAATTAATAGAAGTTATGAGAAAGTGCATTATGAATATACAGTGACTAGTTGTGATTATAACTAATGTAATGTTTTTATTTACTTTCGGCCTACATGCTTTACTACGGTGAAGGCTTGACTCGAAGATATTAATATGAGTTAGTGATTGGAAGCTACTAACAACTTCCGCAACGACCTAATTAATATTTATAAGGTAAACCTTCGCCATAGTAGACTTTAAAACGCTGCACAGGAACAGTCCTCGCATTGCACGACGGGAAGCAAAATAGAAGGCGAAAGGACAGAATACGCAAACTCGTCTTGTTTTGGGGAACTTTAAGCTTTCCATTCACGCTGTGGTTAACAATAATGCATAAAGTGGCCGTGTTTGGGAGCGCTGTAAGAGTGCTCGTGACAGGGTCAAGCGTGCTCCACGCGCAGTGTTTCCTACTGACCTCTTGTTTGAGACATGAAAGCGTGTCCAGAACTCCGATCAGAAAACACAGTCAAGATCAGCCCAAACACACTGCAGGACACTTGACCTGTTACAGCCTACCGCACAGGACTCTCATCAATATATCTGGACATGACACGAACTCTTTTCTTCAAGGAATTATCACCAATGACATGGCTCTTCTGGGAGAGGATGAACTGAAAGCCATGTATGCGCATATGCTCAATGTTCAAGGCAGGACACTGTATGACATTATCATTTACAGGTAATATATGAGATTGTGATATGGGCACTGCATTAATATATTTCTAATTTTATAGTCGCTGGAATTATGAATAAGTGGAGTGAGATGTTTATCTAATGTCACTGTCCCACCTTGGATTTGTATTGTAAATTGAAAAAATAAATCGGTTTGATAATTAGTGAGGTCCACGATGAGGTGTGAAGACTTTTACCAAAATTACCTACAAACGCAACACATTCTATACATACAAATTTAAAGGACAGAAAACAATAATAACACTGAAATAATTTTTGAATCGCAAATGCATTTAACAATATTAATACTGAATTTGTGTTGCATAGAAATGCACATTTTGACAAAAACAATTACTCATAAAGTTAAAGTTAATTAAAAACGAATTTATCTATAGGGCTCCGTTACATATTAAAATGATCAAAACCAATCTGTTGTTTTCCTTTTGCCAGACTCTTTTTAAAGGTGCACTCAGTAATTTTTCCCCTTTAAAAACGTTTTACTAATAAATAAATTAATTAATTAATCATTATGTTGAAACTTATGTATAAAATCATGAGCACTCCTACGAGATGAGGACTCTAGTCATTTCAGTGACCTTATAAAAGCTGTTTGATTCTTCATGTGGCAGGGGTACCCTCATGAGGGCTGCCATTTTAGAATCACATGACCAGCTGAATACTTTTGTTTAAACTCAGTAACCATCTTGGAAACTTACACTCCTTGATTAAATGAATCATGGTTGATTGTGAATGGTGAATTTCTACAATGGCATCAGTAACTGAAAACTATTGATTTTGAATGATGCTGCATCCTAAAAGGATAAGGTGTTGGAGTGATGCTGCTGTCTAGGATTTTATGAAACATTACTTTTTTCAAATTTTGATGGTGCTGTTTTTTACATCAGTAATGTCCTGATTATACATTGTGATCAGCTGAATGCCGCTTTGGTGAATTAAAGTACCAACTTTTCAATTCTTAGCAAACTTCAACTCTTATTCCAAACTTTTGGCCACATATATATATATATATATATATATATATATATATACACACACACACACACATACATACATGCAGGTTAATTCAGAAGTTTAAATACACCTTAGCAAAATACATTTAAACTCTGTTTATCACAATTCCTGACATTTAATTGTAGAAAACATTCCCTGTCTTAGGTCAGTTAGGATCACTACTTTATTTTAAGAATGTGAAATGTCAGAATAATAGTAGAGAGAATTATTTACATCAGCTGTTATTTCTTTCATCACATTCCCAGTGGGTCAGAAGTTTACATGTACTATGTTAGTATTTAGCAGCATTGCCTTTAAATTGTTTAACTTGGGTCAAACGTTTTGGGTTGCTTCCACAAGCTTCTCTCAATAACTTGTAGGAATATTGTCCCATTCCTCCAGACAGAACTGGTGTAAATGAGTCAGATTTGTAGGCCTCCTTGCTTGCACACACTTTTCAGTTCGGCTCAATCGGATTGAGGTCACGGCTTTGTGATGACCACTCCAATACCTTGACTTTGTTGTCCTTAAGCCATTTTACCACAACTCTGGAGATATGCTTGGGTTCATTGTCCATTTGGAAGACCCATTTGCGACCAAGCTTTAACTTCCTGCCTGATGTCTTGAGATGTTGCTTCAATATATCCACATCATTTTCCTTCCTCATGATGCCATCTATTTTGTGAAGTGCATCAGTCCCTCCTGCAGCAAAACACCCCCACAACATGATGCTGCCACCCCCATGCTTCATGGTTGGGATGGTGTTCTTCGGCTTGCAAGCCTCACCCTTTTTCCTCCAAACTTAACGATGGTCATTATTGCCAAACTGTTAAAAAAAACAATTTCATCTGACCAGAGGAATTTCCAAATGCCTGAAGGTACCACATTCACCTGTACAAACAATAGTACGCAAGTATAAACAACACCATGGGACCACCCTGTTTATGACTATTTTAAGCGCTGCACATTTGCGAGCGGATCATCCGAAACGCATCTTAATACCAGCTGTAAACAGGGTCTAAAATAACTGCAGCCAAAGCTAGCGAATGCTATAGAATGACTTCCGGCAGAAGTTGCACCCACGTCCATTTCCCAAGTAAGAGCCACAGGAGAAAGGGTACAGAATGCATTTTCTTTCTGAGTGGTATGATGGCTGCATACCTGCAAAGTTGTGGCAAAATGGCTCAAGGACAACAAAGTCAAGATATTGGAGTGGCCATCACAAAGCCCTGACCTCAATCCGATAGAAAGTTTGTGGGCAGAACTGAAAAAGCACGTGTGAGCAAGGAGGCCTACAAACCTGACTTTTGTTAAAGGCTACCCAAAATGTTTTTCCTAAGTTAAACAATTTAAAGGCAATGCTAGCAAATACTAACAAATTGTATGTAAACTCATTGGGAATGTGATGAAAGAAATAAAATCTGAAATAAATTATTCTCTCTACTGTTATTCTAACATTTCACATTCTTGAAATAAAGCAGTGATCCTAACTGACCTATGACAGGGAGTGTATAAATGTATTTGACTAAGGTATATGTAAACTTCTGATTCAACTGTATATAATGTCCAAATAATAACAATAGCAACAGCAAGGCTTAATGACTTAATTTAAATGATTTAAAATAACTTGGTAAATTGTTGGTGAATACAGCTGTGTTCATTCATTGTATTTTCTGCAGTTATGTATTATTGGAACTTTTTTGTCGTTTAGTTTGAAAGACAACCCAAGTGGACTTAATGGTGTGCTTCTGGAGTGTGACAGCACTGTACAGGACTCCATTATACGACATCTGAAAGTGTACAAGATACGTCGCAAAGTGAACATTGGCCACTGTCCAAGTCTTTCGCTTTGGGCTTTGTTTCCTCAAAATAAAGATGAAGTGCTGGGAAAGTCAAAGCCAGATGTTACTGCAGCAGACAAAGTATTGTTGTTGGAACAAGACCCAAGAACTGAACTCATGGGCTGGAGAATGATAACTAATCATGACGTTAATCCAATGGAGATCATCTCAGCCTGTCAACAGGGCAACACTGAAGAGTACCACAGACACCGCTATGAAATTGGTATTAAACACACGGATGGTGCACTTTGTTGTGAACATAAACCTATAGTAATTCTGTCTTCTGAAAGTTTACTTGGGTGGTTGACAGACATGTCAAGTAGCTTGAACTAGTGATAGTCCAATATATTTTAATGGGATGATATTTGTAAATTTTCACATTATATGACGATTAACTGAAGTGGTCATTCCGCCAAGTGTCATGCACTTTCCAAATCTACCAATAGCCTTGACGCTAAATAATGCAAATGCTCAGTTTTCAAATATTTAAGAGTGCATTTTTAGAAAATATTGCGCAAAATAACTGTTCATTCAAATTCAGTGATTTATTTTTATGCTTAATTTTGTATCTTAATTTCTATAAATATCTTGTCGTCTAAATATTTATTTATCGACCACCCTTCTCTCTTGATGTCAACATTGCCCATAAAAACTGATTTGTTGGCCACTATCTAAAGTGAAATGCTAAAATATTACATAAAATGGTTATATGCACTTTCCCTAATTTTCATAAAACTTTGGCATAAAACTTTTTTCCCAGTTTTATGCCAAAATCTAGTGATGGCTCATACCACTTATTTTCTTTTTGGTCCAATAATTTCAAGTCCAATATCGTCAATACATATACTTCTATTAAAATAGATTTTTTTCAATTAATTTTTGAGATTTCTTGTGATTTAATTGGTTATTTAAAATGTTATTTTTAGTCACAATTCGTCATTTTTTTTTTTACACTTGTGAGCCTAAACAGAAAATTACTAGAGTTCTGTTTTGTTTACCCTTACAAAAATTCGCCATTTCATTACAGTAACTATAGTTTAATTATGGTATTTATTTAAACCATAGTTTCCACACAATTAACTATGGTTACTACTACAATATTACTGTAGTAAAACATGGTTTCAATTAATATTTACACTACCGTTCAAAAGTTTGGGGTCACCCAAACAATTTTGTGTTTTCCTGAAAAGTCACACTTATTCACCACCATACGTTGTGAAATGAATAGAAAATAGAGTCAAGACATTGACAAGGTTAGAAATAATGATTTGTATTTGAAATAAGATTTTTTTTACATCAAACTTTGCTTTCGTCAAAGAATCCTCCATTTGCAGCAATTACAGCATTGCAGACATTTGGCATTCTAGCTGTTAATTTGTTGAGGTAATCTGGAGAAATTGCACCCCACGCTTCCAGAAACAGCTCCCACAAGTTGGATTGGTTGGATGGGCACTTCTTGCGTACCATACGGTCAAGCTGCTCCCACAACAGCTCAATGGGGTTCAGATCTGGTGACTGCGCTGGCCACTCCATTACCGATAGAATACCAGCTGCCTGCTTCTGCTCTAAATAGTTCTTGCACAATTTGGAGGTGTGTTTAGGGTTATTGTCCTGTTGTAGGATGAAATTGGCTCCAATCAAGCGCTGTCCACTGGGTATGGCATGGCGTTGCAAAATGGAGTGATAGCCTTCCTTATTCAGAATCCCTTTTACCCTGTACAAATCTCCCACCTTACCAGCACCAAAGCAACCCCAGACCATTATATTACCTCCACCGTGCTTAACAGATGGCGTCAGGCATTCTTCCAGCATCTTTTCATTTGTTCTGCGTCTCACAAACGTTCTTCTTTGTGATCCAAACACCTCAAACTTGGATTCATCTGTCCACAACACTTTTTTCCAGTCTTCCTCTGTCCAATGTCTGTGTTCTTTTGCCCATCTTAATCTTTTTCTTTTATTGGCCAGTCTCAGATATGGCTTTTTCTTTGCCACTCTGCCCTGAAGCCCAGAATCCCGCAGCCGCCTCTTCACTGTACATGTTGACACTGGTGTTTTGCGGGTACTATTTAATGAAGATGCCAGTTGGGGACCTGTGAGGCATCTGTTTCTCAAACTAGAGACTCTAATGTACTTATCTTCTTGCTCAGTTGTGCAACGCGGCCTCCCACTTCTTTTTCTACTCTGGTTAGAGCCTGTTTGTGCTGTCCTCTGAAGGGAGTAGTACACACCGTTGTAGGAAATCTTCAATTTCTTAGCAATGTCTCGCATGGAATAGCCTTCATTTCTAAGGACAAGAATAGACTGTCGAGTTTCAGATGAAAGTTCTCTTTTTCTGGCCATTTTGAGCGTTTAATTGACCCCACAAATGTGATGCTCCAGAAACTCAATCTGCTCAAAGGAAGGTCAGTTTTGTAGCTTCTGTAACGACCTAAACTGTTTTCAGATGTGTGAACATGATTGCACAAGGGTTTTCTAATCATCAATTAGCCTTCTGAGCCAATGAGCAAACACATTGTACCATTAGAACACTGGAGTGATAGTTGCTGGAAATGGGCCTCTATACACCTATGTACATATTGCACCAAAAACCAGACATTTGCAGCTAGAATAGTCATTTACCACATTAGCAATGTATAGAGTGTATTTCTTCAAAGTTAAGACTAGTTTAAAGTTGTCTTCATTGAAAAGTACAGTGCTTTTCCTTCAAAAATAAGGACATTTCAATGTGACCCCAAACTTTTGAACGGTAGTGTATTTATTTACAACAATTACACACAAACGTATAAGACATTTCACCTTTTAGATATGTTATTTCAGCGTTAATTTACTCCAGAAACTGTTTCTCTGATCCTGCACAAGTATTTGCTTATATAGCCTAATGCTTTTTATTTCAGTTTGAAGCTTATGATTATTGTTCATGGTAACCAAAGGATCATTTCCCTAGTATAAAATACCGAAATCGAGCAATTGCGACAAACTCTCCCATTACAATGACTGCTGTCACTCAATGCAGGTGTAGAGGCATATTTATTGAGACCTGCATTTCGAAATGAGCTCAATGACGCTACACACAAAGTTCTGCACCCTCACGAATGCTAAATGCTGAATTATAAACAAAGCTGTCTAATCAACATAATCAATTATTTACTCCGCATCTGTGCCTTTATAAGAACGGGAGCATTTTAGTTTTGTTGTGTTGATCATTTGCAGTGTATTTAACATCTACGTTCAAAGCGAGCGGTGCAATATGCAATGAATCCAAAATAATTACAAAGTGCTTTTTGCTCTTGTTCTACAGCTTATTTTCGAGTGTCAGGTGATGTTTCTTCAGTATTCATTTTCGTGTGCAACCACGAACAGAGGTGGAACATAAAGTAAGCATATGGGCATTCAGACGGTTTAAACTTGCGCATTACGATACGTTGTCATTACTGATAGGACGGAGGATTAATGTAAGCGGCTCTGATTGGCCATTGCCGTTTCATTGCTCAACGGACATGTTAGTGATTGATTAGAATACTCAACTGTTGCAAAAACACATTGTAAATAGAAACCATTGCTGCAAAAGGAGCAGACTTGAATTGAAAGCTGTAATTGTCAGTTTTCACGATTACATAATCGAGGCAGCCGTAATCGTAATCTCGATTCGTTTTTCAATTAATTGTTTAGCCCTACTGGTGATTAATTGGCTGTTTTTGGGCTCTCACGATTATGACGATATATTGTCCGTTTTAAAATATTTCTATCCAAAATTCTTCATTTTCACAATTTACTATTAACAATATAGAAGTAATCATTAAGACTCCAGTGGTTCTATCCATATCATCTTAAGCGTTGTGATAAGTGTGGGTGAGAAACGGATTTAATGTTCTTTAATGTCTCAGATTAAACCCACAAGCCTTTATTTCACATGAAGTAAGATTGTGTTTTTTCATTCTGTCATCTCGGGCCTGACACAGGGCTCCTGTGTCACTGCGTGTCATTTACACTGCCTGTATGAACCCTCAAAGAGAAATAACATTTGGCATTACACGACTGTTAAATTAAAGTGAAACTGGAGTGCTTTGAATTCACTAAAATACTAATTTATATTTACACTAGTTTGGCGGACCCTCCGCAGCAGATTGTGCATGCATCACCGCGGTTCAGAAGTGTTAATCTTCATGAGCTGTCTACGGTGTGAGGACAGAGTTCATTTGAATGAGACACTCAAATATGCTGCTCATTCCCTTATTTGGACAGTAAAATGTGATTGGAATTTAAAGTGCACAATAAATTGCAGTTATTTAAGATAACCTCGGTTAGATCAAATAACCGCGATCAGATGATTATTTAAATGCTGGCGACAGGCCTGTCAACCACCCATTTGGCTTTTTTTTTTTTTTTTTTTTTTTTTTAAGTGTGACTCAGATTTCAAATACTGATTTTGAATGTGCTGAAAGCATACTTTGTGATAATTTCTTTAATCAAACCTCCAGTTTGTGTTTGCTGCTATAGGACTTCCTGAGGGAGTCAAAGACCTCCCATCCGGGGAGGCCCTTCCGCTGGAGTCTAACCTGGTCTTCATGCAGGGAATCAGCTTCAGCAAGGGCTGCTACATCGGACAGGAACTAACTGCCAGAACTCACCACACTGGTGTAATACGGAAGCGCCTAATGCCTGTGACCATATCTGCCCCTGCTGAGAACGTGGACCCAGGGGCTGCTCTGGAGACTGAGGAGGGCAAACCAGCAGGAAAGCACAGGGCAGGAATTGGCAAGCTGGGCTTGAGCCTTGTACGCTTGGCTCATGCCAAAGAGCCCCTCAAAATGAAATCCTCTGATGACATGACAGTGAATCTAAAGGCTAGTGTGCCTGACTGGTGGCCAAAAAACACAGAAGATTAATGAAGGGTTAATCAGGAAGTCACCAGAAATGTCTGTTTTGTTCAGATAGGCACTCCTATTGTATATGTTTTTAATAGCCCATAAGACTGCTGTATTTGCACTGAAAAACATTTATTTAGATGTTGACTGAATCACTACAGCCTTTGTTCAGACATGTTGGTTGAAAATAAAATTTCTGAATCACATTTTACTGTCATTCATCTTCTTAGTTGTAATATCCAGGTGCACATGTTAAATTCCTTTTCCGGGAGAGTTATTTTCATTACGACGTGTCACATAAGTAGACTAAACATAAAAAAAGGATGTTTGTTTACATGCACAGCAATATGCTGACAATTATTAAAAGTCAGCTTGATTGATGATCAAGATTGAGTCATGTTGATTACGCCCATAAAATCAGCTTATTTAAAAACAGTATGGTAGTGTAGGTTAGGGTAGGTTATGGTAGATTGGGTAGGGTATGGTAGTGTAGGTTAGGGTAGGTTATGGTAGATTGGGTAGGGTATGGTAGTGTAGGTTAGGGTAGGTTATGGTAGATTGGGTAGGGTATGGTAGTGTAGGTTAGGTTAGGGTAGGTTATGGTAGATTGGGTAGAGTATGGTAGTGTAGGTTAGGGTAGGTAGGGTAGTTGTGAGAAGTAGACCTCAGATGGAACAATGTGACCTTGATGCTTGCTTATCTAGCTGCTTTTTGTTTTCGGTACTGTCTTGAGCAAAAAATGTGCTTGATAAGAATGCAGTTCTGTAAGCGAGAGGTTACAAGCCAATATATGGAGGATTGGGAAAGTTCGAGGTGGGGGTTGTAACCAGCCTTGTGTGACAAGAACCATATAAACCCCTTGCTTGCTTTTAATAAATTGAAGAACTGCTTGTGACATTCCGATGTATTTCTTCCCACCGGTGAATTCATCTCCTGATCGAAGAGTGACTGTGAGGAAGGCAGAATAAAGCATCAAAATCATATTTTACTAACAGTAGTGTAGTTTAAGGAATGTAGGGTAGTGTAGTTTAGGGTTAGGGTATCAAAGGGTTAGGCTTAGGTTTGTGCATTGCTGCATGGGGGAACACATTCTGACAGGGGAGAATGTAATCATCAGATATACTGTTAACCCATACAGATCTGCTAGGTGGGAAACTAATCCTGATGGGGAAACACAGTTCGACACATCAAATGGCAACAACTAGCACACACTGCAGCAGCCTCATGTCTCTTTTTTTTAACAGATTTGACAGGCTATAAAAGCTCTAATATTATAATATTATTATACTAATATTTCGACGGTGAAACGATGCGATTAAATGCAATGAAAATATAAATACGAATAGTTTTAGTTTATATTAGTTGTAGTTTTACAAGTAGCAAATGATTGTGTTGTTCTTCTAAAGGCTTGTGTCAAGGCTAGCGAGTTGCACACCGGAAGAAATACGTGTGCGCACCACACTGTTTCTATCTGTGTTCATGTGTGAGGGATATCTATTGGAGTTAATGTGTGATAGAGATGTTAATTGTATTTTTTTTTTTTTTATTAGTTATCTAACAGACCCGGCGGATATATTTCGCATTATTTTATTAACTCAATAGATCCAGATAGATGTCCTTAGCTGAACATTAGAGCGGAACATTTAATGAGTGTCTCTGGTACATCGGACAGTAAACATGAGCAGTTGTGTTGTCATCGCTCTAACACGACGCGGAACCGGAATGTTACTTCGTCCTTAAATCGATTACATAAATTATATAAGGGCATCGCAATAAATGTCTCTCTTCCGACTGAGATATACCCCACAGAAAACACATGAAAACAGCTCTTTACGATGTTAAAAGACGTTGTTTACCTTAGTACGCCATTGATGTCACACCCTACAGTAGCTGTCATCTAAGAAAAACAACAGAAAGGTATGATATTCATGAGTAGCGTTGGGTTGACCTACCATCTGTTATTGAGCATACAGAACCATATGAATAGTGTTTACAGTTGATTTGATAGGATTAGTAACAATACAATTGTATACAAAGAATATACAATTAATTTACATTTCTAGATTTGTTGATTATGTGTATGTGTGTGTTATTTAGATTCTTTTGTTGTCATATTTTTTCCTATCTTCTTTTTTTTCTTCGTTTATTTGTATGTGCAATGAGAGTTAATAATAACAACAATAATAAAAAAAAACCCAGCAAGGCCTAAACTGGCAACAAACAAATCAAAACATGAATTATAGCTTGCTGTTTAATGTGATTCACAGTCAATTCATTATAATATCAAGGAACTTGTTAATTTATTAACATTTTTGCAAAGTGAGAAAAAAATATATATTTCAGCTGTTAGATATTGCTCATTTTAAGTGTGCGATCTTACTATAATTATATATAAAATATGGTAAACCTGGAAGTCGTTTTTTCTGATTTGCCTCACTAACAAGTAGCTTTCTTCATGTGGAAATACTGTTACTTTAACTGTTTTTTTTAAATGTAATTATTTTTTCTCCCAATTTGGAATGCCCAATTCCCACTATTAAGTAGGTCCTCGTGGTGGCGTGGTTACTCGCCTCAATTCGGGTGGCGGAGGATAAGTCTCAGTTGCCTCCGCTTCTGAGACCATCAATCCGATCTTATCTTGTGGCTCATCGTGCATGACACCTCGGAGACTCCGCATGTGGAGGCTCATGCTATTCTCCGCAATGCATGCACAACTTACCATGTGCCCATGAGGAGGTTACCCCATGTGACTCTACCCTCCCTAGCAACCGGGCCATTTTTGGTAGCTTAGGAGACCTGGCTGGAGTCACTCAGCACACCCTGGATTCGAACTTGTGACTCCGGGGATGGTAGCCCCCTTCTTACTTTCACTATTAAACATAGCTGTGAGTTCTACTGTCTATTTTTTGCGAAGTGACTTCAATCGTTTTAGTGATCTCTGATCACAATCATCACTACATTTCTTCTGTGAAGCTGACAGTTCATCACTATCCTTTTAGGTTTGAATAATGTGTTGGACAGTTCTTAACCCAGTTCAAGTGATTTCATCAATCTCCTTTAATAGGCTCTAAAGTATCTGCTCATTTAAATCCAAAAGGCGACTTTTAAATTTTTTTTTGGCCCAGCAGTGTATATTATAAACCATATCCAGTAATTATGACTGACCGTAAAGGTCTTGGAAATTCATTGGTCATAAAGTTATCAATTAATTGTGTCTGCTTAATAACTACTTACATACATTATTGATTTGACAGGTGAGCTCCAGGCCAGACTCATGGCATTCGTGCCAAATCAGTCCATCAAGATGAGCCGGGATGCAGCCATTCACAGTTGGCCCGGCTCTTATTACATCAACAGTGAGAAAAGTTGGGTCAGCGGCACCCTTTCGTTAACCCGCACCACCCTGCGCTTCACCTCTGAGCAGAACCAGGAGAGTCTGGCCAGCCTGAGGCTCTCGCACATCATGGAGATCAAGATGGAATCCTCAAGCTTCATCTTCAGCACTCTGACAGTGTTGGAGCAGGGAAACATCAAGCACTGGTTTGGCTCCTTAAGACCCTGCCGTGCTGCTGTTTACCATGTATTGGAGCACTTCTGGAGGGAGCGGCTGCTGTCACCCACAGAACCCCACGGAGCTGAAGCTCCTCTCAGTAAAGGGCAGGAACTGATCAGCCTGATATCTGGAGCTCAGCGGAGACTGGATGACACCGGGAAAGTCCTGAACCTCCAGGGAGAGCAGTTTGACAACATGATTCAGGGCTTGGACAAGATCGAATCAGACCTGAATGTGGCCGATAAGTAAGTTTTGTTCAGGTTCAGACTTTGAAAATGTGTTAGTATGTTAGCAACCCATTCTTGTTGAAGTGTCATTATGGATGGAAATTGTAAGGAGTTCTGGTTCCTTAACGGTTCCATTAACAATTATTTTAGGATTTTTGAGGAAGAAATATTTGGAAATAAGCAATTCTTGTTGCATTTAAAGCCCTCAGCAGATTGTTTCCAAACGATGAGAACATTTAATATTTTAACAGAATAGATTCTTGGAAAATGCATGTTTACGCAGAATTTTTAACTATTTTATTAATTAATAATTTTGTAAAAAATACCTCTAGTTAACGAAACAATGCGGAGAATATGTGTATACAATGTGTATCTACACTCACCTAAAGGATTATTAGGAACACCATACTAATACTGTGTTTGACCCCATTTCATCTTCAGAACTGCCTTAATTCTACGTGGCATTGATTCAACAAGGTGCTGAAAGCATTCTTTAGAAATGTTGGCCCATATTGATAGGATAGCATCTTGCAGTTGATGGAGATTTGTGGGATGCACATCCAGGGCACGAAGCTCCCGTTCCACCACATCCCAAAGATGCTCTATTGGGTTGAGATCTGGTGACTGTGGGGGCCATTTTAGTACAGTGAACTCATTGTCATGTTCAAGAAACCAATTTGAAATGATTCGAGCTTTGTGACATGGTGCATTATCCTGCTGGAAGTAGCCATCAGTGGATGGGTACATGGTGGCCATAAAGGGATGGACATGGTCAGAAACAATGCTCAGGTAGGCCGTGGCATTTAAACGATGCCCAATTGGCACTAAGGGGCCTAAAGTGTGCCAAGAAAACATCCCCCACACCATTACACCACCACCACCAGCCTGCACAGTGGTAACAAGGCATGATGGATCCATGTTCTCATTCTGTTTACGCCAAATTCTGACTCTTCTATCTGAATGTCTCAACAGAAATCGAGACTCATCAGATCAGGCAACATTTTTCCAGTCTTCAACTGTCCAATTTTGGTGAGCTCTTGCAAATTGTAGCCTCTTTTTCCTATTTGTAGTGGAGATGAGTGGTACCCGGTGGGGTCTTCTGCTGTTGTAGCCCATCCGCCTCAAGGTTGTGCGTGTTGTGGCTTCACAAATGCTTTGCTGCATACCTCGGTTGTAACGAGTGGTTATTTCAGTCAAAGTTGCTCTTCTATCAGCTTGAATCAGTCGGCCCATTCTCCTCTGACCTCTAGCATCAACAAGGCATTTTCGCCCACAGGACTGCCGCATACTGGATGTTTTTCCCTTTTCACACCATTCTTTGTAAACCCTAGAAATGGTTGTGCGTGAAAATCCCAGTAACTGAGCAGATTGTGAAATACTCAGACCGGCCCGTCTGGCACCAACAACCATGCCACGCTCAAAATTGCTTAAATCACCTTTCTTTCCCATTCTGACATTCAGTTTGGAGTTCAGGAGATTGTCTTGACCAGGACCACACCCCTAAATGCATTGAAGCAACTGCCATGTGATTGGTTGATTAGATAATTGCATTAATGAGAAATTGAACAGGTGTTCCTAATAATCCTTTAGGTGAGTGTATAACTACTCATTGCTTATGCTGATTTAGCCTTATGAGTCTTAAAGGGACAGTTCACCCAAAAATGAATTTCTTAATTTCTTGTGCTGAACACAAACAAACATATTTAGAGGAATATCTCAGCACTGTATGTCCATACAATGCAAGTGAATGATGGCCAGAAAGCACAGGTCCAAAAGGCATAAAAAGACAAAATGAGAGTAATCCATTAAACTGGTTTAATCCATGACTTCAGAAGCGATATGATAAGTGTAGGTGAGAAACAGATCATCATTTAAGTTCGTTATTAGTATAAATTCTCCTCCCTGCCCAGTAGGTGGCGATATGAACCAAGAATGCGAATCGGCAAAAAAAAAAAAAAGTAGAAGAATGTGAAAGTGGAGATTTATCCACCTTTTCCTTGGGGCTCATACTGGGGAAATGGACGTGGGTGCAACTTCTGCCGGAAGTCATTCTATAGTATTCGCTAGTTTTGACTGCAGTTATTTTAGACCCTGTTTACAGCTGGTATTATGAGGCTTTTCGGATGATCCGCTCGCAAATGTTCAGCGCTTAAAATAGTTATGAACAGGGTGCAAAACATTTTGTGGTTGGATAACAAAAAAAACACATACAGAGGAACAGAGGTGGGTAGAATAACCTAAAGTAAAAGTAGAATTACTTACTAAAACATTTATTTTACTAAAATAATTACTCAAGTAATGTAAAAAAAAAACTACTGGAGTAAGAGTATGAAAGTATCCAATTAAAAGAATACTCTTGAGTAACTATTTACTTCCCCATAAAACATAATGGATGATTATGACCCAAGTATTGTCATCATACAGCCTCATGTAGTTTCAAATGCAACACAATTAAAGAGATGTCTGACAGAAAGTAAGCCTTTTAGTCTCCATTTACTTTCACTGCATGTTTTTTCCTCTATATTTTAAAAGGGAATGAGACTGTCAGTTGCTAACATTATGTCTAATATCATTTTTGGATTCCACAAAATACACAAAGTTACAGGTTTGGAACAACAAGAGGGAAGGAAATTATGACAGCACTTTAATTTATGGTTGATTTATCACATTGGGACGAATCTGTCAATTAGAAGAGAAGTTTCTAGTAATTATTATGGTGAAAAATGTGACCAATGTCCCACAGACCCAATAATATATAATGCTGAATAAAATGAAGCAAGATCATGCTGTTTGAATGCCTCCTGTCGCTATTTAAATAGTCCTGTCACATTTAAAGTCCTAATTGGATTCTTTGTTCAGAGTAGTTTCAGTATTTTCAGTGTCGAAAGAATTTAGATCATTAGTTCTGTACACTAAGTGTAAATATTTAAGTGCTTAATTAAGTTTAGAGCTTGTTTTTGTTGTCTATAAGAAAAACGTGCCACAGCTATCAAACGCAGAATTGCTCTGCACACGCAGAAATACTGTCAGCTCATGCTCCAGAAGTCAAACACGCGACCCGCAAAGCGTACCCACCGTAACTATACTCATAAAATATTTTTTTTTTCTAAAAAGTTACTCAAGTAAATGTAACAGAGTAAATGTAGCATGTTACTACCCACCTCTGCAGAGATTTTTGGCACCGCCTCTCAATCAACCGCTATGCCGAACAAAAGTTGAAACTTACATGCGGATTTAAAAGGAAGTAACCATTCGATCAGACAACTTAAAGCAGTTACATACGCATGCATGAGAACTTCACGGCTCTTCCTCAGTGTGTCTGTCTGATATGCAGGGTGACAAGACAACAAGCACACACACACACACACACACAAATCTGAAACTGAACTAACAGAGGTACTACACTTAAAAAACATAATTTCTGCTCAAAATTTGTGAAATTTAAACTGCGTCTGGGAAAAACAGCGTGCCGGTTTTGTTTGTGCTTTTTTGTGTTTATGACTTATTTGCAGTTTATTATTGTTCAGTAACACACTGACATAGTGATTGATGTATGTCCTCATGAAATCAGATGCCCTCTCCTCAAAATCCCAACACAGCAACAAAAGAATAAATGGAACAACGCCGCAACAACAACAACAACTGTGTTTACTTGATAACGGAAGTAATGCCCACATTTCGTGCTTATCATCACAAGCTGTAGGAAAAAGGTGGATAGAAAAAAAGGACTAAAATATTGAACTCTTTCTCACCCAGACCTCTCATATGACTTCTGAAGACATGGATTAACCCACTGGAGTCTTATGGATTACTTTTCTGCTGCCTTTATGTGATTTTTGGACCTGTGCTTTCTGGCCACCATTCACTTGCATTGTATGGAACTACGGAGTTAAAATATTCTTCTAAAAATCTTCATTTGTGTTCAGTAGAACACAAATAGTGTTAGTGTTAGACTGTTTTGAGCTTTGTCCCAAATGACGCACTAAACAGAATATACTGTATGCACTTACTATATACCCTATGCACTCAGCGATGATGTGTATGAATTTTTAATGTGTAGTATCTTTAAAAATTCAATACTTAATGCTTTATTATGACATGGAAGCATTTGCCGTTTAACAGCTGATGGAAGTGATGTCTCAGACGCATGCAATTTGATGTGGCTTGATTTAGCGTGTTAGCCAACCTCAATTCAACACTTATATCTCAAACAACGTAGATATTCACAGAGCGTGGGGTGATGGTAAAGCATTCAACATTCTCCATTGTTCACAATTGTTTTGTCAGACTATCAACACGGCCTGGTTACACCACCGCTTCCACTACATACGGCAAGCCGCTAACTCTGAGTGCATGAAGTGTCCAATAAATTCACAGTCCGTTTTGACGGTTAAAAAAGTGCATCATCCGGGTACTCGTTGTACACTCATTTGTGTTGCATTTTCATTATTTTTTATTTTAATTTTTTCACATTTTTGGAATGTCCAATTCCCAATGTACACACTAAGTCCTCGTGATGGAACAGTGATTCGCCTCTGTCCGGGTGCCAGAGGACGGATCCCAGCTGCCTCTGCGTCTAAGACTGTCTAATCGCACATCTTATCACGTGGCTCGTTGGGCGTGCCACTTTTACCACTGAGCCTGGGTCCCACCATTTTCAGTTTTAACATATTTCGCACATTAGAAGGAGTGTAGCGCACTACTTAAAATGACAGTGCAGAATGACACACCTTTTGAAAAAAAAACCTAAACCAATTTTGTATGGTAACAGTAAATTGACTTGTCAAACCAACATAATTATACAAGCCTTTTTTAAGACTAGCCAACTTTAAAATATGCAGTTTTTCACATCCCTAAATATGATTTTTTTATGGGTCAGAGTGTCAACGCAGTTATTTATAATCTATAAAAATGGGGGACAAGATTTACTTCCGACCCCTGATTATTTGACTGGTCATAGTCTTTCAACAGCTGTATGTAATTCTCAATCTCAGATAAGAGATTTCTTAATGCATTTATTGATGCCATTGTTTCCACTGTGTGCAGACTACTATGTGAACTTGAGTGTCCGTCTTGGTGGCCTTTTGGCAAGTTGCCATGGAAGAGCCATCAGCAGGCCAAATCTGAGGTGGCTGCCAAAGCAGCGTATACTAAAAGACAAGGCAAGGGCCAAAAAGTGATAACCAGCATTCCAGCTATTGTTTCCAGCAGTGGGAACTCTGGGGACATAAAACCAGGCAGTTTGACGGTGTTAGTCTCCTCTTTGGAGGTACGAGATGCAAATGGACAGCTCCTTCATCGCTTTGACAAGGAAGAGGTGGATGATATCCGTGTGCACAACCCATATGAGATTAGTGTGCGGCAACGGTTCATCGGCAAGCCGGACATCTGTTTCCGCACTCTCTCGGCCAGGATGGTGGAAGTTTTGTCTGTACTGGAGATGCAGTATAAGAAGAAAATGGAGTTCACCTGTGACTATGCAGCATTTCAGCTGACACCAGCAACAACACCAGGCAGCCCAGAGGGTGGAGGGAACTTCTGGAGTGCAGGTACAACTAAAGGACATGTAGCTGACTGTTTCATGAAACCATGACTTGTTAATACATTTGTTACAACTTCAGAATTATGGTACATTCATGTCTTTTACTTTATGCAATCAAAAATAGATTTGATTAATAAAGTGATAATGTATTATCTGCTGGTTGTTATCACAAGATAAACCCTGACAGGGGAATCAGGATCTTGTATCACGCTGAAGGGTTTTATTTTGCGATAAAGACCTGTATATTGTGTATTATCCAGCCACTTATTCCATTATGGCTTCTTACCAAATAAACTAATAAATGGACATGAAATCAGTCTCCAGAAACAGAATTTAAGGGATGGGCATTTTCAAGTAATTTTGTTGTAAAGTACTCTTAAGCCACAAAAATCAGCAATCAGTTTCTCTTAAGTTAAAAATAACAAGTATGACACATAAATTAAATTTAGTTTCATTCACAAACTTTACCAATAACGGTTTCAAAATGCAAAAATCTTCAGAGTTTCTTGTACCGCTTCATCTTTTCTTTCCACCATAAATGCAGAGCTTCGTCCGTTGGTTTGCATGACTTTAACAAGAATATCAATAGCATATCTTCTCATCCAACACCTCGACGACACTTGTAACTGTGAGATTTGATGAGAGATTCAAATGGGGAAGAACAGTATTCAGCGCTGATCACGGCAGGAAAACGTGCAAAGAAAAATCCATTTGTAAAATCTGAGTAGTGTTTTCAATTGTCGACTAACTGGTACAGAACGATTACTCTTGCACAACCCTATTTAAGCTATGTTGCGAAAAAGACAGTCTGACTGCTCATTATACAGTTTATTAGCTACTTGCCAAATAAAATGGACATGAAACAGTGATTTGAGTTTAAATGCTTTTATTAGATTACCTATAGAGATCACAGAGTGATATGAAAGTAGGAAAGATTACTCCCGATACCCTGATATCACTTCATCCCTGGATGTGCGGTTGTTATTCAGAAATATCAGACCACTAGATGGCTTGATTGACCAATCAGAATCTAGTATTCCAGAGAGCTGTGTAATAAGTAAGGGATAATGGACAGCACATCCATTCATTACTGCAAAATTATTGTATATTTTATGATAATGATTGTACATTATCTATTCAGCTTTAGCTGACTACGTTTTCTCACACATTTCTATTACTTGCTTACACAGCTACTACCAAATAAATAAGTAAATGGACATGAAATATTGATTTGAGTTTAAATTATCTTATGATATGAAAAGAAAGAGCATAATTTAGAAGAAAAAAAAACTGTTAATTCAAAATACCGGTGGTACCACAGAGGTTTTTATACAGTTGTACAGTTGTGATATTTTCAGACAGTGGCATTTTAAACACTATTATAGACACTGATAACAGAGCAAGATGCAACGGTCAAAGACCTCCACCTAAGTCATTGTCAGTGTTTGGCACATATCCAAAATTTTAAAGAACAGAATGTGCATTTTTATTTTAAATTCGACAAATACGTTGGACAACAGTCAATGTAGCAGTCATAATGTACATTTTATTTACAGAAGAATCCCACAATTGAACAATTAGAGTATTCCAGAGAGTCTTAGTATTGGTAATGCACTTAAGTTTTGCTAAGACATACAGTATATGAAGTATTTACTAACCTTTGAGAATGAAACAACCTTCAAAAGGAAGATCTTTATAGACCGCATCACTTGTTTGGGTACTTTTTTACTAGAATATAACAAAGCATAACCAGAGACTTAGATTTTGTTTAGATTTTTTACCAGAAAAATCTTGACAATGGTTAGAAATAACACTCAAAAACATGAGGTAGCATATTTCTACCACATGGTGGTAGTCATGCTCTAACATTTGATGTGATCTCAATCTAATGCTGAATGTTCATTGAGAGGTGCAGATTTTGATTGTCCCATCGTGGCCTTCTTAAATAATGTTTAACATCATTTTATGGTGTATTGTTTAAACAAAAATCTTTCGCCATTTTTAATATTTAAAACTGTTGCAGATGTAATCCATTTAATTAAATCAACAATCTCTCACCAACAAACCCTCTGAACATTCTCAAGATATTCATCTCAGCTTAACTGGCATAGTCAGTACAGATCATATGTCCCCATTCTGCCTCTCTTCAGGTCATGGTCAGGACACAGAGGTGCCAGTGGAGGTACCTGCTGGTGAACTCACTCAACTGCAACTTCAGGTGCTGCAGCCCATAGTAACTGAGGCAGAGGCACAGGAGCTCAAACAGGTCAGTATAGTGATTAAAAATTCACAATCATCACCAATCAAATGTTGTCCTTTCGGCTTATAGGTAAGTGGACAAGACAGATCACCTTTTTGCAACCACTTTAATGCTACAGTCATACAGTACTGTAATGCCATGATATATAGACCATTTCAAAGCATATTTGTTGGTTTTGGAAAGTGACGTCTTTATTCCTAGAACATTGCCAGTTAGTTGTCAAATACATTTAAAAATATAGCTGCAAGCAGCAATGAATGGGGTTCAAGTGTTTAAGGGCCTTTAAGTACACACGCAAACTGATATTAAGCATTAATTAGGGAGCCTGTTAGCACCTAAATCAACAATGAAGTGCCTTTCATTTAATTTTTAAAGAAATTAGGTTTGCACAGAGATATGGCATTTTCTTGCATTCTTGACTGTTATAGCCCCACCAAGAGGCAAAGGTGTGCTATTTTTTTTTTCATGTGTCCTCAGATTGACCCCTTACATAAATCTTCCAGACTTGGTGACTATTTCATTCCATTGGTTATAACCATTTAAGTAAAAGTGGCTACTTTTTGAGTGACTTTTTTTACAGACTCAAAGACTCGGCAGGGGCAGAGGCTATAACATTAATGTGAAGAGGAAAAAAAAACAAAACAAGAAAGACTGTTAATTCTGCCAACCCTAAGGATCAGCACGGTTTAACAAGATAACTAGTTTAATGTGAGTTAAACTTGATCAGATATTGTCAACCTTAAAGTATTTTTAGCATTGATTTAGCTAGCTATCTATAGCCATACATCCAAACAATATCTAACATTACATAGGTCCCAGTTTATAGGACAATATACACACTACAGTCTCTTGTGTGAGCCGCATCTCTGGGTGAAACCGGCGTAAATGCCGTAGTGTTTTTCCTTGATGACTAAACACAGCCAATCACCGGCACATCTAGCATGCTACATGCTTATCACTGACGTTGATGAGATTAATCCCTTAGGTATCAAAATTTGGTACCGAACGACAAGACATTTTTCGATACTCGATTGTTTACAGGCAATTCGGACAGTGCCTAAAATGTATTGAACTCGATACCCAGCCATACACACAGTAGTCCAGCAACCATGGATGTCATGAGCGCATGGGCAATTGCATTTTCTCAAAAAATACGGAATCAAACCAATTGTACACACAATGATAGTGAATAAGACATTTACTTATAGCACACGTGAAGTGCTTTTACCTTGAAGTTGCATCAGAGACTATTTATCAGAGAACGGGCCGCTCTGTTAAAATGAATGGGAGAAATTAGTACGCCCAACTGCAGCCAACAGTCAACAGATGTAGATAAGAAGTCCTGCCTTATAGCCAATCACCTTTTAGATACAGACTTTGCATGTCAATCAACTCGAGAACGTGCATGCGCATTAGCTATAAAAGCTGGGAAAATGTTGTTTTTTAGCGTAATCTGAGGTAAAGAATCACCATTTATGATACCAGTGTTGTCAGCTTTTACTGCTGATTTAAAATATGTTCTTTGATTGTATCTTGACCAACCGTTTTGGAGATTTTAGATAGTAGATTTACTTTCCCGTGAGCTCCCCTGAGAAGAGACTGATAGAATACGTGCTTTAGAGGTATCTCTGGATCTGCTGAAGTTGTGTGAGGTTAGTTTATTACATCTGTTTAAATGAGATAAGCGCATATATTCAGACAGTATAGATGATATTAGTTTTATTTATATTTGCCATTTTTTCATTAGACAGGACAGTTAAATGTTACAGGAAAATGAGCTTAAATGCGTATGCCACATCTCTGATATGCGGACCGTTTAAATGAAACTGTGTTGCACAACGGTCTATTATTGTAGTAACATGATGACATGTAACAACAAAATGAACCGTGACTGGTCGTTTGCATGTCTCAGACACTTCACGTGCAAGCAGGTGATTTTCGGCGCCCTCAAGAAGAAAATCGGCCAAACAGGAAACTTTATCGGTTGATGCAATAATAAAAAAAGTCAGAATATCAGCCGATTTATTGGCCTCAGCGATATATCGGTCGACCACTAATTGGGAGTACAGAGAATCTCTCTTCACAGGTTTGGTTCTGCAGGACTGCCGATAAGAGAGATACAACTGGACCTGTTGTCCAGGGCCCAGGCTTGACGGTTTGTCGATCGGACCAACGGTTTCATAGTTAGAGCCATTTTTACGTTTGTCATTTGTATAGCACCATCAAGTGGCCGAGGCATGACATCTTTTTCATGTGTCCTCAGATTGACAAATTTTGTGAAAATATATCATTTCGTTCAAGCGTTATAATCGTTTAAGCAAATCTGGCCACACCCGCATCGTAAGTTTTTGACGTAACGTTGTGGCGATGAATCAAAATGTAAAAGTTATTTTTAGAATTATTGATATTGGGCAGGGCTGGACTGGAAAGAGAAATCGGCCTGGGATTTTACATAGCAACTGGCCCAAAAGTTGTTTGGCGGCTGGTCGCTGTCCTTTGGAAAATGCCCGGTATGCCAGATTACCAGTCCAGCCCTGATATTTGGACTCCAAAGAATCTTTCGGCACTGGTTTGTCTCCGATAAAATGATACTGCTGTTTACTTACCAGAGACAAAATGTTTTATTTTTCAATTGGTTTGGCTTCATTTCGCCAAAGTCAAGCATCGATGATGGGAGAGAATAGGGGTTAAACGCTTGTTGGATTTGCTCATTTAGTCAGAAAATGTTTAGCCTAAATCATCTTTGAAATGTCAGTTGTCATTACATGTGTCATTTAAATTTAGCATATAACATCATCTAGTAGGATACAATTAAACTGGATATGCACATCAGACAATGTTAAATTCATTACACCCAGACTGCAAGTCTGCATATAGAGGTATGTGATAATTGTAACACATTGTAATAAATGTCAATATAAAGTATATAGTTAATGTGTATATACTAATGTTAGGCAATAAATGACACATTAAAGGTATAGTTCACCCAAAAATGAAAATTCCTTCATGCCATCCCAGATGTGTACATCTGTCTTTCTTCTGCAGAACACAATACAAATTATCTAGAAGAAAATATCAGCTCTGTTTGTCCATACAATGCAAGTGAATGGTAACTAGAACTTTGAATGCCAAAAAAGCACATAAAGGCAGCATAAAAGTCATCCATACAACTCATCGAAATTTAAAGCAGGGATTATTTATATAAAATGAGTAAAATTCTGCTGGTCATGTGATCTCAACATGGTGTTGGTCAGTAATGTGCGCCTAAAACCATTTGTAGAATAAAGCAACTTTTTTTTTTTTTTTTGTGCAAACATATATTCATATATTCATCTCTTTCCATTTAAAAGTTTAGCAATGAGTGAAAAAAAAAAAATATACAAAAATTTGAGCTTATGTGCTGGATGGTAAGAAGCAACCAGACATAAACACTGACACAAAATACATTCAGCCATTTCTCATTGTGTGCATTATTATGGGGTTGTGCGGAATGGCACTCTTCATGTTGAACCATTTCAAAACACAATATTATTGCTTTGACCAAAGATAATTAATGGTTGGTCAACCATGACAGATATCACTTTTCAAGGTGGTTTTGGGGTTGAGAAACACTAAAAACAAACATGTTAAAATGCCATGAGATGATGGGAAAGAAGTTTTTTAAAGGGATGAGGTCTTGTCTTTGGCAGGGTACTTTGTCTTATAGAAGACTATAATGCACAGAATCAGCACAGACTGTTTATAACAACGTGAAAAATTGATGTAACCTGTCACTCTTCCACAAAAAGATTCAAGGACAGCACACATTTGTTTTTGGTTTATTATATCTAAAGGTTTCAGGTCAGAATCTGGGTAAAAGAGAATTTAACATTTATTTAAGAATATTTAAAATAGACCCATGCAATGCATGCAAAACATTCACAAGATGCTTTGCTTTCATATGTGCCGGGTTTTGTATCAAAAGATAATTGGAGTTTGTATGATTTTATAAACTCAATATCTCACTTAGTTAAATACTATATAGAAAGTTTGAAGAGTGGGAATTTCATAAACCAATTTTATATTATATTTAAAGTGCTTATAGATTTGGAAAACTGAATCCGGTCATTAAATGATATCAAACAAACAGAATAATATATCAGTTGTGGAACTTTGTTGAAGGAAGATATTATATTCCCATGGTTCACACCCTAAAGTCAAAATATTGAAACTGTTGACCCTTATTGAAAGAAACATGAGCCTAGTTTGGTATGTGGCATTTCCTGTAAGTAGATTTTATATCAAAGACTTTGTAGATAAAGAGCAGGTATTTTAAAACATTGTTTGCTTATGATATTAATAATTTCCTAGAATATGTTCCACCCAAACCAGCAGTAAAGTATTGTGGCAGTCGAGGGAGTGGTGTAGGGTTTTTGCAACATATATTGTGAATGCAGATCAAAGTATTTTTTGTATATATGTAAGAATATAAAGGAAAATACATAGATTGTGCCATTGGCCATATAGCAACATGTACTGACCACTGTGGAAAATTACAGTTGGCGTTTCACAATTCAATAATCAGGCTAAGTAGTAGACTAAAAGGTGTCAGTATTGTGTCTGAGAGTACTGAAAGAGATTGGGTTTACTGCACTCAAAAAATAGCTCTTTGGCTAAATTGTTTCAAATGTGGCGAGTGGTTCAGTGTGTTTGAAATGAGTTTTCTTAACTTAAAATTACTATGTAATCTCAACACGAACACTTTGTGTAGAAAGAACCTAGTTGAATTGGGTTGACCCAACAAAATTAGGTGTGTCAATTTAACTAAAATAAATCTCTTTTATTTCTTTATGTACTAACTTGTAAAATTGAATGTTAGCATGTTAAATACATGCTTGTTGGAAACACTACCCAGTGTAGTTTAGTAACTGTTATGCACAGCAATTGATCAATGAAGCGAGAAATCGTTTTCATGTGTTACATCTGTTCTCATCGTAAGCTCGAGCTCCACTCTTCACCATAATGGTATCCCCAAAACTCCAATATAATAGAAACTCTTCTAAATCTCAACATAACAAAACATTAAACACTAACAAGTATCCACATTTATATTCATCTTGCACAAAAACACATAAAATAAAACTTAATTTTAACGTTTACTCTCCATATCGAGTTCCATGCAAAGCTTGCTGGGAAATGGAAATCCCCCGACCAAGTTTCATCAATGCTACATTAACACCACAAAAAGTACTCTCAACGACATATTCACATCTCACTAGATAGTCGCAATGTAGTCTCAAATCCAAGATTTCTAAGAATCTAAGAATATCACAGAGGCTCTTTTGACCTGATCCAGGAAGCAGTCACCCAAAACAGACTAACGATTGCTTAGCAACATCCTAGCCACCACCCATAACACCGTAGCATTGTGGCGTTGAGTTTGCTTGGGCAAGCACCTCTCACATTTTCTTCAGAAAATATAAAAGTCGAGTTTGTTGTACCAACTAAATACCACATGATGGTCTGTGATGAACATACCTTCATGTTCCATTAGCTTGTTTTTACCCCCTCCAAATCAGAGAATAGTACTATATGATTTAGTCAATGTCCAGAGAATGTCTATGGAATTTAAATGTGAGTGCGTTTTGTGCTGGTTTTGTGTAGATGCTACAGCAGCTGAAGAATCTGGCCCTGGAGGCTGAATCAGAGCTGGAGCGCCAAGACGAGGCTCTTGATGTATTGACCTCTTCCACCGACCACGCCACCATGAACATCAACAGACACACTCGCCGCATGAGGAAACTGCTGTGAACTTCTGTCACCAGATAAATTGTAAGATATATGCACAGATATATACCAAAAAAACTTTGAAGGAACATGTTTCTCAATACAGTGGTGTTTCTTCAGGAAACACATTAAACTTATTCATTTCATCTTTATGAGTAAGGTGTGGTTATTTAGAAAGTTGTAGAGCGTGAATGCTTAATAAAAGTACCAAACACTCAATGCTTGACTGTGACAAGGTCTTTCTATTGTGCTTGTGTCACCTGATGCCCCTAACATTTTTAGGCATAGAGGCTTGATAACAAAATCCATCCCAATAAGAGTGAAGTGTCAAATCTAATATCTCATGTATAAATGACCTTAGGTGTACCCTTAAGGGTATTGATTATGTAAATTGCAAGGCTAAACTTTAAAGAGATTCCACCAGCCCTTTTTCTTTTTCAGATGGGATCTTGCGTGTTAAAAATAACATGCTAGTATTCCACATTTCAAAATAATCCAGGAAGCTGTATGCATACCCACTATATTATGCATGTTTTTAGTATGCAAGTAATAGATAATATTCAATTTCGTCGAATGTTATGAGAAGATAAATGTGTAGATTAACTTAATTGGTGTATTGGATCCTTCCAACTTGTAAGAAAAACGCCTTTGCTTCTAGTATTACCCACATGCTGTGATATCATCAATACTTGATGCACACTCAGTGCTTACAAGAGTCAGGAAAGATATGAAGTCTCTAAAATTATGTATTATTTCATCTGTGAATGGGTGCTTGACATGACATATTTAGCGGCGGGAAAGAACAGTCAAGGTGACCGCATTATTGCCAGTTCAAAGGTATGTTACCAACAACAACACATTGAAGCAAATGCTAAATATTACAGTTAAATGTCTCTTGAAGATGCGTGCAAACTTTACATATGCAAATGGTTTTCTGTACAGATAAAGACATAAAAGATGTTACTATGTCGGCTTATGTATTTGTTAATCTTAAATATTTCTGCTTAAAATAATGGTCAAATTTATATCTCTTTTTTTCTCTATTTATCCTGGCTAACAACCAGTGTTGGGTAAATTACTCAAAATAAGTAATCCACTACCAATTACAAATTACTTATCAATTTGTTATCAGATTACTTTACTGATTACTTAACATAAAAGGTAATCACGTTCCTAATTATTTGACTTTATTGTTATTTCTAAAACAAATTTTACAAGAAAATATTCGAAACGTCTACATTTTCACATTTATTTTCACACACACTTCAGATGTCACAGAAGTGCTAACAGATGTACATATGAATTCATATTTTAAATGTATTATACATATTACTTTAGCGCAAGTAATTTACTTAAAAGTAATTACTTTAATTGGAAGTCAGTAAATATAATCTGATTACAAGAATTAAAAATGTAATGTTACACTACTTTTTTGACTAAAAAGTCATTTGATTAAGTCACTAATTACATTGTAATTGGATACACCCAACACTGCTAACAATGTACAGTTGAAGTCAGAAATTTGCATACACATTAGCCAAATACATTTAAACTCAGATTTTCACAATTCCTGACATCTAATCGTAGAAAACATTCCCTGTCATAGGTCAGTTAGGATCACTACTTTATTTTAAGAATGTGAAATGTAGAGAGAATTATTTATTTCAGCTTTTATTTCTTTCATCACATTCCCAGTGGGTCAGAGGTTTACATGTACTATGTTAGTATTTAGCAGCATTGTCTTTAAATTGTTTAACTTGATCAAATGTTTTGGGAAGCCTTACACAAGCTTCTCACAATAACTTTTGAATTTTGGCCCATTCCTCCATACAGAACTGGTGTAACTGAGTCAGGTTTGTAGGCCTCCTTGCTCGCACACACTTTTTCATTTCTGCCCACAAATTTTCTTTCAGATTGAGGTCAGGGCTTAGTAATGACCACTCCAGTACCTTGACTTTGTTGTCCTTAAGCCATTTTGCCACATCTTTGGAGGTACGCTTGGGGTCATTGTCCATTTGGAAGACCCATTTGCGACGAGCTTTAACTTCATGGTTGATATCCATATATCCACATAATTTTCCTTCCTCATAATACCATCTATTAAGATCTTTGTCCCCTTGTGCACCTGAAAACTGTGGCTTATTTTATGGCAGTTTTGGAGCAGTGGCTTCTTCCTTGCAGAGCAGCCTTTCAGCCTATTTCGATATAGGACTCGTTTTACTGTGGATATAGATACTTGTCTACCTGTTTCCTATCGATGCCTTTTCCACACTTCGATAATCCGATTTTCCTGATGATTATTGATAATGAGTTTTTCAGATATAGCACTCCCCATTGCAAAATAGTCTTTCATACATATTTCTCATCACACCTTTGGTAAACTGTGAGTGACAGGGTAAATAAAAGGGGGTCACACAGCGGACATGTCTGGTGGATGTCATGGCTCATTATACAGTGTATAATTATAATTTTCTATGAGGGTACATACACAGTGCTGCCTCGCCGTCTCTCATGGATGCTTAAAAATCTGCAGTGCCAAGGATTGTTACTCGCAATTCGACACAAATATGATTTACTATAGCTATCAGTGGATGATACAGTATATTGTGTATATGCATCTTCCATAAAGCCTACACAATGTATTTTTAGTTACAAGTATGTCTTTTTGTGGTTTGACAGTGTAAATTAAACCTCATCAAAGATACATACAGAGAAATTGCATAATAATTTCTAATCATTCAGTTTGTGCAGTTAAACCAGTTTCATACACAACCTGCAAACTCATCAACGTTACTTTTATTCCTGAAGAAGTACAAACACCTACATAACTGTTGTGTTTAAGCGTCCTGTGCAAGGATCTCTAAAATACCCATCCTATGATGTGATGCCTTGCGGCCTGCTTCAGTAAATGTTATATCATCCCCTTGTTGTTTCCCAACGCTATTACACCAGACATTCAACAGAAACCCAGCTGAGTGAATTGGAAATCAAGCAAATTAGACAATACAAAATTGATAAGACAATACAAAAGTGGCTTCAGAAGTCAATCTATTGTTTGGTTTATTTCCATATCATGGAACACAAGACTTTCACTGGCCTACAGTCCACTGCAATCTGTCAGAGGTAGAGTTGGGCTATTTTCACAGGACGCGTTCCTTCGGTGTACAATGTGGTTGCGCTGCGGTTTACTAGTTTTCAGAATCTCTAGCCAAAAACGCAGCGTTTTTATGATGCTGTACTGTATTAAATGTTGTCTTTGAACAGCTTTCGGTTTGTCGACTCTATAGTGGCTTGTTATCTGTACAGGTGGAGCTGCGCTGACTGCCCACTGCTGACTGATTTGCAAAAGCATGAAGGCGGCACTTCAAGCTTAAATAGCCAATTTGGTAGAACAATTCCTTATTACAGATGTTAGGTACAGATAAGAGGGCATGATTAATTGTGTTGCATTTTTATGCAAAATTCTTTATTCTTTGAATTGCACTGAATCAACGTGTGTAATGTCAGCCTAACTTTAAACTTCTGAATACTGTTTGTTTGAATAAATTGAAATCACTGAGACGTGTGGTTTCTACAGAAGCATATACCATCTCCTTGAATCTCATGGTACATCTATCTTGAATGTTACTGTACATATGTTATTGCTAAAAAATAAGCTCACTTCCAGAAGCCAACTGCTATATTGAGGATCACAGTAAGTGTCTTCTTTTTCCTTTTTCTCAGGTTCATATAGACTACTACAACCTAAATTCAGCCACACAGCTACAAATGGCACTCCTTTTCAATTTCACATTTTGCATGGCTTAGCGTACCCCCAATGGAAAGAATCATTGAGAAGATACCACCATACTACAAACATTGTGAGCAATATGCTGTTGTTGTTGTTGTTGTTGTTGTTGTTGTTGTTGTTGTTATAAGGTGACATCTCAAACCATTTCACATGATTCTGTGCATTGTCAACCCCCTAATAGTAATGAACTCTATCTCAGGCATAATCTTGATTTATTGACATAATTATAAGTATGCTGAATTTCAGTCACATTGTTGATAAATGTAAACCCATAATGCTGTATTCATTTACTGTATTCTTTGTGATCAAGGCAACTGTAAAATAAACTCAAGCTGACATTTGTTTTTTGTCAATCTTCTATGAGGTTGGGGGTAATGATTTGTTGACAACATACCTTGAGTGTAACAGAAATCACAAGGGAGGAATAACCCGAGCCCCACCCAGTCTTGCCCCCACATCTTGATTTGGCACGTCAAAATATTTCCCAGCTGGAGTCGGAAGCTGTTTCCAATAACAGGGCTTGATAGTGCCGAGTGAAGGTTTTGTAAACAGGCTGACACACTTGCAGGGGAACCCTGTCATTACAGCATCCTGTTGGCACAAAAGTTAAGCATCTGCTCACCACCCTGGCATGCAACTTTCACAAAAACAAGAGAGACCACCGTGTGCTAAACGCACAATCAGTTTCATTTGGCAAGGGTAGTGGGCCCCTTATTTTACGTAGCGATGGTAGTTTTAAGATTTTCGCCAGTGCTTTAGTTTGCAATTTATAAATTTGCGACTTTAAATTCATCCATACACATGCTGACCAACGTCTTTGCCTGGTCATCGAATCCAGCGCTGTTTTTTGAGTGTCCTAACATGAGGATTGCATTTTTAAGATGGCGTGTCAAGTTATAAATACTCTAACTTTTTGAAATCATAACTTGTCATAACTCTAACTTGTCTTGAGACCATTCCTTTGTGCCGTCTATCATTTTATTGAACACAAGAACGCATCTTACGCACCCCCACACACACCCTTTAAGAATGCGTTCATGCAGTGTCAGATGAACTTGAGACCAGCATATTTAAATGGGTCTTCCTTTACCCTTTAGCACGTGTGATCAAACCAGTGTGATTGTAATAGGCTTTGCACAGAGGTGTACAATCAAACCAGTGTGATCTGCATTTGCGCTGCTGAAGAGGTACTGAAGCAGATGTCATAATGAATGAATAGTCTTTTCAACATCACAATATTTGTATTTTTTATGTAAAAAACATTTAAAAAGTTTTTAGAACCTTCTATGCTATGAGGAAATCAGAATCCTATGCTGCAATTTAAACAATATGGCAGTGCGCATAACCGGCAAGCGTGTTTTAAATCGCATCTATCATAATCAATCATTATAAACATCTAAAAACCACATTATATGTTATATAATATATAATATGAACTTCAGTGCACCCTGTGAAGTGTACAGTAACATTTGGGGGATCCGTTAGTACAGGAGAAACTCACGTGCGAAAGGTTTAAAACTGATTAGTCGACTCATTCAGGCAACCCATCGATTAGTAAATGTACACTATTTTTTTTTTGCATATTCATAGTAACAGTGGCGATTCCTTGAAGACTACACAGTCTTGGTTTGCCTTAAAATAACATAAGCAATGCTGCAATGAAAAGTTTAAAATATGTAGAAATTGTCTAGATAATGTACATACTGCTCTGAGCTTTTCAATATTTTTGTGAATAAATGTGTCAAATATCATGAATCATTATCGCACAGTTTGTTCATGCAACTCACTCCACTTGAATTCCACATGAATATGCCTATAGAAGATATTGACGCATGGTCCATAGAGCCTCATTGAAGCCATGCTTCAGTGGAAGTCTGTGGCAGATATCTCTATCATAAGATTTCAGGGGCGTAAAGAGCAATGTTAATTGGACAAAATGCTGTACACATGTCATTTTGGATCCTGTCTGGATGCCGTGCTACGCTGGGAGTCTATGGGAGCTTTGTGAGCACTTTTAGCAAAACAACAGTCTGTCCCCACTTTTGTCAAGCACTGGCTGCCACTGTCTTATGATGTGTAACAGTTTCTAATGCAAGTGTCGGCTAGTTTAGGTATTGCAGAATTCAATGAGACACTCTTGCAGACTTTGCTAAATTGTTAGATCCCTTGGTAGATCCCTTTGCTCTTATAAGTGTTAACTCTGCTTAGCCAGCCAATGCTTGTCTGACCAAGGAGTTTGTCCTGCGGTCTGCATCCTAGTAACCATATAATCCCTGGTCAGGATTTCGTACCTCAAGAAACAACTGCGCTTTCACCAAGGATCACTGGGGAAAAAAACACTGTAGTTTAACTCAAGTGTTTGTTTGCATGTTTCTCTTCTGTTGCGGAAAATCTGGACACATTGACTCATCCTGAGCGTTCTGCTTCTGTTTACCCAAGGTTACTCAGGATATTTGAGATTTACTGGTTCACTGCCCTGCTCTCAATTGCATGATAAACAGGAAGCTCTTTTTGGATTTTCTGCGTAAACTCCCAACACATACATTTCAGCTACTTGGATTGGGTAGCCAGAAGACATGGAGAGAATGAATACATACTGGTGTGGTTAGAAGCAGCCATGCAATGTGAGGAAGTGGCGGCGGTCTGGTCCAACCACAGTCGCTGCACATGAGATCCGGCTCAGCCTCGCAGCGGATGGTGCAGAGAAACTAGTGATTTTTACTGGCCTTGACTTGCTGGTCTGCTTACATGATGGACTTGTGGTGGGACACTTTAGAAGGAGGGGTGTCTCTATTGATGGTAAATCAATCAGCTTCGGTCTCTGTCATGGGAAAAGGTTGGAGAGGTCATAAGTGTCGATTCTGTAGAGTGGTTTCACTTGATTCCAAGTTACAGTTTGGGGAGGATCACAATGAAGGTTGAGGACTTTTGGTTACAAGTTTATTTTTGTTGAGTTCTTTGTAGTAATGTCCATTGCTTTTTCTGTAGAGTTTACTTTGACATCTAAAGATGCTTGTTGTTACCAAGTAAACAAATCAAGATTTCTACATTTAGATATCCATTCCAACTTGTTTTGTTAGTGCAATGTTTTCCTCAAGAACATACACCTCCATGCATTTCTATGCAATATAAGGTGGTAGATATGCCGCGCTATGAATTAGCGGTACTGGTAAAGGAAAGAACTTCTATTTTTCATAATTAATGTTATGGATTTGAACAAATAGAGACTTGAAGATGTAGGGCCAGTAAGCAACCACAGAGCAACATGCTAAAAACACTCTAAAGCATAGCAATCCCCTTGGAAATAGCCTACAACATCCTAGCATTGTGGTGGTGTGTTTTACCCAGGCAAGCACCACTCACTTTCCATCAGAATCTAGTTGTATCTAAATCTATGTAGTAAGATCCACTGAACCTGATCTACATAGTCTGATTATTTTATTTTATTCTTTGGTGCTAATTTGGGCAAAAGAAGTACACAGCTTGCACGTGAGAGCAGCCCAATTAGAACATGTCTGAATGTGGAGCCTGACTCATGTGTTGGCTGCTACAGGCTAGCTGCAGGTGCTGCTTCCTCTCACACTGGTTTGCTATGGGAGGTTTGAGTTACAGGAAATAAGCCTTGTTGCTTAATGTTGGACCTTGTGAAGAGAGCAAAACATTTGTGGAAGGTGCCATTTGTGTTGCAGTACATTCTTAGAAAGTGATAAGGCTATTCTGGGAATCTGTTTTTAAAAACACATTTTGCATATATTGTGTATGATATTTAGATTACCAGGATTAGCTGCCTTTTGCTTCTTGCAAGTCCTCACGAGGTCAACATGTAGTAGTGATTGCAGTCTAGAGATATTTAGGCAGAGTTTTAGTCCTGTGGGCAGTTTTTCCAACATTGAAGAATATAATAAATATGCATTCTGTAATTACTAACGATAAGTATGTATGATTACACTACTTAGTATTTGAATAACATTAAGTAGCCATAGCCACTACATTTATATGGACATGTACTTGACTTTACCAAATGCTCAACCGATTAATTGAGGAGAGGGAATTTTTTTCCAGGGTTAATTGTGATCTTTAGGTCAAGAACAAACTTCTTTCAAACTTCTGCCTACTAATACTAATACTGGGTTGGTCCTCCCTTTACTCTCAAAACGGCCTCATTTCTTTGTGGCATCGATTCCATGTGTTGGAAACATTCTTTTGAGATTCTGGTCCATGTTGACATGATTGCAGCACACATTTTCTGTAGATTTGTCAGCTAAAAATTCATGCTGCGAATCTCCCGCTCTACCTCATCCCAAAGGTGTTCTATTGTCAAGCAATTTTTATTTGTATAGCACCTTTCACAACACACATCATTTCAAAGCAGCTTTACAGAAAATCAAGCATTAACAGAAAATGACCATAATATCTATAAAGTCTTAGACTCATCATTGTGTAGTTTGATTAAACACAATCATGAAGTGTGTATAAAAATAGGTAAATAAATAATAATTGTATTAATAACTCCAGTGAGCAAGCTGAAGGGGACTGTGGCAAGGAACACAAACCTCCATAAGATGTTGATTAATGGAGAAAAATAACCTTGGGAGAAACCAGGCTAACTGTGGGAGCCAGTTCCCCTCTGGCTAAACAACATGAATATAATGCCAATATTACTTATTTATGTGCAGTGCAAGGCATTGTTTAAAACGAGTAAACCAAGTGTTAAGGGCCAGTGTTTAAACAAAGGTTTTTTTAAAAACTGTAAGATTAATGACTAATATCTTTGAAGTTCATCCTGGATTAACTGCAGAAGTTCATATTGTCCTTGTTAGTTGGCCGATGAAGGGTTTTGTTGGCAATTTATTGATATTCTATGTATTCCATTTTAAGAGTGTAGTCCATCATTAGATCAAGGTGATGCAGGCAGAGATCAGTGAGGTGCTTCGCAGTTCAACTGGCCGGTAATTTCGGTGAGGTCTATCTATATTATAACTGAAATATACCCAAATGAGTATGGAATCGAATCGAGAGCGTGTAAATCATAAACTAGGAAATACTGTATGTACCAATTCCGAGCCCTAGTATAAAGTACCAATTAATTGACTCTCCTTACATTAAATTTTTAAAAATTGCCCACAGCCTTCATTGGTCTTTCTGTGAATAGTTTGTATAAAAAGTAACTGTAATTTGGGTATGTACATTTAAAAATGTAATGCAATCTAATTACAAGTACTTGAGTTTAATTTGATTACGTAATTCAGAGTAAAAGTAGTCAACTAGTATCCAATGCTGATTGTAGTTTAAAACCTGTGATAGGTGTAAAATTCCGGCAGGCTGAAGACTTGAACAGTTGGAGATGAAGTAGCTTACGCAAGTGCATTTTATTTACAGTTCTGGTAATGGAACAAAACAAACATAAATGACTAGACTTGACTTGACTTAGAACTGGATAGACTGGACAAGGAAACAGAGTTACAACCAACAATACTCAACAAAGGACTATAGCAAACATGCAGGCTTAAATTCAATGACATGGGAAACACATGACAAAGATAACCAATGACAAAACTTAACTAAGTAACAAGATAACAAGACTACTAAACGGGAATCAATAACAAAACTGTAAAGGCAATAAACTAATGAGAACAAGACACATGAACATGAGGGGAAAATGATATCTCAAGACTAGACAAGGAAAACACAGAACTACAAACTACAAGTCTTAAATACACCTAGTGACCTCTAGTGGCTGCTAGGGCAAATGTCCCAAGTGTGATAACAGGCAGCTTGTGCCTTTGAGCAAGGCATTTATTCCCAGGTACCTACAGGTGGACTATTCTTGTAGAGTAAGTTGCTTTAGATAACAGACTTCCTACTAAATGGTAAATTGGCATTGTTCCAAAGTATGCCTTGTTCATAATTTTCACTTGAGTTATTGTGAGGTAGTGATACCCCAAACTGTGTTTACGTTTCTCATTGCTTTCAAATTGTGTATGTGACAAACGTTTAATATGAATAAACACCTTGTGTTTTGATACATATCTTGGATTAATTGGGAGCCATTGGATTATTTCGAGAGTTCTGTCGGTTAATTTAAGTCCAGATAAAATCAAAACACTTTATTCTGTAAAGTATTGCTTCAATGTAAGCTATCTGAAATATGGAATGGATTGTTTCTGTCATTAGCTTTCATAATTGGAATAATTCATAATGTGCCATTAAACACCACGGCATGTGATGTGTCAAAGCTTTTAAGGCCAACAAAGATCAGTTTAACCTGAGACCAGCGATCAGTCTAAAGCGTTTTAAGTACCTGTGGGTAATAATACCTTGCAAAGATCCCTGTCTCAGCATGAATGGCCTCAATGTGACTGTAATGTTCATTCCTAAACACTGAAGGTCCATGCAGAGATGAACACGATATCATCAGTGTCCTGCAAATATTATTGTTATCATTTCTTTGGTCCTGGATGGGTCTGTTTTGTTTTAAGGTTATTCAGAGATATTCTTGTTTCACTTCTGCTTAACTGATCTACATGTAAGCCAAGACCAACAAACAAAAGTTTTCATCTCTCCATGCAAAAGGCTTGGCGATGTAGCTCATCGCAAAATATCTCAAATGCAATACAGGATTGAGTACAGTACAATACAGATATCGATTTGAAATAAAATACATAAAGCACGGATCAAAAGTAGATTATAACAGTTAAACATCCTGTTTAAGAGAATCATTTTCATGACCAGTCATTACCAGCCTTTTATACAATCTTTCAATGGGAGTACATTATAATAATAAAATGAAATAAAAAGCCATTTAGTCAAGGATTGAGTTGTACAATTAAATGATGAGTAATGAGTTTAATTCTCACTCCATTTGAAATCACAACAGCATGTCTGAAGGTGGCAGCACAGTCCTTATTCACAGTTCTTGCTCTCTCTCTAAATTAAGAGCAAATACTTCTCAGATCCAGCAGACTTTTATGATTCTGCATGAGTTTTCATCACCTGTTCTTTTTATACCAATGCACCGATCCATCACACAGTTCACACAGCATATCTTAACAATGAAAACGAATTTCCAACTTGTTCTTGTGAAATACTCACTCATTTTGTGCCGTGATATATGATCCATTTCTGCTAGAACCCCTCCCATAGCCTTGCTTCGAGGACTGACAAAACACATTCCCAGAAATATATTTTAAAAGTGGAAGTAATCAATCTAGGAGTCACAATTGCCTCGAAAAAATCCTCAACATCCTTCTTACTATTGCAAGCTCCAATTTTATTTTGACGGGGCCATGAACTCATTATTACAGGTTTTTTTTTTTAATGTTTATGCTTTACTTGAGTCCAACAGTTCATATGGAAAGTTACTTGCTATTTGGTGATATTTCTTTGTTGCTTGTAGATCATTCTGTATCTAAAGGTGCAATATACTTACGAATTCGAAGAAAGAATGGGTGTGACGTAATTTCAAATAAAATCTGTACAAAAGAAGGTGTTTTTGAGTTCATTGTTGTGGTTCGAAACAGCTTGTAGTGCAAACTTTCTGGAAAACTTTGTACCAACTGTTAAACATATAGCATGTTAGCATTAGCATTACACCATCTACACTACCGTTCAAAAGTTTGGGGTCACTTGCCTGAAATGTTTCTCATTATCTTAAAAACCTTTTGATCTGAAGGCGTACGCTTAAATGTTTGAAATTCTTTTTGTAGACAAAAACATAATTGTGCCAACATATTAATTTAATTGCAAAAAATAAAATGTTATTTAAAAAAAAAAATGTTTTTGGAAAAATGGATGACTTGGACCGAATAATTAAAAGCAGCCACTATGTGCCCAACATATAGATGGGAACTCCTTCAATACTGTTTAAAAAGCATCCCAGGGTGATACCTCAAGAAGCTGGTTGAGTAAATGCCAAGAGTACATTTCTGTAAAATCTAGGCAAAGTGTGGCCACTTTGAAGACGCTAAAATATAATATAGTGTTTAGTTATTTTATTTAATTTTTTTCACAGCATAATTCCCAAATTTCCATTTCCATTATTCTATAGTTTTGATGACATTACTATTATTGTAAAATGTGAAAAAAAAAAAAAAAAAAAGAATGAGTAAGTGACCCTAAACTTTTGAACGGTAGTGTATGTAGAATGGAAACATGACAAATAATATTAACTAATGAATATGTATTACTTTAAATCAATATCAAGTGGTTAAAAAAGCTTCTTTTACTGATCTCATGTGGATTCTTTTCATATAGAACGATGCATGTAGTCAGGGTTGCCACCCGTCCCATAAAATACAGGACTGTCCCGTATGTAAATATGAAATGAATTGTCCCATATCGAATCAATATGGGATACAATTTGTCTCATATTTAAGCTGGTCCAATGGCATAACAGCGAAATCGTTCAAGATTGTTCATTTAACCTTGACATTCGTTGGAAATTGTGCCTACGGTGGGTAAGGGAACGTCTGAAGGGAGCCCCTGAGCAAACCCTAATTGTTGGTAACACATTCAGTTTAATGGCACAGACTTTTAAAGGTAACTCTATCGCCCCCTTGAGTACTGAGGGTTGTTACCGCCACAGTAATGCAAAACACACATATTCAACCAAGTTCCAAGTTGGCAATGCGTTGGCCAAGCGTTTGCATTTGTGTACACATAATTGCATAAAGTTTGTTTCTGGCCATAGTATTAACTACCAAGGCAAGCATCGCTATTACTATTGCTCATATTTAGGGTTAAGAATTTGAACATTCCACTTATCTTAAGTATTGATCGTGAATCCATCCAGCCCCATTTTTTCAACAGATATGAATGATACCTCAAATCAAAGATACTAAAGCCACTCAAGCCAAAATCTATAGACCAGAATCTCATAGACACTTGGACTTGGTCCAGCATGCAACACCCTAACAACCACATAGCATCACACTAAAAACCACTCCTTAGCAACAGCATACAGATGTACTGGCAACCACCCACTTCACCCTTGCCTTGTTGTGGGGAGTTTTCCACAGGCAGGAACAACCCTCTAGTGCACCATCGCTCTAGTTTTTAAGTAATAATGATCTGATGAGAATGCGAGGGGCCATATTTTTTATGTATTCATATATGGATTATGTATTCATTAAAATCCCATCTATATGGCTCCCCAAACAGGCAAGCGGCCAGTCTCCACCACATCAGTATTTTTACGAGAGATCCCCCCAGAAACCCTGGTCCTGCTTGTTTTTAGTGGCCCTGGCTGCGAATGGAAACACTTAGCTCCTACAATAAATTACTCCGCCTCAGTGATGCCATACTGCACACGGGCCCTCCACCTCCGCAGGGCCACAGGGTGAGTCATAAATGAACATCCAGGAGCCTGTGGCTGGGAGGGGGCTGCGCAGTTATCAGTGGCAGGGTGGAGATAAGTTTTCAGGCCAGGTCTTCCTCTCCAAGGGTTGAGGAGGTGTCCTTACAGGGCTCTTAAGTGTAGTTGTGGCCTTGTGTTAAGTGCTTTGAGCTTGATGGAGAGTGTGGAGACTTGAGAGTGGAGCCTTGAGAGGATCCTCGCTGGGTCGGACTGCTAAAGGAGCTCCAAAAGCAAGAAAAAGCCAGCAAATTACTTTAAGCCATTTAAAAGATCTCCAGGTAAATGATTTAAAGAGACCTAATGAAATCAAAACTGGAGAGTTGTGGCTTTTAGTTTATGTCTTTTAGCTTTAAACCATTTATATGAAAGTACACTCCTAAAAGTTGATAAAATTGGTTATTACACATTTAAACTGGTCAAAAACAGTTTATTGTTTTTAAAGTACACATTCAAATCTAAATGAACCTTAGTGGCATCTGAAAGTGCATACTTCCCTACTATACGGTATGCCAAAAGCAGTATGTCAATGGTAGGTTAAAAAAAAAAATACAGTTGGCGAGAAATCCCAGATGACCTACTACATCCGGTGAGATTCTGAATTCTATATACATTTGGACACTTTACTATCTCATAAAGCAACAGATGCTGAGACGTCACATTCAAACTTACATAAAGGATTTTGTATGAATCTTTTTATGATTCGTTAATAAGGAGTAGTGATTCATTGATTTTGTCTTCGCCACGTGTGCGCAACTTTCATCAAAAACTTGTTCACCGCTGATTGAAAGCCAATCAATAGCCAATATCCAAATAACTGTTTTGGCACTGTTTTAGCTGTTGTTTCAGTGTTTTGTGCTATCAAACGAAGGGGTGCTCTCTTGAGCATTTACACACAGAGAACTCCATCAGAGCTTACATTTCAGCAAGATGAGAGCGCATGCAGCGATTTGGTGGGATTTGGGAAGTCCTCTCTGGCCGACAGAGGCCCCTGGCACAGGGCCAGCATGGTAAGCGGAGCTTCCACTAAGCAAAGATGTGAAGTCATTGTCCAGATGCACATTTAGATGGGATCCAGAGGCGCTCACCCACCGAAGTTAATGTGGAGCAGACGTGAGGGTGAACTCCAGGCCTGGCAGCGAGGCCTTCAGGGTTCACACACCATCAGCACTGGACAGAACATTGATACTCGGGCCAGCTAGGGAAAAGACTGTGGCTTGGAAAGAGCTCGTCTCACATGAATCAAGAGGTTGTCTGTGGTACTTCCACAGTGCAGTGGTGAATGAAGATCGATGTGCCAAAATCTTGTCAGTTAATGTCAGTTAGGCTTGATGATTTAATGAATATTCCACCAGGAAGTCTCAAATTAACGAATCAAATCCTATTCCTAGATGTATGAAAATTCGTACTGCATAGATATACACTCACTGAGCACTTTATTAGGAACATTATGGTCCTAATAGATTGCTAAATGTGGTCTTCTGCTGTTTTATCCCATCTGCCTTAAGGTTCGATGTGTTGTGCATTCTGAGATGCTATTCTGCTCACTACAATTGTACAGAGTGGTTATCTGAGTTACTGTAGCCCTTTTTGTCAGTTCAAACCAGTCTGGCCATTTTCCGTTGACCTCTCGCATCAACCAGGCGTACAGGTGTTCTTAATAAAGTGCTCAGTGATTGTTTATTCACTCTTGTGATGTTTCACACCCATTGGTGTAGAGTTTGGGGAGACGGAGGGACATGTCACCCCAATGCTTTAAAGGGGTTATTTGTCCCCACCAATCATGCATCTGTCCTTGATTATATATTTTTATCAATGCTGAAAATTATTTAGTATGAGATACCTGGTGCGTGGTTGTGAGTCTGTCATATTCAGACTGAAGCCCCTCTGTTGTAAGAGCTGGTATCGCCCAACTAGACGGCAATGTCACGTGGCACCTGTTATTTACTCAGCGCTAGCTAGGATGGGCCAATTGCAGTTGTTTATTATTACTGGATGAGGATTTAAAAAAATGCTTTTATAGATAATGTGGATTTACATTCACAGGTATGAGTCCTTGCAATTATAATTTTTTATTAAAAATAACTAACCAGTGTAAAATGTCTCCAAAAGGATATAAAACATTCTTAGATTTAAATGCAGATGCTTGGAGGATTCGGTGTTTAGAGCGTCAAGTGCCCCCTACAGGACTAAAACTCACAAGACAGTCAGTGACTGACGATGTTTAATTTCGGTCTGTAGGTCTGTTACCCACACAAAACTTTTGTATGAATTTAGAAACATGAAATGTATCTCATGAGTCATATGTGGAGTGAAAGGTGTCCATAGAAATTATCAGTTGTTTTTCATGGTGAGGAAAGAAGACATTTCAGATGAGCAGGTAAGAATAGTACATTTCTGAAATGCTTTTTCTGAATGTCTGATTTGAATGTTTGATATGATATAGTGTATAGATATTTAAGACTACAACGAATGTAATTTGTATATGTGCAATAATTTGAACTGTTATTATGCATTGTGTTATGTGTTTCAATGAAACTTAACAACTACAACCCCCAATACACCCCTCCCTGCCGGACCCACATTTGGTCCCCCTCAGTGTTCAAACCAAATCTACGTTTTCTTTTTTCTGTGGAGCACTCTCTGGGACTGGTTTTGTCTTTAAGTCAAGTCCAATTACACAAAAGTGGTTCCATAAGCAGTAGCTTTGTATGTTGGTTTCAAAAACCTAGTATTCCTTGCATTGGAATATTTTGTGTGAATTCTGTCCTCTAAACTTAAATTCCAGACACACTTTATATTAGGTGTCTTCAACTATTATGTACTGAAGCATTTGATACAATGCACTTATTATGTACATACAGAACATGTTGTTGCATTGTATTTACATTTACAATTTAACCTTACCTCTAACCCTAACCCTACACTGTAAAAAACTGCCAGGATTTTACAAGATTTAAAAGTACATTCTTACAATAAAATACTGTTTTCAATAATTTACTGTAAAATTTATGCGAAAAAGACATCTGAGTATTGCGCTGCATTATGGTAAATGGTCTGCACTTATATAGCACCTTTTATTAATCCTTAGAGGTTACTAAAGCGCTTTACACTGTGTCCCATTCATCCATTCACACACACACATTCACTCTCACACTCACACACCAATTACGGAAGAGCTGCCATGCAAGGCGCTAGCCTGCCATTGGGAGCAACTTGGGTTCAGTGTCTTGCACTAGGACACTTCAACATATGGAGTCATGTGGGCCAGGAATCAAACCACCAACCCTGCGATTAGCAGCCAACCTGCTCTACCTGATCCACAGACGCCCCAGTGGTTTGAAGTCACCATTATGGTGTTTAGTGTTCCATTTGTTTGAGACATTATCTTTTTTTATTACATTTCTTCAAGTTGGTGCAAGCATGCTTAAGAGCGCAATTTATTCTACTGGAATTTATGGAGAAAATAGTCATTTTAGTGGTTGACTTTATGTCGGAACATGATGAAGAAACTACACCATATGATGCATTTGAAAGTAAAGCAATAGTATCATTTTAAATGAACAATGAGGAAGGGATATTTGCAAAGCTAGGCTATAATAATGGTTTTATCGCTCATTAACTTTTTATCATGAGTTGTCGGTCAAGCGCGCAATATATCAACACTCAGCATACAAATCTCAACGATGGTGACGATTAACAAACACTGTATATAAAAGAAAACAGATGATCATTGTGATGCTACAACACAGCATTTACATTACAGTCATTTATTGGTCCTGTTCCCTGTGAAGTCACAGTATGCAGTTGTCTTTTAATTGAAATAAATTGTAGAAATACTACTGTAAAATATACTGTGAAAGTCATGCAAATAGTAGCCAGGAGTTTCTCTGTAAACTCTCATCATTTTTTTTACTGTGTACCCCAAAACTTACCCTGAAACCTAACCCTATTGCTACTATTAAACCTATCCGTACCTGAACCTCAGTAGCAGTGAATGTGAATCTTGTGTGAATTCTGTCCTCTAAACTGAACGGACCCACGTTATATTAGGTGTCTTTAACTACTATGTACTTAAGCATGTGATACAATGTACTTATTATGTACATATGTTGTGTTGCATTTAATTACCTCTGCAGTTACACTGTTAACCTTACCCCTAATCAGGGCTGGACTGGTAATCTGGCATACCGGGCATTTTCTCGGTGGTCCAATGCACTTTTGGGTCGATCAGGGGTGGAATGGCCATAGGGAGATCCGAGCAGGCCGGTGGTTCGGCTGCAAATGTGCCGAATGGGCCGCGATAAGCAACAATGAGCCACTGCGTTATGCCCCCCCCCGCTCATTTGCCATGTAAAATCCCGGGCCGATTTCTCTTCCCAGTCCAGCCCTGCCCCTCAAACTCAGAATCAGCAAATGTGAATCTTGTGAGAATTTTGCAGAACAACATGTAGTTACACAAATTGTGTGTATTGTGTGTATTTTAATGTTAGTCCACCATAGTTTAAGACACCTAATACAAAGTGGGACCAAAATTCCAGTATCATCATGTGTTTTGTTATATGATTAAACAAGTGAACACAATAAAACCACATGGCATACTTTAAGATAAGAATCAACTAAATAATGGTGTTACCTTGTAAATAGTTTTTATTCGATTTCATTACTTTTCATAGCTTTTGCCTTTCAAAATAATTGTCATCATTAATGGATGAGTGGAAGGATAAATAGTTCCTGTCCTGTGCAACTATGCAACTTTTTGCTAAAATAGATATTTTTTCTTTCTTAAAATCTTATGATATATGCATACATTTTTAAAGTAAATAAATAATAGAAACAACATTTTGAGGATCGATCCTTTTGATTTAACATCAGCATCGAAAGTATGGATTCTTTAGGATCAATCCACCCACACTTTATTCACGGTTGTGCATATTCACAACTTGACATTGCGCCAGGATTGAAATAAGCGTCACAAAACATCCTTGATTCTTGCGTGTCTTGTAACAGATTGTGATTCGGCAAGTTTGAATATGTAGAAATAGGATTGAGATGATGCCAGAGAGGAAGATTATCAGTAAACAACAACCTAAAAACACAAAGCTATAATCTGACTTCAGAAGACTAGGATTAAAGTCCACAAACTACTTTTTTTTTCCACCCCTTTTTGGAGCCCCTTGTCACTTAATGTGAACATACTTCAAAACATCTCCTATTGTGTTTCCCATAGGACAGAAAGTCATACAGGTTTCAAACAACACGAGAGTGAGTAACTGACAATAATTCCTTTCAAATTTAGCAGGAACCAAAATTACTTTAAATGTCAAATGTTCCCAGTAAGTGGGGTGACTCAAGGTAATGCAAAAAGAGGTCAGAGACAAAGAAATAACACCAGGCACCGTTTTGCGTGAAATATCGTTCCGACAGAACCATCTGTAAAATATGAATAATAAAGGAAAATTCTCATGTCATGCTATGATAATGAGTTCCATTTCAAACTGACATTTTCCGAGAAGCGATCGTAGCATCGCATGATACACACACAATGAGAGGATGAGAGTCGCAGACACACTTTGTGGGTTTATTTCTCTAACTGAATGGAATTTGTGGACAACACCTATTTTGGTGGAAAATCTTGCTGCAGTCCAGATCATTTGTCTACGTAAAGCAGCATACGAGCAGCCTGTAGTTTTGAAACTGGAGATGATGGCGCTCCACTGAGAACACAGACCAAGGTCTACTGAGCCATCAAGGAGCGCAGTCAAAGATTACCAGATGTGGTGTGCAGTGCGCTCCACCATGTGTTAAGCAGATACAGATCTCGTTTCGAACGGCGAACGTGCCAGAGACGGAAAGCGCAGTAGACCCTTTACAGGTGAAAAATTAGGGTGGCGGATCGTTAATCGCCTGTTGATGGTGTGGTTAATGAAAAACAATGACGTGCTCTGCGGGTCTGTTTTCTTGGCCAGAGAGACTCCTCGGGATAACGCCCAGGAATCCCCTCTACAGAAGGGAAAGCACAGCACAGTCAAAACAGCATGCCGTAATCCCGCAGACTGGTTTTAATTATAGCATAGAATATCAAAGTTAATTACTCCTCTTTTAATGCAGCTTTTTTTCCGCTTTCCTCTTCCGTGCCCAGTTTAGTTGGACAGAAAATTTGTGGGTGGAGTCCTCACTAATTGGTATGGAAAACTTGCACCTGTGGTAAACCGATGTTTTGAAAGACTTAGACATTAAATATTTGTGTGTGCGTCCGGCTTGGAGACGTTTGGACGTGGCCCATAAGAGCTTTATAAAACCCTTTAGCCATGGTGAAGTAAAACAAAAATCATGTGTGTGGTGTATTCCTTTTGCTCTGTTTTTTTTTGCCACCTCTGATCACAGCTCATTTTATCTGAATGGATCTACCTCTACTCCGGGGAATATTTTTCATGGCAAATTTATTTTGTCAGTCATTTTCTGTACATGCATACACCTTAAAAATACATGAAAGCCATTGATCTTTTGATTAGCATGTACCCGCAAATTGATATGTCAGTGGGAAAAACATTACATTCAAGATTTTGGTGCTGGAGTAGGCTGATCTTCATGAAAACTGGGATCATTTTACAGTTTGTATTGCACCTAGTGTCAGAAATAATCTTTTCTGGGAAATATTGAGTTGTTTTTCAGGGGCACTTTAGTTAGATATGCTATTACCTATACATTTAAATGAAAATCAAATAATTTAATGTGATAATTAGTATAATTAGGACTAGTATATTAAGAAAAGTATCATTATTGCAATACAAATAAGGAATTCATTAGGGGGACGTTTTCAATTGCAGTGGCATTTTTGCCCTGAGACCTTACAAATGTCTACCACTGATTGCCCCCAAAATTCAATTACAATTCATTAAAAAGTTCATTAAAGCATTTATCGTTAATGCAACATAAACCAGCATAAACACGTGTTGGATGGGCCTAATCTTTGTGATGTGTCCACCCGGAGTCATGTGGAGTTAAAAGTGGCGCTTGATGCTGACGCTGACACCCTGATCATGATCACGGCTTCATGATTTAGGAAAGTGTATAGCCACAGTCTACTCAATATATATTAATATTGTGGAGGATGAGAGTTTAAGAGATGTAATGCCCAATGCAATGATTATGCAAACTATGTGGGTACTAGTTCTTACAATTAGTCAAACTCCCTCTTATAATTCAGGAAACGTTTAATGTTACTTGAATTGGTGATATTTTAGTGCATTTCTAACTTTATACTGTGGAAGGCTTTGTTTGAAAAACTCAACTCACTTTTATTGTCACTATACCATTACACAAGTGAAATGATGTGTGAAAAGCTTATATGCGTGGTCCAGACATGCCAGACATACATGTAAATACAATAAGTATAAGTACACTCAACAGAATAACAATGTACAGAATAACAATACACAGATGTTTACACAGTTTGCACGCTACACAATATACATTATACAATATACAATTTCCATTGCACAGAATTGAATGTACTGGGTGTAGATTGAGTACAGGAGTGGGCTGAGAATGCTGCAGAGTGCCAGTGTTGAGGTTCAGTGGAGTAGAGATGTTGCTGCCCATTCTAACCACCTGGGTCTGCCTGACAGGAAGTCCAGGATCAAGCTGCACAGCGAGCTGTTCAAGCTTAACGTCAAGCTTGGAGGGCACTATGGTGTTGAATGCTGAACTGTAGTCCACAAACATCATTCTCACAAACAGTTCAGCATTCAACACCATGGTAAATAAAGTTAATAGGTAATAAAGCATTATATTTTTGCATATTGTTTTGTTTTCTTTCCTAAGATGGAAATAAATGCATTTTGACAAGAAAAGAAGTTCTGTATATTCAGTATAGAGTCAAATTTCATCACTTATCTGCGATTAATCATGACAACTACAAACAAATATGTGATTAATCACAATTAAATATTTAATCGTCCAGATACTCAGGTGACATTTCACCCCACACTTTCTGTAACACATGGCATAGATGTGGCTGTCTTGTCGGGCATTTTTCACGCACCTTACAGTCTATCTGATTACTGTCAAGCTCAACAGGGTGAAGATCCATAACACTCTTTTCCAATTATCTGTTGTCCAATGTCTGTGTTTCTTTGCCCACTCAAACTGTTTCTTTTTGTTTTTCTGTTTCAAAAATGGATTTTCTTTGCAATTCTTCCCATAAGGCCTGCACCCCTGAGTCTTCTCTTGTATATGAAACTGGTGTTTAGTGGGTAGAATTCAATGAAGCTGTCAGCTGAGGACATGTGAGTTGTCTATTTCTCAAACTAGAGACTCTGATGAACTTATCCTCTTGTTTAGTTGTACATCTGGCCTTCCACATCTCTTTCTGTCCTTGTTAGAGCCAGTTGTGCTTTGTCTTTGAAGACTGTAGTGTACACCTTTGTATGAAATCTTCCGTTTTTGGCAGTTTTAAGTATTGTATAGTCTTCATTCCTCAAAACAATGATTGACTGACAAGTTTCCTGAGAAAGCTGTTCCTTTTTGCCATTTTTCACCAAATATTTACCTTAAGACATGCCAGTCTGTTGCATACTGTGACAACTAAAACCCACAAAGTTAAACTTCATTTAACGAACCAAATAACTTTCAGCTGTGTTTAATATAATGGCAAGTGATTTTCTGGTACCAAATTAGCAATTTAGCATGATTACGCAGGGATAAAGTTTTGGAGTGATGGCAAAAATGACTATTTTCAAATAGTGATGGTGTTTTTTATGCTGTTTTTTTCATCAGTAATGTCCTGACTATACTTTGTAATAAGTTGAATGCCACTTTGGTGAATTAAAGTACCAATTTTCTTCCAAAACAGCAAAATCTGTACATTATTCGAAACTTTTGTCCAGCAGTGTATATATACGGTTAATTGCGATTAATTAAGCGGCATACCATGCAACACATTTTTAATCAGTTGACTGCCCTATTATAAAGTTATTTGAAAGCAATGTGGTAGACATTTTGTGATACTCGTAAAATCTAATTCTGGCTATATAAATTCTTTTGACAGTATTTAAACATATAACTATTTATAATATATAAAAAATACAGCTATATACAAATTAGAAATAGATTAAATAAGGCATGAATAGTCAAAATGTATTATGGAATTATTTATGTTTTGTTGCAAAACTTGTGCTGGACTAATGAAATTCCTCTGTTGTGTGACTGAATTATAATTAAGCAAATTCCTCTTCCTGTCAGTCCCTTTAAACATCCTGTGTATGGGGTGTGGTCAAATCAGTTCAAATTCCAACACATGAACTAAAAGGGAGTCAAATTCTTGCCCAACCCTGCCTACCTCATCCATCCCTTCTTTTTCCATATAAAATCTGTCTCTGGCTGAAATTACCAAACTGTTGTGTTTGTTTTTCTTCTGTTTATATTTTGCTGCCTTGTGTGTTTATATGAAATTTTTTATTGGGGTCATTTTAAAAGTTAAAATGGATTCTTCCCAACCAAAGGTAACAAGGACAAATATCCCCATCTAAATAAAAGACAACATGCGTCAGTCGCGATCTCGCTTCCGTAGCTTTGTGGTTTTTGACCAAGAGAAATCTATATTCCAATTTAAATCACTGACCGTGCCATACTCTCATTTGTGGTGGCATCTAATCTCCAAATTAAATGGGCAAACCATCAAGCAAATATTCCACACATCTGCAAACAAAATGGAAAACTGAGAGAAGGGGGGATGACTTGTGGGAGTCACTCCACTCTAGGAGTGGAACGTTGGAACAGCACTGTTTATTTGCCCTATTGAACTTTTCCTGTCAAACATGCAGCTTGTAGTTAGAGTGAAGCTGTGGTGGGGCTCTGCAATGAGACTGGCACGGTCGAGCTCTTTTACAAATGCACACTCTCTCAGTTTTATTACACCAGTCCACTTTTTGAAAGTTCCTGGTGATTATTGCATTTTCGTTTTACAGACTATCATGTGGCACTGAAAAGGTCATAAATGACACCCATCCTTGTCAAGTTTTGCATCCAGAATATGTGGCACTGTGAAGTAGAGAAAAAATATTCTGAAAGAGATTACAGTAGTTCGAAAAAACACACATGGAAATTTTCTTTTATTCTGTTGTAGAATCTCCAAGCTGCATTCTTCCGATCAATGAAAGTGAATAGGAACCATTGGCTGTCAAGTTTCACCATAAAAAAACAACAACAACAAAAAAAACATGAAAGTAGAGTAGTCAATGTGACTTATATGTGCACTATATATTCCAAGTCTTCTAAAGCAATAGCACAGTGAAGTTTTAGTCAGCATTCTCTGAAACTCTTGCCTGAGTCACCATTCACTTTCATTGGATGAAAAAGAGTAGCTTGAACTTTGTGCTATTCAGTTGCGGCCTTTGAGTATGCATGTTATTTCATGCGCCGTCACGAAATCCATCAGGTGAAATCGCGCAGCACCACTCAGATGGGCTTCTCAGAATTTAAATGAATACCTAAATAATAATAATGAATAAAAGAGGCGCTTGGTAGCTGCAGTAATCATATGTGTGTAGGATCAGCTGTCTATGATCATATTGTCGAATATATTATTATTTTTAACTGAGAATGTGGGTTCCGCAGCCCAAAGGCGGTGTGGCAAATGTAAGTAATGAAAACAAGGATTCTCCTCTCGGCCCTCCACCGGGGGATGGAGTGGACTTGGTACCAGCTCCGGAGCGACCATCTGACTGCCTGTTCCCCCCCTCAGGGGTGCAGGGAACCTAAGGTCTGTATGTGACATCTCTTTGGGGGTGTTGGGGAGGTCTTCGTGCAGCCGACACAGGTGCCTCTAGCACGCAGTAGCTTGCTTGCACCAGTCTCGATGGTTCACTTAACATGGTCAGTGCGTTATGTTTTTATATGGGACCTCTTGTGTCACCTCATTCGACACAACGTCGAGTGAGTGACAGAAGGGGAACGTCATGGTTACTGTTGTAACCTCCATTCCCCGAGGGAAGTAACGAGACGTTGTGTCCCTCCTGCCACAGCACTAGACCTACCACTGTAAACGGCCGTACCTTATTTTCGGCTCCTCAGTGCAAAATCCTGACTGGCACACGCTGCTTGTTGCTTGTATGGAGACTGATGATCTATTAACAAATTATTATCATCCATTCTTAGAACTGCGATAATTATCAAGTAGTTTTCCTAACCATTTTGCTGTTTGAAGCGGGCGCATATTTTAAAATAAGGTCTAAATGCAATAAAGATTGATCAGAATACTTTAACAATGTTTTGCTTATTCAAATGCCGTTTTGTAGCCAATTGATTTAATTGCTTTATCTTACTCTGACTATCATTCCATCAAAAAAAATAAAAATAAAGAAATAACTTTAAAAAATATTATAAAATTGTTAAGAACATGTTTAAAACTATGATGATCTAAACCAAAAGTTCCTACAATCCATTTCAGCATTTACTGCCGTGTTCCTTGTGCCATCAATTTTATAATTAGTTTTAAATAATTAAATTAGTTTAAATTAATAGTTTACTCGATTTTATGTTTTTTTTCTTGATGAAATGAAATTTAAATGCGTACTAAATTACAATTTGCGATGTGGTGGGCATCAGAGTATGTGAGCTCAATAACCCACTCCATGCGCATGCGCTCTGCTCAACCACTCACGGCCCAAGCGAATGCTCCGCTCATGTACTGCTCACGAGCTGTTCACCGGTAAAAAAAAGTTACAGACAAAAAGTACAGACATTAAATGTTTCTGTAGAATACTTGTTTCCTGGCACGTGCACAAATAGGTGACTACAGTGGCCAGAGCAACTGCCCCTTTGCCCACATGGGCTGAGGTGCCCTCTGAGAGAAATATAGACCATAGACCAACATTTATTAAATTATCAAATGCTTAGTAACGTACACATCTGAAATTATGTAATTGTATTGTTGTGTTTTTCTATATAAAATCTTGTTGTATATTTTGGACTGGTTTACGACTGTTCGATAATCGGGTCTACCTGACCTTCCTTATCATATCCTTGTAATCAATCAAATATTTCTCGGTTAGCACATGTCATTGAACATCATCAAATAATTGCTTAATTTAGCAGACACTGAAAGCAACAGGTCGATTAAGTGAGATAATTCCACTATAATATTCTCTATGCGAGAGCGGAAATCGTTACCAATCAATTGCTCAATTGTGCAATAGAGGCATGAAAGCAGAATGCTGCACCTGCAAGTTAGGACACACTGATCTGTGAGATCATACATGTTTATTAGTTTTGATGCAGGGATTTTTTTTGTGTGTCGCCGGGATTCAAGGAAATATGCTTTGCCAATGTACAGTATTATCAAGCTTACATATTCAGTTGAGGGTGCTCTAACGTTCGCAACCCCAAAGAAGTGGGCCTGCATCTAGCCCCACAACTTTTAGCCTTTCAAAGCTCTCAGAGTGGATGGTAAAGTCTTCAAAGGGAACAAGGCATAGGAATGATCAATTCTGAATGGAACGCACCCTTAATCTTTAGAGGAGCAGTGTTGAATTAAACGGTTCTGGTCATGTGACTATTTGCACCACTTGGTCACAATCGTAACAGGTGGTATTGAATGTAATTAAATGGGTTAGTTAATAGTCTTAATATGTGCCTGCTATAGGCCTATTTACAACACATACTCACTGATTGTCCACTCCCCCAATGATCCCCCCAATGAATACAAATCATCCACATGTAAATGTATCTACAAATTATCAAGATCAACAAACTACACTCCCATTTTGCTGGAAGATCCACTCGAGAAATACACGAGCGTCTAAATTCCATTGGTGTACAGGGCACATTGAGCACTATTAGAAGACATTACAAAGAACGAACATCTAGCATTTGTAAACCTCGCAAAATAAATAAGTTACCCACTTCATACAATATGACGCTAATAAGTGTGTTGCCACAATGGCATATGCTGGTTGTGCCTATAGTGCCAAATATTTATTCAATTTGCTGTCCTTAATTTTAGTGACATTATCGTAACCATAGACAACATGCGCAGCCGTAATGATGAACTGGCGGCAAGTTCTGTGAAAAAACAGCTGTGGTGTGACAATGGAGTAGACATCAGTAAGTAGTCCATTCGGAGGATCAGGCAAAGACTAGGTTGGAAGTACAGGAAAACCCAGCATGGTTCCATGATCAGAGACAAAAACAAAGAGATACGTCTCCGACAAGCCCAAAAATGGATAGATGAGAAGGAAATTCATGATGTTATTTTCACTGACAAAACCACATGGCTTTTGATCACTTTGCCACCACGTAATTTCTTAAGAGTAGGAGATGTTTCCAAACCAAAGACAAAACACCCACTGAAAGTTCATGTTGGGGGGGGAGGGCAATATCCAGACTGGACCTATTGCAATCTTTGAAGGGATAATGGACCAGACTTTCTTTGAAGATGCTATTATAAAAGAAACTGCCACTCCATACATTATGGAATTCTTTGGAGTCCACCACCATTTCTTCCAGGACATTGACCCAAAGCACACAGCTGCAAGCAGAGTTATTGCTGCAGAAAATAATATAAACTGGGCTTAACTCCAGCAGAATCCCCTGATATGAATCCCATTGAGATGGTATGGCATGCTCAAAAGGACTTTATTCATAAGGAAGCAAAGCCAACTACTAAGTCTGACTTAATTGCTGCCATTAATACATTCTGGTTTGAAGAACTTAAAGAATCGGCCTGCAACAAGAACATAAATAGACATAAAGCTCTTCCAGCTGTGTTTGAGCATAAGGGTGGACAAACTGGAATGTAGTGTATACTGTTCTACCATATTGCATGAAAATACATTTCAGATCACTTTCCCGTAAATGTAAGCTTTTCTAGCAATTTTTCTTTGCGTCTTTAATTTAGTTAGTTTTTAATTGGTTGGTTATTACTTACAGCCAATGATACAGAAAATGGTCTTCAAATAGAACAGTGCTTGCATGCGTGTGGTCTATACACATAGAAATAAAATGAGAATTACAATACAAATAAAATAAATACAAATAATATAGCATTTATGTTACAAGAATCACAGGATCACTCAAATTACTTCTAAATTTAGGAAAATGATCACAGAAATGCTGGCGATTAGAGCTCTGAATATATTGTATTTACAACTATGTCTATTTATAACAGGTAAATATTATTACAATAATCTGAACTTCCTAAACCAGAGCATGCTTACAACTGTGTAAATCTGGTTCATTGCGGAAAGCTGCTTTGAAACCATTTGTATTGTTTAGTGCTGAACGAACAGTGAGCTGTTTGTCACTATGAACATCATTAATCTTACAGTTCATAGACAATCCTTTTTAAACATTGCCCACCAACATCTACTCAGTTTACTCACATAAAACAAGACTTGCACTACACTTAGATAACTAATATTGCCATTATATATTATTCTATGAGTGGACAATATTTTTCAAGGATCTTGATTTAGATTTTTTAGATTTTTTTTTGCAATACATATTCTCTAGTGTTATAATTTCCCATCTTTCTTACACACATTAATGACGGCATAAAGTGTAACATTTTCTGTATTTACTTGTTCCCTGACTCAAATGGTTTATTTAAATCTCAAACAGCATATGTGGTGTAAAGAAATGGACAGTGGCGCTTATTTTACTAAAAGGAAACAGGGTCTGAGTGTCTCTTATCTCTGCTGAAGTGTGCAACAGTTAACCCAATTCATTATACTTTTGTCGCACAGGTCTCACATGTTTGCCCTTTGAGATTCAACATGGAACTGGCTTGGCATTGGGGGAGGGTCTAGGAGGGGGTGGGGGTGGACCGCAGACCTCCTGAATGCAACAGAAGACCCCCTGGAAGGCTAATGTGCACATTCTTGGGCAGCACTGCTTACTCCCTGACCCTTGGTCTCTCAATTTAAAAACTCATTCACACTGGGCTTTGATCCCGAGATATTCCCAGCATAATTTCCGAGGAGCCTTCTCTTTGATCGCAAGCCAGAGCTGAAATTCCAGAAAATTTGTTAAAGAAATATAGAAAAGAAGCACATTTTACCCTGTCCGTGTAGTTAGTTTTCTTTGTTTTTAAGAAGGTACCCTTTAGTATCAAACTATATTACAAAAGCAATTAGCCTTCTGAAACTGTTGCAGGGCAGTAGCTAATGAAAAATCCTCATTACATACCAAAATATCGTTTTTAGTAGTATTAAGCCACGTTAAGCAGTATGTCAGAGCAAAACGTGTGACACTCTCATACATTTATACTACCAGTCAATGATATAACGTCAACAATACTATAGTTTATGGCCATTGCTTAAAATCGCTTGCTATTGCTTTCAGTTAGACTGGCTAGTGCTGTAGATTATCCTGTTTGAGAAATTAACTCACTGACTAAACCTGTAACGTTGTTGCTGCTGGCAATGATGAAGATGATGACGATGGAGTGACGATCCCAAGTGCAGTTTATTTACAGACGTGATCTCCAAAATGTGAATCTAAACCATTACAACCATCAACACGAACTTAACTAGACTATGATGGAGGTCTATTCCTAATCTCTCAGACAGCAATCTTTCCCGGGTTGTCATCCCATGACCACTGACTCCCCACTGAGGCTGATCATGCTCCGAGTTAGCATTTCCCACCCAGGTCCCCCTTCCACCTGGACCAAGATAACACTCAATAATTCATATCACTCCTCGCTGAACAGACTGCCACTCTGCTGGGGGATAGCAAGACGTCCATGAACTCGACTTGACTATGACATAAACTTGACTTGACTTAACATGGCATGACTAGACTATGAACCAACATTACCAAAGATGGCCATCTAGCGCATGTTTACATAAATAACAATAAAAAAAAAAATCACACTGACAGTGTTGTACTATTCATCATATATAAATTGCTATGACGCTGTGGATAAAAAGCATCTGCCAAATGAATATATGCAAATGTATTACTTTCTTCAGGGGGGCACTTCAGCCCAGGAGGCCAAAGGGGCAGTGGCTTGACCACTTTTGCCACCCCCATGTTCACATCCCTGGATAGCGCCATAGGTTCACTCTATTAGGTGAAATCAAACTACAAATGGCTAATTTATAGATGACTGAATATTAAGCAGGAATACAAGAATTTTAACATAAAACAAAATGACACCTCAACTTTACATGTGGACAGTATCCTTAAAAAGGCAGACTACATTAAAGAATGTAATGCGAACAGAGAAGATTAAATTATTATTATCTCAGGAAAACATCATGAAAATGCATGGTTTAGTCTAAAAAATATAGGGTCCCTAAATAGTATATATACTATATATACTATACTAAATTTATATTGAGATGGCAGTCTGAGTGCAGCTTAAGAAAACAGAAGCTTGTGTTAAAAGTTTATTACAGCAAGACTCACAAAGCAAGAGGCTACGAGGGAAATTAGGGGGGCCACTTCAAATGGAGGATGTGGCACAATATGACAATAAGCAGTGAAGAACTGTTTTGTGTGCTGCTCTTTAAAAAATCGATTAAGAATATGATATGGGCACTCAAAGGTAACTATGCACTTCCTCTTTTCCTAAACATGTGAGGTTGTTCTCACCTTATGTCCCGCTGTAGTGTGCTCAACTTAAATTCAAACACATTCTGGCATTATGATGTAATTAGACTAATTGAACTCAACAAGCAAGTCGCTGTAGGAGATGAACTTCTGTTAGACGTATTTGTTGCCAGCCAAGAAATTTTATTTGAAATTGGAAACAGTAGGTTGAATTTTCTATTTCTAAAAATCGGTCTGTGCATACCGATATTCAAAACACTGCCCCCAGTGGCCACTGCAGTCTACAGAGGTGCGCTAACAGTGAGTTGTGAAGTGAGTTTTTTTTTTCTTTACAGGCTGTAATACAGTGAAAGGAATTCATATTTTATCAACTATACCCCCCCCCCCCCCCCCCCCAAAGCGTCAATGGAGTAAAAATGTAATGTTAGAGGAAAAATTCAACTTCTAAATCACACTCGATACTGATTATGCAAATGTGATTACTTCCTATTTTCAATAAGGGATCTGAACCCAGGCCTCCCATGCTGCTGATGCAATGCACTTCCAGCTGTGCCACATTGGAAGGTAAACATAATGGAGCTGATGCAAAAGTGTCTGAAAGGAGATGGCGCTTGTCAGTAAGTCAGCATAATGAGGTCGATCCTAGGGTATAGGAACTCTCAGAAACAACATGCCGACTTCCCATGTGATCATGTTTCTAGAACCGCACAATTCAGTAATAATAAACATTCAGCCCAATGGCTAAAAAGCGGCTTTAGACACTCTTGGTGTGTTCTCTTTTGACTTGGATCATTAAAGCAAAAGAGTTGAGGATGCTGTAGTCACAAAATACTACACTTGTATTACGTTTGCAATAGTGATGAAGCCAAGGGAAACACGCTCACCTAAACTATCCTTTCTCTCTCATGTAACGCTGGTAAAAACAAATAATTTAAATGAATTTGTGTGTTCGTACAGTTCAATTAAGTGAGCTGGTTACAACATACGGTTCCCTTATATTTAAAGTTGGGAATCATTTTAGTGATTTGGTTCTTTTAGACGGCTAATGTAAATGAACTAGTTTACATAAATGATTCACTAAATCACTTGAGCCCCTTCTAATTTCAAATGAAATATTTAGAGTTTTTCTGCTGTTTACTACTGTGATTCTGTTTGTAAAATATGGTGTTTTCTTGTTATATCAGTGTATATTAAGTTTTGTTATGTGTTTAAATTTATGTTCAAATTAATGTTTTCACTCTCTTTATTTAACCCTTACAAAAATTAACCACGGTTTTACTGTAGTAAACGACTGTAGTAACCATGGTTAATTTCGTGGTTACTATGGTTTTACTACAAATACCTTGGTTAAACTAGTTACTGTAGTAAAACCATGGTTTATTTTCATAAGGGAATGTCAATTAAATGTATAGCCTATCAGATGATGCTAATGAATTCTGCAATCTGCCAGAATTAAATAATATCATCTGATTATCATCTAAATATATGTTCAGTTTCAATGTAGTTAGCTACTATTTATTAATAGATTTTAGTGGAGCTAACTCCTTTTTAAAAGTGTAGCTTGACTCTAGTTTAAGTACTGGTTGCTATGGTGTTCTGGGTGGTTACTGGTGTTGCTAATGGTACAATGGTAAGGAACCACCTATTTTACCAACACACCAGGAACCACTCAGAACACAATAGTATCCACATAGCAGCATGCTAACCACTCAGAATACCTTAGAAACAGCATAGCAACAACCCACATGCACCACTCACATTTTCTTCAGAATCTTTCAGTTTATACAATCAGTTGCCATGCTTGCTTATATTGTTATTAGTGTGGAACAGAGCATGTTGAAATATCTGTGTAGTTCAAGCTAGAATGGCACATCTATCATTTCTCTTTCGTCTGGTGCAGCTGGTATCACCTCAGCAGTCTGAAAACATTCCTGGAACCGTTGCTCGTGGGAAAACAGATCTGCTACTTTGAGAATGGAAACAAAGAATTTTGGCAGTCTAGTTTGCTACAATATGCTTTCCACAGTGGAAATAAGGTGTAAGACTTAATAGTACAACTAATATGGCATGCACTGCCAGAAAAACTACAATGTCTTCCTGGAATTACAATGCACACCCACTGACACAAATGTCCCGACCATTGATTTGTAGAAGTTTCGGATTTCATAATGCAATAAATTGGATTCCATAAGTTAGGACTGAACAATGACTTTTCCAGAGCAAATCATAACCTTGGATTCTGCAGACATAGATCACATGAAACAGAATAGGGAAGAATTGTTATCAATATGGGAATGCTTCCCTGTGTCAGGAGACAGTCATGTTAAAAATTATGACTGAAAAGTACAGTCGACACATCACTTCCAGAACATAATGCAATTTGTAATCAACAGCACAATGGGGAGCCTAAAACTGTAGCACTCTTGAATTATAATGAAATCTTTGAATTAAAAAACTGTAACAACTTGATTTGTGCAAGCTGTCCAAAACACACTGCAAGTGGATCTCCAGTGGCTTGCAAATATACCGTTTTTGAATTGGACATATAAAAAAGCAATTTCTCAATAAATTAGAGGATTTCTTGTACCATTATACCTGCGTAAAAGAATAGTTCCAACCTGGTCTCATAGAATCATGTTACTATAGTTATATTTTTGCTAAATTATTTTTATGTGGTTTGTTGTACGTGACAGTTTCCTGGTGAATAAACACTAGAAGCGCTACAACAACAATGACATTTATTCACTTCGACACAAATCACAAGTAAAACGATAAACAGTTCACAAAAACTTTTCGCTCTGTTCCTCACACAATGCTATCTTATGACTTTAAACACTTTTACTATTTACATTTAATTTTTTACATTTGCATTACATAACAACTACATTTACAAGCTTGTTCAACAAGATCAATTTGCATGGTAGCAATAGAGCATAGCACTTGCAATGTAAAAGACCGGGAAACTGAAGAGCACGCAAGTCGGCATTGTGAGCTGAAAGTGTCATCGAAGTAACATGATGAACTGGTTGCTTCAGCAATTGTGTTTTCATCTCACATTTGCCTTTTGACATTATTGCTTAGGTTTAACGTTTAGGGTAGCGAGGTTGGTTTCATTTATTTAAATCTCGAGGTAGAATTAACCTTAAAAACCTGTTTTGGAGAAAATTAAACTCGCTTTTAGTTCCACACAGTGGACATTTCACCTCAGAAATGAACCAAATGAACCACGCAATATAATATTGTAGAAATGTAGAGTAGGCACAGTCACATAATTTTCATGAAATCAAGGTGGGCAGAAATGTTAAATGGGGTGGCCATGTTTAAAAAAATAAATAAAAAAATCTCTGTAAATGTAGTCAGGATAAAAACTGCAAAGAATCACTTGCACAAATCTGAGTGATAAACAGTAGGGTTGTCACATATTTGTTGTAGTGATGATGAAGGAGAGGCGAGAGGCGATGGATCAATTTGCAGGCTTTTCAAAGAAGAAGATGAAGATGAAGATATAAACCATGTGGAGTGCCATAAACCTAATGAACAAACTCACACAAATGTTACACGGATGATAAATGACAATCAATGAACAAAACAGTAGGGTATTTAAACACAAACAAAACTAATGATGGAATGGAAGACAGGTGAGGTTTATGGGGAACAGATGGCTGATGAGGGCAGTGTACCATGGGAAATGTGATCCAGGGGAAAACTTCAAAATAAGGGTCCGATTTGTTTTTAGTACTCGCCGATATCGAGTATGATACTTGTTGTTTTTTTTCTGAAATCAATCACAGCAGTTATTTAAATTTTATCCTCAAAATTGTGTTTAAAGTTTTAATTAATTTATTTTTTGAACCATATGAAAGTAAAACGGTTAAATTTCAACATGAAATTGTATTATTTTTATGTGATTTTGCATTTTACATTGGAGATATTTTTGTCAAATATATAGAGTTAATACTGATTTATAATTATTATTGTTAGTAGTATAACAGTGAATATTACATAACTATAAAGTAGTGATCTATTTCTGTCATACTTTTTCATTTAAAGTGAGCTTTAATTTTGAAGTATTCCTGTGTTATTAGACCATGGAGCTCTGTCATGATGACGGTAGATTCCTAATTCAGAAAAGCGGTCGCTATGTGACTTAAAATTATTATTAAATTATTAAAAAAAAAGGCTATTATTTAAATAAATATGTAGTCTGTATATGACTTGCGCTAAAAAGTGTATTAGCGCTCTGCCTGCTGTCATCTGCTACAAACAGAGCTTGCGATGCTCATGATGGTGTTTTCTGTGTATGAGCCAAGGATCTCTAAATGTATGAGCAGTTTGTGTCTCTATGCCTGCACAACACCGACTCCACACATTCACAAGAATTTCTATTTAAAATGCTGCAAGTGCAAACAATCTATTTATCTCATTAAATCGTAGCTTTTGCTGTTAAATAATCTCACTAGGACATGAGGTGATTTTAATCTGTGTGCTGAATGTTTACGTAATGACATTTGTACGTTCGGTTTTTGGTATCAGAGCATTTTAACAAGTACAAGTACATGAGCGCGGTATCGGACCCGAAGTATCGTTTTTTATTCAAAAATCTGTCATTCAAAATTAGTTTTAGTTTTCATTCGTTTTCACAGTTTGTCTGTTAGTTTTAGTTTAGTTAGTTTTTAATTTTAGTTATTCTAGTTTTAGTATTCTTCATGGCTCCCAAAGCAGAAGCATTTACTGATATAATTTAAAAATGTTTTTAAGGGCAGCCTTGTTGTTACCTCTATCTATTTGTATTATCGTGTTTAATTTGGATTGTAAATGTTGCAAATTTTATAACGTAGGTGAATATGTGTAAAGTGACAAAGGACATTTAAACTTGATCCCCATTGTATCCATATTAATTTCCTTAGATGATTATAAATAATTATTTAACTAATCTTTGGGAAGTAAACAGTTAAAGGGATATGTGAAAGATTCAAGATTATTTATTCGCACACTTCAAATACAACAAATAAAACAAAGAAACTGCTTTTATTGGCCAACTCAAATAGGGCTCTCAATATAAACAGTCACTGTTTAGCTGCTGGCCCTTCAGACACCACTGCTCTGAGCCTCTCTTTCTCTCTCTCTGCCTCTCTGACCCTTATCAGGTCTCCCTCTGCCATCACTATAATGAGAGACAGGTGTTAGAGTAATTACAGCCCTGGTGACGAACCTTACAGCTCTCCCTCTCCCGCAGACAAACACATGACCACACCCCCATGCCACAGGATAGTTCACCCAAAAATGAAGATTCACTCATCATTTGCTCACCCTCATGCCATCCCAGATGTGTGTGACTTCCTTTCTTCTGCAGATCACAAAGTAAGATTTTTAGAAGAAAATATCAATGGTACAAAATATTGAAGGACCAAAAAGCACATGAATCTAACAACCTTTTTTACCGTTAATCTTGTCATCAGCAGTCTCATTGACGATCTTTCCTGAAGACTGCAATTGCAAGATTTATAGTGAAATAGGAGTTTTGGTCTGTTCTCGCCCAAAACCGATTCGATTTCTTCAGAAGACATGAATTAAACCACTTATGGATTATTTTATGTTGCCTATATGTGCTATATGAGCTTCAAAGCTTTGAACCCTGTTGACTTGTGTTGTATGGACCTACAGAGCTGATATATTATACTATCTTTGCTTGTGTTCAGCAGAAGCAAGAAAGTCAAACACTGGGATGGTATGAAGGTGAGAAAATAAAGTAATTTTTAAGTAAAATAAAGAGAAGTGTCTTTTTTGGGCATAACATCTCTCTCTCTCAAATTTTTTGATGTTTTAAACAGACAATTTTTACATTGGGATGTACGGCAAAGCTAATTTCATGACCACCGGTGGGAAAAGCAATGGTAAAGAAAATAACAGAAATTTGAGGTGAAATGTTTGTAAATGGTACATAAGTGTTACTATATATATATATATATATATATATATATATATATATATATATATATATGCGAAATATTTTATAGATACTTTCTAGAGAATAATTTTTCCTCTGGGATTTGGTCAAAAGAGGGTTTTCAATAGTTCTACTTCTCAATATTAACAATTTCTTCATTTTCTTCATTTCTTCATTTGTCCTAATTTGCCCAAACCTAAAACTGAAATGAATTTGAGATCATTTTTATTTTAGTTAGTTTTAGAGTTAAGAAACAGTATTTGTTTAGTTTTTGTTTTTCAAATAATGTTTTAATGGTTTCAGTTAGTTTTTATATTAGTCTTCGTTAACTATAATAACACTGCTCCACATCACAAAAAGATGGAAACATTTGTGGGACTTTTGTGCTACTGGTGGTAAGACGTCACAGGAGCTCTATGGCCCAATCATGTTTGTGTAACGTGTTCTTTTCTATACGGTAAATGGATGAATTTAATGTGTAACTATTATTTATTCCAATCATTTGTGCAGAGTGCTCTTACCCTGACTAGGAGTATCTGTCCCAGACAACAGATACAACACCATGACGTGTCAATAAGGATGTTCATGTACAAAAAAAAAATCGAGCAAGATGCAAGCACTCCAGTTGTAATGTTCAAATCCAGTGTTTGTGTGTGTAAAATGTACTCCAATTTAATGTTTTTGTAGTTACATGCATGAAAACCTGTAATTTGTAAACAAAAAATCATGCCTTTTAGCCAACAGACTTGCTTTAACGTGTTTTTTTTTTTTTTTTAAACTTCTAACCTAAAAATGCCTTGATAGGCATTTAACTAAATGACAAAAAATTATTTGTGAAATGAGATGAGTCATTATTTATACTCATATTCATGTTGTTCCAAGCTCAAAATCACTGACTTTCTTCTGTGGATGGAACTCAAAAGGAGATGTCAGGAACATTGATAGGGACTGACAGCCTCACTTTCATTTCAACTTCATTAACAGCATTTACATTTTACAATGTATTCTCATATTCCACAGAAGGAACTAAATAGTACAGGTTTAAAAAAAAAACATGAGGGTGAGTAAATGACAGAATTTAATTTTTAAGTCAACCCATTTCAATTTTGTATTGCACTTATATTTCAAGACACGAAGAGTCACAACTCCTGCAGATTTATTTCCTACTTTCATCATCACATCTGCGGAATTACTGGACATTCTGGTCAAAGGTGCCCTCACTGTTGCACATTCAGTGAAACGCCAGAGGAGAGGGAAACATGCTGGTGCGCTCGTGTGTCTCTGCCAACGTGGATCTCGCACACCGTTGCCAGGAATATTCCTCTCTAACGTTCGTTCACTGAGCAACAAACTGGATGAACTTCGGCTCTTGGTGCAGAAAAACAGAGACATCATCTTCCATTTTGTGCTTCACGGAATCTTGACTCTGTGGACTGATACTGCAACTCTTCAGAGCGGAACTGTCAACAGAACTCTCAGGCAAGACGAAAGGTGGAGGAAACTGTTTTTACACTAACCATGGCTGATGCAATGATGTGACAATGATCCAACAGCACTCTTCTCCTGATCTGGAATCTTTTATCATAAACTGTGAACCCTTCTACTTCCCCCATGTGATCGTCTCATTCATACTGGTCGATGTTTACATTCCACCGCAGGCCAACGTGCAGGATTCGCATCGTGTGCTCACCGACCAGACACTGTGTGTGGAGCGGATAAACCCCGACTCCTTAGTTATTTTCATCGCCGACTTTAACAAAGGTAATCTCACTCATGAACTCCCTAAATACAGACAGTTTCTTAAATGCCTGACCAGAAAGTAGAACATTCTGAATCACTGTAACACTGTTTCCCCCACGCTGCACTGGGTCACTCTGACCACGTCATGGTCCACCTGATTCCTACATACAGGCAGAAATTAAAACTAAATAAACCTGTTGTGAGAACATCAAAGCAGTGGACCAGTGGGGCTGTGGAGAATCTGCAGGCATGCTTGGACTGTACTGATTGGGATGTATTCAGGACTGCTACCAACAGTCTGGATGAGTACACAGAGGCTGTGGCGTCATACATCAGCTTCTGTGAGGACCGCTGTGTACCATCACGCACAGGGTGTTTCAACAATGGCAAACCCTGGTTCACAGCCGAACTCAGAAAGCTAAGGTTAGAGAAAGTAGAAGCGTTTAGGCATGGGGACAGAGACAGTTTTAGAAAGTCAAAGAACAGGTTTAGTAAGATAGTGAGAGATGCCAAACATCTGTACTCTGAGAAACTGCAACAGCAGTTCTCAGCCAACGACTCTCCTTCTGTCTGTAAATGGCTCAGACAGATCACAAACTGCAAGCCTAAAGCCCCCCACTCCACTAACGACTTGCACCTGGCTAAAAGCCTGAATGAGTTTTACGGTCACTTTGAAAGACAATGGGACATTCCTGACACCACCCCTATGACACCATCGATCAGCTCCAGCCCACTCAGGCCCCCTCCTCCCCCCACCACAATGACGACTCTCTTCATCATGGAGAGAGATGAAAACAGACTATTCAAGAGACAGAACCCCCGCAAAGCAGTCGGGCCAGACTCTGTCTCTCCTCCATCTTGAATCACTTTGCTGTCTCTGGTATTCACAGACATATTTAACACCTCACTGGAGACATGCCATGAACTAGTCTACTTCAAGACCTCCACCATCATTCCCATTTCACAGGACTTAATGACTTCAGACCTGTCGTCCTGACCTCTGTGGTAAGGAATTAATTTAAGCACCTTATGCTGTCCCACCTCAACGCCATCACTGATCCTCTCCTGGACCCCCTGCAGTTTGCCAACGGAGCGCAAGTAGATGATGCAGTTAACATGGCTCTCCACTTCATCCTCCAGCACCTGGACTCCTCAGGAACTTACACCAGGATCTTGTTTGTGGATTTTTGCTCTGCCTTTAACACCATCATCCCGGCTCTGCTGTAGGACAAGCTCTCTCAGCTGAGTGTGCCTGACTCCATATGCAGATGGATCACAGACATCCTGACTGATAGGAGGCAGCATGTGAGGCTAGGAAAACAGGTCTCTGACTCCTGGACCATCAGTACTGGTTCCCCTCAAGGTTGTGTTCTATCCCCTCTACATTTCTCCTTGTAAACTAACATCTGCACCTCCAGTCACCAGTCTGTCAAGCTTGTGAAGTTTGCGGATGACACCACCCTCATTGGGCTCATCTTTGGGCTGGGATAAGTCTGCCTGCAGGGGGGAGATTGGCCATCTGGTGATCTGGTTCAGTCAGCAATACTTGGAGCTCAATACTGTGAAGACAGTGGAGATGGACGTAGATTTCAGGAAGAACCCAAGCCCACCCACCCCCATCATCCTGTGTGACCTTCCAGTTGACACTGTGGAGTCCTTCCGCTTCCTGGGAACATCATCTCCCAGGACCTCAAGTAGGAGCTGAACATCAGCTCTCTAATTAATAATGCACAGCAGAGAATGACTTCCTGCGGCAGCTGAAGAAGTTCAACCTGCCGAAGACAATGATGGTGCACTTCTACACCTCCATCATTGAGTCCATCCTCACCTCCACCATCACCATCTGGTACGCTGCTGCCACTGCCAAGGACAAAAGCAGACAACAGCACATCATTTGTTCTGCTGAGAAGGTGATTGGCTGCAATCTGCTATCTCTCCAGAACCTGTGTGCCTCCAGGACCCTGAGGTGGACAGAAAAGATTGTGGCCGATCCCTCCCACCCAGGACACAATCTTTTTGAGACACTACCCTATGGCAGGAGGCTACGGTCCATCAGGACCAAAACCTCATGCCACAGGAACAATTTCTTCCCATCTGCAGCTTGTCTCATAAACATGTCCTAGGAACCCCCAGACACTGTCTCTTACACCACCACCATAGACACTACACGTTACATAGTTTCCACATCTGTCTTGCATCAACTTAAAAGTTTTATCTGGTCTATTGCACTTTTTATTATATTCAAACTGTGAAATTTTCTGTGAACAGTGAACATTTTCACATTCTATGATTCATATTCTGAACATGTTTTGCACATCCCTGCACAACTGCACATATTTTGCACAGCTGTACAGCTCCTTTATTAAAACCTGTCAGTTTACATTTTCTCTATATATTGTATCTTAAATATAGTATATTATTTATCTTACTATGTTTATTGTTATTGTATGCATCAAACACCAAGGCAAATTCCTTGTATGTGAAAACCTACTTGGCAATAAAGTCAATTCAGATTCTTATTCCGATATTATACATTTTAAAAGTTGTCCTGTATTGGAGCTGGAAACACTGAGTTTTGGAGCAGGTAAGTCAAGTGCTCAAAGTTGATGGGCAGTACACAGGGGAAGCATCTGAAAAAGAATAACTAAGATAACAAATGAGTCAATTATCACTGTCAGAACATGATGTTGTATTTTATGAAGGGACCCCATAATAGTACCTCCAAAAACATTCACATAAAAGTGCTCAAATGCAATATTCTAATAAATATTACCAATAAACTGCTTTTATTGAACACATTAACATAAAGTGAAACCAAATTAATGCCATAGCAGATCTTGTTCACTGTGTAATATATTGTATTCATTTATGGTTTGTGCTCCTAAGATCATCTATGCTTCATGTTTTATAAAGGCATTATCTGTGCTACTGATCTTTTGTAGTGTGTCTGTTTGGATCTGCCAAGTAACATTAAGAGTAAACGCTTTGATGACACATTTTCCATTATGTAGCTAGGAGTTTCAATCAGGAAACCTTGTTAAAATTAAAATAGCAGATTCATACAGTCAGTCAGGTTGGACACTCTACAAATGGGACATTTTCAGCTGTCTACATTTAAAAAGACACCACACATGTTTATAACTGAGAGAAAATTATACAAACCTTAAGTCACAGTATTCCTCTGATGGCGTCCGTTTCTTTAAAAGTTTGCGGCTTTGGAGCATACCTGTATGTGCTTGATTCCATGCTTGTGAGAGCGCTGTGACTCTTGTCCCACCCTGATAGTAAAACAAAGTGTGATTGGTTGAAGATAGAGCATGCTACGATTGGTCCGAGTAATGTGGCCGTTGTCTGACTGGCTTGAGTAGACAATGGGTAGAGTCCACCTATTTGTGGATTGCCTGCTGCTCTCAAACAAGAAATGTTTCAGAATTCACAAATGCACAGCAAGTGAGTGAATGCTGGACAGAGTTGTGTTTGTGAGTTAAAAATATATTTGTGAATCTCTTTCTATTTGTATGTTATTTATAAACAATTCTAACCCCATATTTGAAGCTCCAAAAAGGAGATAAAGTCTGCATACCAGAATCAATAAGACTCCAGTTGTTTAATCAATGTCTTCTGAAGCGATTCAGTTGGTTCTGGGTGAGAACATGATGCTTATAGCACACAAAACTAGAAAATGCTTTTTTCGATCAAGTCAGAACAAATCTGATTGGCTGGCTCGATGGAATTTCTGCGAGTAGATGCACACAGGACGTTTTGATCAGTCCACCAGGAAGTTGAGTGTTGTTCACAAGGTTCCGCATTGAAAGAATAACTGCTTGAGGATGAAATCATCACAGAATATGCCCAAGTGTGCCAGGTTAGTGACATCAAATATTTTCAAGATATTCAGAATTTTGTTTGAGGCTCTTTGCAGAAAGCTTAGATGGATTTTCCTGTCTAAATGGTCGGTTCTTGGCCAATTGAAGCTGTTACAGATCCCAGACCTGTGCTACAATCTAACACAACCGTATGTATTTCCAAACCTGTATGACCTTTTTCTTCTGTAAAACACAGTCTGGTTCAGTCTACAAATCAAATATGGCGGCTATGTTGATAACATTAAACCTCATTGCTTCTCATCGTGTCTCGTGACAAAGAGTGCTAAATGGTGTCATGGCTCTAGACTTCATGAGACACTATGAGAACCAATGAGGTTTGATGTTATCGAACCTTGTGATCTAAGAGCCATATGTGATCTAAGAGCTTTATTAATGATTTGATTTTATGTGAGAGTGAATGACGACTTAAATTTTGTTCTTTTCATTACACAAAATGATTGTATTGCTTTAGAAGACTTGGAGTCATATTGATTATTTTTACTGTGGTTTTTGATGTTTCTTTTTGTTTTGTCCTTTTGTGAGTCACTATTCACTTGTATTGTGGCAAATAAACCATGTGAAGAATTATTTTATTTTTTAAATCTCTTTTTGTGTTCCACTGAAAAAAATAGTCAGACTAGCTTTGAGTGACATTAGGGTAAATAAAGACAACATTTTTATTTATAGGTTGACTATTCTATGGCGGCACGGTGGTGCAGTGGTTAGCACTGTCGCCTCACAGCAAGAAGGTCGTGGGTTCAAACCCCGGTTGCCCCGGCCATTCTGTGTGGAGTTTGCATGTTCTCCCCGTGTCTGCGTGGGTTCTCTCCGGGTTCTCCGGCTTCCTCCCACCATCCAAAGACATGCAGGTTAGGTTAATTGGTGTCTCCAAAAAAATTGCCCTAGGTGTGAATGTGAGTGTGAGTGTGTGTCTGTATATGTGTGGCCCTGCGATGGACTGGCGACCTGTCCAGGGTGTACCCTGCCTTTCGCCCAATGTTAGCTGGGATAGGCTCCAGCCCCCTGCAACCCTGTACGCAGGATAAGCGGTTGACGATGGATGGATGGATGGATGGTTGACTATTCTTTCAGTGTTTCGTCCAACGGACAGTATGCATAAATTACATTTTATTTAAAAGAGACATTTGTGTACATTTTCTAGTGATAATGGTAGCAGTAATTCATTAAATCATAATCAAATTATGGAGATTAGCATTCTAACCAGAAATGCCAGGAAGTCAACCACATTTTTTCAGCATCTTTTAGAGCCAATTCAGGTGCTTGGATTGCAGGGGTGGAGTGATGCTGTACAGTGCCTGTAAAATATGCCTGATTCAAATCAAGTTTGCAAATAAAGGTGGGTGCAGTTCATTCTTAGTGAATTTGTCTTGAGTTATTGTTAGGTTGTTATTGATCTTATTTTATATCCCATATCATTTCAATGAATGAATACTGAATCAAAGCATTGTTTTTTTTCTGATTATAATTTGACTTTCTCTATTTGGCCAGGAAGTCAACCACATTTTTTCAGCATCTTTTAGAGCCAATTCAGGTGCTTGGATTGCAGGGGTGGAGTGATGCTGTACAGTGCCTGTAAAATATGCCTGATTCAAATCAAGTTTGCAAATAAAGGTGGGTGCAGTTCATTCTTAGTGAATTTGTCTTGAGTTATTGTTAGGTTGTTATTGATCTTATTTTATATCCCATATCATTTCAATGAATGAATACTGAATCAAAGCATTGTTTTTTTTCTGATTATAATTTGACTTTCTCTATTTGGCCAGGTCTGACACTTTGTTCGACAGTACATTTCTGCTCCACTCTACGTCCCTTTCATAGTCTGTCTCCTTCATGTTTCCTAGGACTCTTTTTTTAAGTGTTCCCCTGGACTATGTTTTCCATCATGCACTGCCCTCATCACTACCATCTGTTCCCCATTTTTCTCACCTGTTTTCATTTCCCCTTGTGTGTGTGTATATATGCCGTCTCGGTTACGTATGTAACCTCCGTTCCCTGATGGAGGGAACGAGACGTCGTGTCGAAGAAGCGATACTAGGGGTCTCTCTTGAGCGCTGAATATGCCTCTGATCTATGAAAAAAGGCCAATGAGAGTTGGCGAACAGTATTTGCATACCCTGCCCCCGGACATACGGGTACAAAGGCGAGGGAAATACACTTGTTCATTCAGGATTTTTCTGAGGAGCCGGGAGTGTCCGGCCAACTCAGCGGCTCGGCTCAGCGACGTGGCTGGGAGGACACGATATCTCGTTCCCTCCATCAGGGAACGGAGGTTACATACATAACCGAGACATTCCCCAACTGTTGCTCACTTCGACATCGTGACGAATAAGCGACACTAGGGGTCCACTTCAAATCACGCCATGCGCTGAGCCGTGTACGTGTACTGCTGACACAGGAGTGGGCAGGTATTTCATGTGCACAAGCGACCAACTGAGTTTCAGACTGCACGTACCCTTCCCCAATGCCCCAAAGAAGTTGTCGGAATCCTTTTGGTTACCCTAGAGGGGAACAAGGCGACGCCTGCCAACTAGGGAATGGGCCAAGCCTGGCTGGGCCTCTTTTCTCTCTATGTTTCTTGGCATAGAGCAAGAGCATCCGGGGCCCTTACCGCATCGTGGGAAGGGGGTCTTACCCGAATTCCTATTCTTTCAGGGGGAAAAGACCCTGCGGAGGCTACACCCGCCCGAAAGAGGAGGTAAAGGTGGCAAAATACATTGCATGGCCTCTTCGGTCACATGTGGGAAAGAATGGCGCGGTGGTAGATCCAACCTCGAGGAGGGGGGAGTTGCTACAACACGGCGACCGGAGGGCAGCGAAGGACTGCCTAAGGGAGACACGGGTCAGCTGGTAAGGACTGTGCCGCGGAAGTATACACAGGAGGAGTCCGTGTAGGAGGCCTGATCTGCGGAGCACCTATTCCAGTAGGGGTAGCCTGGGGTACCCGTAGTGGACTGGGTCGGCGAGTTCCTCCGCTGAACTGTGGACCCAAGAGGGCTAGGGAGGAATCGACCAGGAACCGAAAAGGGGTCACCTGGGAAGAAGGCACACTGTTTTACCTCGGCCGAGGGAAAGGGCGCTAGACGCAAGCGATTCACCCGGTGAGACCGTCAACGTGTACCGAGTTCTACGGGCTCGGACCTGAGAAAACACAGGACGAGACTGACTCAACCCTGAGATTGTAAAACCTCGCAAAGGTGTTAGGTGTTGCCCAGCCTGCAGCTCTGCAAATGTCTGCTAGGGAGGTACCCCTAGCCAGTGCCCATGAGGATGCCACACTCCTGTGTAGAGTGGGCTCGAACCCGAAGGGGGGGTGGCACGGCCTGGGTTTATAGGCCAACAGAATGGCGTCCACCACCCAGTGGGACAGCCTCTGTTTAGAGACAGTGTTCCCTTTCTGCTGTCCCCCAAAAGCAGACAAAGAGCTGCTCAGAGTGTCTGAAGCTCTGGGTGCATTCCAGGTAGGCACGCAAAGCGCGTACCGGACACAGCAGTGAGGGGGCTGGGTCTGCCTCCTCCCGGAGCAGCGCTTGCAGGTTCACTACCTGATCTTCTGAAGGGCGTGGTAGGAACCTTGGGCACATAGCCCAGTCGAGGTCTTAGGATCACATATGTGTCTGCCGGACCGAACTCCAGGCAAGTGTCATTAGTAGAGAATGCTTGCAGGTCCCTGACCCTCTTAATGGAAGGGAGCGCGATCAGCAGGGCCATCTTTTTAAAGAGAGGGCCCTTAGCCAACTGATTCTAGCGGCTCAGAAGGGGATCTCTGAAGACCGGTGGAGATCAGTAGGTGAACAGGTTTGGCCGGGAGGGATTTAGCCTCCGGGCACCTCTTAGGAACCTGACGATTAAGTTGTGCTTACCCAGGGACTCGCCGTCTACTGGGTCGTGGTGAGCTGCGATAGCGGCCACATACACCTTCAAGGTGGAAGGGGACAGCCTCCCCTCCAACCTCTCCTGTGGGAACAGGAGCACTGAGCTAACTGCGCACCTCTGTTGGTCTTCTGCCCAGGAAGAACACAAATTCACGAACAGATGCAATTTCAGGGCGGAGAGTTGCCTGGTAGAAGGGGCTCTGGCTTGGTTGATCATGGCTAGACCGTGGGTGGTAGACCAGCTAGATCATCCGCGTCCCATCCAGGGACCAGATGTGGAGGTTCCACAGGTCTGGATGCGGATGCCAGAGCAAAAGAAAGAAGGTCTTTCCTCAGGGGAATTCGCCAGGGAGGGGCTGTAGCGAGGAGTACAAGGTCCGAGAACCGGGCCCGGGTGGGCCAGTAGGGAGCCACAAGAGTGACTTGTTCCTCGTCCTCCCTGATCTTGCACAGCACCAGTGCAAGAAGGCTCACTGGGGGAAATGCGTACTTGCGCAGCCCCACTGGCCAGCTGTGTGCCGGTGCATCTGCCCCGAGGGGAGCCTCTGAGCGGGCGTACCAGAGCGGGCAGTGGGAGGTCTCTCGGGAGGCAACAGGTCTACCAGGGCCTTGCCGAACCGTCCCCAGATCAGCTGAACTGAGTGGGGGTGAAGCCTCCACTCTCCGCCAGGTAAGCGTTGTCATGACAGCGCATCCATTATCACATTGAGGTTGCCGGGGATGTGAGTGCCACGCAGCAACTTGAGTCAGGCTCCAAAGGAGAAGATGACGGGCGAGTTGTGACATGTGGCGGGAGCGTACGCCACCTTGGCGATTTATGAACGCCACTGCGGTGGTGCTGTCCGATCTGACCAGGTATTGTTTGTCTCGAACTAACGGGAGAAACTTCCACAGGGCCAAAAGGACGGTCAACAACTCGAGGCAGTCAATGTGCCAACACAGCTGGGCCCCTTTCCAATGGCCTGCTACTGCGTTCCCATTGCATACGGCGCCCAACCCGATCTGGAGGCGTCGGTCGTGACCAAGACGCGTCGGGACACCTGCTGTAAGGGTACTCCTGCCCGTAAGAAACAGAGGTCTGTCCAGGGTTTGAATGTTTGGCGTAAGGCGGGGGGTGATTGTCACACGGTGCATGCCGCGGCACCATGCTCGTCTCGGGACTCGAGTCTTAAGCCAGTGCTGAAGCAGTCTCATATGCATCAACCCCAGCGGCGCGTCCGCCGAGGAGGATGCCATATGCCCCAGGAGCCTCTGGGAAAGTTTTAAGGGGACCGTTGTGCCCAGCCTGAAAGTGGCGAGGCACCTCAACACTGACTGCGGACTCTCATTGAGGAAACGTGCAAACATCAAGACTGAGTCAAACTCCATGCTGAGAAAAGAGATGCTCTTAACTGGAGTGAGCTTACTCTTTTCCCAGTTGACCTGAAGCCCCAAACGGCTGAAGTGCTTGAGCACCTGGTCTCTGTGAGCGCATAGTAACTCTCACGAGTGGGCCAGAATAAGCCAGTCGTCGAGGTAATTGAGTATGCGGATGCCGGCTTCTCGGAGAGGGGCAAGAGCTGCCTCTGCAACTTTTGTGAAGACGCGAGGGGACAGAGACAGGCCGAAGGGAAGGACTTTGTACTGATATGCCTGGCCATCGAACGCGAACTGCAGAAAGGGGCAGTGTCGAGGCAAAATTGAGACGTGGAAGTACGCATCCTTCAGGTCTGCTGCTGCGGACCCATCTAGATGTCAAATGCAGATTAAGATGCGTGAGCATTTTGAACGAGAGTTTGTGCAACGTTTGGTTGAGAACTCGCAAGTCCAAGATCGGTCGTAAGCCGCCGCCTTTCTTGGGTACGATGAAGTAAGGGCTGTAGAGACCCTTCTTCATCTCGGTTGGAGGGACAGGCTCTATCGCGTCTTTGAACAAAAGAGTAGCGATTTCCGCTCGCAGGGACTGGGCATGTTCGCCGTGTACTGCGGAAAAGTGGACGCCCATGAAGGGGGCGGGGCCCTGGCAAACTGAATAGCGTAACCTATTCGAATGGCCCGGGCCAGCCAGCGAGACGAGTTGGGAAGTGAAAGACATGCGTCCAATCTCTGCGCTAGGGGCACCAAAGGGACGATTAATTTTGACGTACCCAGCAGAGCTTCGCAGCGGGGTGGAGCAGGCAGGGCAGTGTCGGGCAGCGACAGGGCGACCCGAGGCTGGGGTGCTGAGAAAAGACTCAAAGCACTTACCTTGCTCCGCACACCCGGCAGGGGGCGGGTTAGCGACTGAGCAGGAGGAGGACCAGGGTAGGCGTCCTCTAGACTCGACGGAACCGGCCGGTCAGGGAACAGTCATGGGGGCTGGAGGCAGGTGGTCCGTGTCCAGGATGCCGGGACTGTTGAGATCTGGCGGCAGAGTGCTGTGAGAATGGCATTTGCGGGCCAGGTGACCCAGACACAAAAGGAAATAGCTCTGTTACTGAAATTATGAGAATGTGAAAACGAATTCAACAAAAAATTCTCCTCCCGGCCCTCCACTGGGGAGGCGCTTCTGACCTCCGTGGCCCGGGGGCGCAGTTGGTCATCCAGCGCAGTTCCTGCAGCACATCAAGAACAGGACTACCTAAGGTGCAAGTTTTGAAGTGCCTTGGCCTGGCACCGCGGCTGTGAGCGGCGTGGCTTTCTCTCATTAGAAAAGAAAGCAGCGCGACCGCAATGTTGCCATGGCTATGTTCTTGCACTGAGAACATGAACCATTCATAAAACGCTGCCTGCGTGTGATTACAGCCCAGGCACGCAAGGCAGCTTTTATGACCGTGAGAGGTGGGGAGAAATCACAGCATCCAGAAACTACACAGGGGTGGAAATGACATCTTTATAAAGACGTGTCCTGAAAAGGACGTTCAATGCCGCTGTGTAATGCTCTTTCAGAGAAATAAACTCTTTTACAGAGAAAATCACTCAATCAATGTAACTCTTTCAATTCTCTGCGCTGTCGAAGCGCCCAGGGGCAAACTGCACTGCCGTGCAGAGAAGGAGAAAGCCGCTGAAGTGCACCGTAGATCCAACAGCAAACAGAGCGTCAGAGGAACAGAAGCAGAAATCTGGTGTGTGTGACTCGCAGCTAGATGCATACACGACCATCGACTCCGAAGAAAATTACTGAATGAACGAGCATATTTCCCTCGCCTTTGTACCCGTATGTCCGGGGGCGGGGTATGCAAATACTGTTCACCAACTCTCATTGGCCTTTTTTCATAGATCAGAGGCATATTTGGCACTCAAGAGAGACCCCTAGTGTCGCTTCTTCGACACGACGTCGAAGTGAGCGGCAGACGGGGAACCTCTAGTTTTGCATTTCTTTGTCAGTTCTTGATTGTTGCTTTATGAGTTCATGTTTGTTTGTTTGTCTCACTATTATCACATTCATTAAAAGCCTGCATTTAGATCCAGTGTATCCCGTCTCATCTCTGCTACCACACGTTACAGCCCCTGAATTAAAAAAATCACATATAATTAAATCTTCACACTTTCATACAGGTCATCAAACTTGTAAGCGAAAACTTGGTGGGAGTTCCCCTCACATTTTATTCATAGTTTGGAAACTTTTGAAATCCTCAATAATAATTTCAAAACAAAACCAGCCCACATTTAATTGACCATATACAACCTTAGGCCAATAAAACACAATTTAAATTGTTATTGTCAAGATCCCTCCCACTGGAGTGATTTATAATGTGTTTCAGCTAAAACAGAAATGGGAAAAATCACAATACAGGTCGATTCCCTCGCAAAGTTTTCCAGCTGCCTGAGATCCCCACGCACATTGGTGAAGTACTTTACCAAATCTCTTCTCATCATTTGAGCTTCCATTGTAGCATACTGCTGTAGGCTCCAGTCCTCTGTTCAAGTCTCCAATGTATAATACTTAACTTTACAGATGTCTGTTTATGAACCACAATAACCATTATGTCCAGAGCCTTCCAAAGCTGTCAGAGGTATTTACATTGAAATGATATCCTGTCACATTACAACATCAGATGCTCATTATCTGAGAATGAAACATTTTGGAGGTGAATGTTACCAAGAAAGCACTTAATTAGGATGGAATATGTCAAAAGAAATTATTTCAATCTTCCTGTCATGTGAACTGCAAACAGTTGGCTTCTTGAAAGAAATCAGAACAAAAAAGAACCCAGAAGACTATCGAGGATCGTGAGTAGGCACTTTCCTTTAAGTGGACAAGGCCATCTGAAGGGATCTCCTAGCAGAAGATGTAGAGAGTAATTTATGGCTTGTGGAAGGGTGTGAGGTTGTTCCAGTTCTCATCGAAACGCACCACACTCTAGCTCACACAGCTCTGAATTAGAGTGGAGGAGAGTTTTACCTGCCCATCCATCAGGATGGAGAACACATTTCCTAACCAAAAATTCACAGGGAAGACACATCCCCTCTGGTAGCTCCTCGGCAGGGCTTTGCCTTTCATAACAGCTCTGCTTTGTTATTTAATGTATAAAGTATAAGAAAACATATCACAACTTTTAATTTTAAATTGTTTAATTGCAGGTTCTTAGAGTTTAATTTTCATGCTCGTTCTGAGACAACTACAACAAGTCTATGCAAGCTTTTGCAAAGAGCCGATGACAAGCACTTAAATGCTATGGTTATGGTGTGTTACTACATTTTGAAGACAATTTTATCTATAATTTAATCTGATACCTTTCTCCAGACCTAAAATGCAGAGACTAGTTCTTCCTCGGAAATCGAAATTTGTAAACATGACTTCATTTATCGGCAGATTCGCAAAAAGTTGTGCACCCTAAGACTAGTGCTTGCCATTTGCAGATCCTGCTTGCATTGTACTGGAATGGTCACATTCAAATGTAGAATCATTTTTCAACTTTTTATAAAATTTTGTGGCAGGGGGAGCAAGAGACAGACACATTGGGTGTGGAGTCAGGCCTCAGAGAGGTGTTTATTGGAAATAGTAATAAACATAATATGTTGAAAATGGGGAAAATAAAGTGTCAGTGGGGAATGGTGTTCAAAATAAATTAGAATCTGGCATACTTGCGGTGAAAGGGGGCATTGTGTAGGATGGGGATTGTCCAAGGGAATGGTTCAGAATATGAGCAGCGTCCCTTAATGCTCCGTGACATGAGGGACGGCAGCTTCTGTGGTGGCATGTTTTCCCAAGACTTGTGTTGAGTGTGAGGGGAAGGGCAGCCCAATATCCATGCTTGTCGGCCATGAAGCAAGTTCCCGGCATCGCGCGGGGGGGTGCGCGGGTCTGGCACGCATCTAATTCGGCCACTTCCCTCCCCGCCCTGCACTGCTCCTAGACCTGTGAGGTGCAGACAAGGAGATAGAAGCTGGCACCCCAAGGAGAGGCACATTCTGCATTATGCTATAGCATCGTTGATGTGGCTGCATTCACATCAGGTATGCCTCACCATCCGCTGTCCAAACGAGGCTCATAAAGTTGCACCTCTCCTCTTTTCCAGCCCACTCCCGTTGTGAACCTGGCTGAAGGAAGGCCCTAAGAGGTGGGGCGACGATGATAAGAGGTAGGTGCATGACCTTCCACCACACTAGTAATACCACTAAGTAGCTTGTTAGAATTAGAGATGAGGTATTTGGCCTTTTGCCACTTTATTGATAATGCACAGTAGATTCTATGTAAAGGACATGAAATGAAGGGCAGAAGAGTGGAAAGGGACTGGGAAATGACACAACCTGTACTTGAACTTGCATTGCCCACATGTGCGACACGGCTCAACATATAGGACCATGTGTACAAACTGTGGTTTAACTATTTATTTTTCAACGATTAAACATTTTATACTGTAAATTCGAAGGGTCATACTAATATCATTCAGTAACATCTACACTTGTTAGGGACTTAACCAATTGTATGATCAATTTTTCAATTGTATGAGAAGATCTTTATTATACACATGGTTTAAAGAAGTTTTTAAATAAACAGTAATTGGCTTTTTAACTTTTGCAAGACATTGATGAAGAAAAAAAGACAAAAGCTAAAATTGTGATAAATGGGGCCAGTTTACGTCAGAAAGCCACAAAATTGGCATGTGCAAAGTCAATCTGAAATGCCCCACCTTGTTGCAGGGCCTTCACTTAGTGTCAGTGGTTGATGAAAAAATGTGAGTGTTTGGCATGCCATATTTCCATCATAAACCCACAGGATGTGTTGGAACAATTCACTGAATGCATATGGGCTGAGAACCCATAGGCCATGTGTCATTGCTCCAGCATTAATGTAATAAATGGCCTAAGATTTTGAGGAAGGCAATCATCCTCCAGAGTTACATAACCAAATTATATTTTTTAACTGAATGGGTTGGTTATTTGGTATAGGCAATGATCAAACTTACAGGCTTAGTGTTTCTGCTTGGAGCATTGGGGGAACTATAGTTTCTCAGTCGCATCAGTAAAACAAGAGCAGAGCAGAACTGAGGTTCAGAAAAGAGCCAGAAAATGGCATTTTTGCTCAAAAAGTGTGTAAGGCAGCCAGAGCTGCATACCTCTCATGCCTTAGTGGCGAGAAAAAGTCAACACCATTGAAAGACCCAGTGCATTGAAAGTTAAATTATACCAATTTTGACATGAAATAAACACTTCCAGACACCATTTTCTCTTTAATTTACAATCATTCATGCTCTTGATAAAACTGAAGTGTGGTTTTGTTACATTATGTGTCAAGGTTGGTGGCCTCACATCACATTTCAAACTGTGTGACCCAAGAGAGCAGGTTGAAGAATGAATTACAGAAAGGCAAACTTGTATAGACTCTTGTGTAAGCAGTCTCAGGCTGTGTCATCACAGGTACTTACACCCAGATCAGTTAATGTAGATAAGAAGACCTAAAAATGAGCACATTTTGCCACAGTAAGAGAAATTACAGAACTGTCTATTAATAATAATAATAGCAATGTTTTATTTATATAGCGCCTTTCCAAAAGCTCAAGATTGCTTTAAAATCAGTGTACATTCAATCATACTAACAATTACAATGGTTAAAAAAGAAATGGCATCCAGAGATATATCTATATTAGGCTACTGTGAGAAAAGCTATGTTTAAGCTAAAACTTGAAGATGGAGATGGAGATGTTGCAGAGAATCTGGAGTTGAAAAAAGCAGATATGGAGTTGATGGGCTGAATGGATAGAGGCGGAGCACGTCAGATTTACCATCTCAATCTCCTAAAAACATGGAGAGAGGTGATCCCTGTGACGTTGGCAATGGTGGTTCTGGAGATTGAGGAGCTCGGAACGAAGGTGAACATAAAAGCCACTGAACAAGTCACCCTGGTCACTTATGGAGTCCACCTCTCACCATCACAAGTCATGGAAGTTGCCAGTTTGCAAGGAGAATTCTCTGAAGTGTTCATGCCTCTTTCTGGTCGCACGAATCTAATAGAGCATGATATCGAGACGACCACATGGGTAGTGGTACACAGTGGTAGTGGATCGGGAAGAATTAAAGGCCATGCTAGATATGGGAGTAATTGAAAAATCCCACAGTGACTGGGCCAGCCCAGTGGTGCTGGTCCCGAAGAGTGGCAATTTCCACACCGTTCGGATTACACCAATTCATGATGCTTCCGTTTTGTTTGTTTGGGGCCCTGGCTACATTTCAGGATGAGATATGGATGAGATCATCATTTACAGTAACGATTGGCAATGGCACCTGCAGCATCTGAGGGCTTTCCTGAGGTCGTTTAGATGAGTGGGACTCACGGCAAACCCAAAGAAATGCACAATTGGGTGGGTGGCCGTGGCCGAGTAACGTATGTGGAGAGTGAGTAAGGGAGAAGGAGACCGGTAAGGATTGACACTTGTGGGAAATTATCTCTAACAGCTGTTCTGTGTTTCAGTGAGAGCTGGAGGTGAATAAAAATGGTGTTCAGACTGCCAGAAAGGAGAGAGAGATGCACGATGCAGGCTGTGTCTCCATACAGTTAAAGAACTTGTCACAAGGAGTTTCAGGAGTGTTTGCAGCAAAGGATTAATACATTGAATTAATTTTATTTTGTAAGAAGTGAAGAAAAGAGCAACCGAGTTCCTCAGAGCCTGAAACATCCCGAAAAGGTGGGTGAATTAGCTTATTGACAGTGGTAAAGAGGGCTTTGGGTCTACAGCTTGCATCTATATGATGGAGGAAAGATATATCGAACGAGCAGCATTAGGAGAAGCTCTATATTTTAGCAGATGTTCAGAAAGAACTAAAGACTGAACAGTGAGGCCTTTTTTATTGCATTGGGAGAGAAGGTATTGTAGGCACAAAATATATTTTATGCAAGTATGTGAATGCAAATGCTTCTAGCTACACAGGCATGATTTCATGCATTATTGCATTCTGATATGTGTCAACAAAATTCTCAGAGGTGCTATAGTTTGAACTCTTCTTCTATGATCAGTTTTTATTTAAGGTCAAATACCGTCATGGTGGAAAAACAGACTGAAGAGAATATTGCTGAAAAAGTTACAGTTAGTTAAACTGCCATGTTTATACAGTAGCTAGCTACCTAAACTATAACACAATCTGGTTTAAATAGCACAGACATTTGCAGGTAACTCTATCACCCATTAAGAAATTAGGTTTGTTACTGTTACAGATAAGTATGTACAACTGGACCACAAGTTAGCAATATCTTGGTCAAATATTTGCATCTACGTTTGCATAGTTTTGTAGAGTATACAATATTTCTGCTCTTATAGATTTAGCTTATTAGCATAACAGCACAGTTAAGCATACAGAAAGAAACTTATACATGCATATTTTGTCAGAGGACAGCTGAGAAATATGACACACCAAATAACACCATGTTCCCCCAAGTGAGTTGGACTGCATTGAGAAAATCATACTTCAACAGTAATTCTGAGAGCCACGAGAGGCCCAGACAGCTTCCAAGGTCAAGGAAAGCACACAACATCTGGTCCAGAGCTGGCAGCAAGACATCCAAAGTTGTAGGGAAAAGACAGAAAGGGGAAAAAGAACATCATTCCACAAAGCTTCAAGGGAAGAGATGGCGGAGGAGTCTTCACAGCAACTCAGTGCTCAGGGTGGGATCCAGAGAGCTGGGGTGGCATGGCTGGGGAAGCCCTCATCCCTATTATATGAGCTTCTGCTTAAAAGTTTGGTCTTGTCTTAAAATGCTATTATCTTATGGTCTAGCACTGGACTGCTAGAGAAACATGCTGAGGCACAGCAGATATACAAGTATGTAGTTGTGATAATAGAGTAAGAGACAAATTGAGAAAAAAGAGACATTGTAGAAAAAAATAAGGTTCTTTTCCAAACCTTAGTGAGCTGTCCAAAGGTTCATGGTTTGGCTAGCTAGCAGGGCTCAGTAAGCCTCGGCTGGTAGATAACATAACTACACAATTCTGGGGTCAAAAGCATCTTTCCCCATTGACCGCAATTCAAAAGTAGTTATGTATTCTGACAAAATATTTTTTTTTGCAAAAACATATAACTCACAAATGTTTAATTATATTATACTAGATGTTTTACCAGAGCCCAATTTTTGAAGGGTTTTGAAATTAATGGGAATTCAACAGATCCGCTCTCTTCAGACATTGTAGACCTCCTTGGATCTGCATCTCTGTCGACTATCTACATAGACAGCCATCTTCTAAAGCAGCATCCTAACAGAAATGGAACACACGTGAATGATTTTAAGTGCTCTACATTGGCAGCATCTCTGTTAATGCTCACTATTCTGCAGCACACAAATATCGATACCCACATTAACCCCAGGAGAGACTTGATATACACACACAGTTAAGTTAATATTATCATGTTGCTGCGCTAATGACTTAATAGTGTGTATTATAGATTTACACAACTGGCTAGAAAAAAATTCTTTAAGATTCAACTTTATTGTCATTGTGCAGAGCCAATGAATGCACTTTTTTCCACATATCCCAACTAAGCTGGGGTCAGAGCGCAGGGTCAGCTATGAAACAGCGCCCCTAGAGCAGATAGGGTCAAGGGCCACGCTCAAGGGCCCAACAGTGGTATCTTGACGGTGCTGGGGCTTGAACCCCCAACCTTTCGGTCAGTAACCCAGAGCCTTAACCACTGGCCCCTTACACTAATGACAAGCCAAACCCATAAGATGTGTTGATTATTTTCCAAAAATAATAACTGAGAAACTTTTAGTTTGGGGGTTATAATGATTGCTATGCCCCTGATGACTACAGTTATGCAAAGAAGGGGGTTTACTGGTCATATCAGAGGGTACCACTTTATCTTATGCCTAATTAACAAATGAAACATCATGCAGTCATAATGGACCTCATTCACTAACTGTGCAAACTCGTGCATTTGTGCTTGAAACCCATTTGCGACCATTTAATTTTTTTTAAAGATATCATTTAAACATGTAAGGGATAATGTACAGTGAAATACTGTAAATGCTGACAGAATGATCTGAACCCTGCTTATTACATAGCTACGGTACCTACCAAATAAAGAAAGAAATATACACTCACCTAAAGGATTATTAGGAACACCATACTAATACTGTGTTTCACCCCCTTTCTCCTTCAGAACTGCCTTAATTCTACGTGGCATTGATTCAACAAGGTGCTGAAAGCATTCTTTAGAAATGTTGGCCCATATTGATAGGATAGCATCTTGCAGTTGATGGATATTTGTGGGATGCACATCCAGGGCACGAAGCTCCCGTTCCACCACATCCCAAAGATGCTCTATTGGGTTGAGATCTGGTGACTGTGGGGGCCATTTTAGTACAGTGAACTCATTGTCATGTTCAAGAAACCAATTTGAAATTATTCGAGCTTTGTGACATGGTGCATTATCCTGCTGGAAGTAGCCATCAGAGGATGGGTACATGGTGGCCATAAAGGGATGGACATGGTCAGAAACAATGCTCAGGTAGGCCGTGGCATTTAAACGATGCCCAATTGGCACTAAGGGGCCTAAAGTGTGCCAAGAAAACATCCCCCACACCATCACACCACCACCACCAGCCTGCACAGTGGTAACAAGGCATGATGGATCCATGTTCTCATTCTGTTTACGCCAAATTCTGACTCTACCATCTGAATGTCTCAACAGAAATCGAGACTCATCAGACCAGGCAACATTTTTCCAGTCTTCAACTGTCCAATTTTGGTGAGCTCTTGCAAATTGTAGCCTCTTTTTCCTATTTGTAGTGGAGATGAGTGGTACCCGGTGGGGTCTTCTGCTGTTATAGCCCATCCGCCTCAAGGTTGTGCGTGTTGTGGCTTCACAAATGCTTTGCTGCATACCTCGGTTGTAACGAGTGGTTATTTCAGTCAAAGTTGCTCTTCTATCAGCTTGAATCAGTCGGCCCATTCTCCTCTGACCTCTAGCATCAACAAGGCATTTTCGCCCACAGGACTGCCGCATACTGGATGTTTTTCCCTTTTCACACCATTCTTTGTAAACCCTAGAAATGGTTGTGCGTGAAAATCCCAGTAACTGAGCAGATTTTGAAACACTCAGACCGGCCCGTCTGGCACCAACAACCATGCCACGCTCAAAATTGCTTAAATCACCTTTCTTTCCCATTCTGACATTCAGTTTGGAGTTCAGGAGATTGTCTTGACCAGGACCACACCCCTAAATGCATTGAATCAAATGCCATGTGATTGGTTGATTAGATAATTGCATTAATGAGAAATTGAACAGGTGTTCCAAATAATCCTTTAGGTGAGTGTACATGAAATAATAATTTGCATTGGAATTATATTATTATGTGAAGCAATTACAAGACTACAAGACTGCTTGCCAAGTAAATAAATAAATTGACATAAAACATTGATTTGAGTTGCAATTATTTTGTTAGTTTACCTGTAAAGATCGGAGTGATACGAAAGGTAAAAACAAGTAGGGGGTGGATCAGTCGATCTAGAAGGAGCATGGAAAAACACAAGGTCGTCACTAGATAATTTTTCCTTAACCTTAAAACAGGCAACATGCACCACAAGATACATACTCTTTATGTATTTATGTATTTTCTCTTGAAGTCCACCAAAAGTTCCTTGGTCTTGCTGATGTTGAGGGAGAGGTTGTGCTCCTGACACCAGTGTGTCAGACTGTGCCAGAATCATTGTCAGTGATCAGACCTACCACCGTCGTATCATCAGCAACCTTAATGATGTCATTGGAGCTATGTGTTGCCATACAGTCATGTGTATACAGAGAATACAGGAGTGGGCTGAGAACACAGCCATGCACGGCTCCAGTGTTAAGGGTCAGTGATGAGGAGATTTCGCTGCCCATTCTAACCACCTGGCATCTGTTTGACAGGAAGTCCAGGATCCAACTACACAGCGAGCTGTTTAAGCCCAGAGCCCGGAGTTTCTCATCAAGTTTGGAGGGCACTATGGTGTTGAATGCTGAGCTGTAGTCTACAAACAGCATTCTCACATATGTGTTCCTTTTTTCCAGGTGGGAGAGAGCAGTGTGTATTGTAGATGCAATGGCATTACCAGTGGAGCAAATGTTGCAGTGAGTCCAGTGAGTGAGGCAGCACAGAGCAGATGTAATCTCTGATTAGTCTCTCAAAGCATTTGCTGATGGTGGGGGTCAGAGCAACAGGACGCCAGTCATTTAATCATGTTTTAAAGCATGTGGGGACTACAGACAAAGAGAGGGAAAGGTTAAAAATGTCTGTAAAAACACCAGCCAGTTGGTTTGCGCACGCTCTGGTGACACGGGCCAGAATGCTGTCTGGACCCGTGGCTTTACGGATATCCACCCATCGGAAGGATCGGGTTATTTGAGACTGTATCTCGGGAACACTTTGTCCTATCGAAGCGAAACTTGGTATGATTCTAAGCATGTTAACCAACACATTTGTAAAGCTATTTGATTAAAATGCTATCCATAGGCAACATTAATTTAACATGTGTGGCAGGGCGGAGGGCAGGGCAGGGCCGGGTCGTGATTATACACACCCAGTCCCTTATCAGGCTAATAAGGGACCATGTGTGTATAATCACGACCCGGCAGCACCCTCCGCCCTGCCACAACATGCTAATCAGCTAATATGCTAATCAGTTAAATGCAACAAGACCAAACTGTTCTTTTTTGCAGCTGTGTTCAAGTCTCATGGTATTAAAACAATGAAACTGGAGATGCTGAAGAGTCTCACTTGACGGTTCTCGAAAGTGAAGTAGGTGAAATGTGTGGTTTTAGTTTTTTGGATCAAAGATACAAGGGACATGCACTTTCATCTGACACCACCTTGTCAAATGCTAAAGATTGGTTTAAGGAGAAGGCAGATGATCTAGAGCAAGCAAACACACAAATTAAAAAATGTGAGGAGACATAGGTAGGACCACAGGATATACCAAATTTAGCTGATTACAGCAGCCCTTAAAAAAAGGCCTCAGATAGAACAAGAATGTCAGAAAAAATGAATTGATCAAATGCTCTGAAGTTGCAGAGGGATTCAAATCTAGCTTTGAAGCAGACCTTCAGCAGCACCTTTTGGAACCAGTTATCAACAGGACGAAGGTCAAGCCCCTTGAATGATGGAAAGAAAAATGAGGAAAGATTCTCCATACTTGCTCCTCTTGCAAAAAAGTTTATTTGGCCCCCACCCCCTTTGTTGCCCAGTGAGCAGGTTTGTTGGTGCATTTATGAAAAGAGATGAAGTAGGCTTACGGGCCAAAATGCTGAAAGACTCTGTTTTCTACATTACAACCTAGTTCTGCTTAACTAAGCTACACAAGTAGTAATAGCTCATTTTATTGGTTTTAGTCAGTCGGTTTAGAATGTTATGTTTACTTGCTTTACTTGTTAACAGTTTATTTGTTTACCTGATCAAAAAACATTTTCTTTGATCTCTCCATTTATATATTTTTGTTTTAGAAATATGAGTTTTTTAGTTTTACAATAAATAAAAGTATAAAAGGAGGGCATGAAATTGCACTATTTAAAATGTGTTATAAGTAAAACAGTTTGTTAAGTTCCACAATGTCGTTATCATTGTGTAAAAAACAGAAATAGAACAATAATAAAAAGTCTGTTCTGCGTGTCGGTTATCGACAATGTAAACATACTGATAATCGGTATTGTGTCAGTTATACAAAAAATAAATATCGGTCAATCTCTAGTCATCACAATTATAGATGGTGTAGTTACAACCTCTATCAACCAGGGCTAGTAACTGTGAACCATGCTAATCAGCTAAACCTTCTACCCCTTGGTCTCAACAAATAGTTTGGATATCATTGCAAAATGACAGTGAGCTCATTTACATTGACACCAGAATGTTGTTTATCGAGAGAAAGCTGCTTAAGACACTTTCTGCGATGCTGGTGTAAATAACGAACATGACATTCGAGTAAGACTTTGTTATTTTTGTTATCCCTTGTTTTGCTTTATTTCCAGATGTTCCACACCTTCACCAAAAATCTAGACAAGCCACAACTCGCCACAAATTTGCCGCTCGTTATTTTCACATGTAAATGAGCTTTTGATTTGCCGCAAATGTTTGCCAGAAGTTTGCATCTCTTTGCCGGTAGTGGTGAACTTCCGGCAAACCTTCGGCAACAATGGACAATTTGCAGCAAGTTTGCTGCAAAGCTTATTTGCATGTGAATATTATCACTGACAAATTTGCGGCAAGTTTGTGATTGTTTCCTAAACTTTTCATCCTGACTGCTATTGCATTGTGATGCAATACTGGTGATTCCCTTTCAAGTCAGTCACTTCGATGCTTACTTCAGTAGCTGACACTGTGGAAGCTCCTCTCAGGAGTACAGAACTCTGAAACGTTATTCAACCAAGGCAATTATATATTGGCGCTTATTACTCCACTGTTATGCACCTTATCACCTGCATATGAGACGGGGTACAACAACATCAGAATTGTACTTGTTAAGGTTGCAGATATATCTCCCAAATCAGTGTTTATTGTTGATTGGAACTGCACCCTTTCAGCTAGTGGATCTCCTATTTTCTACTTGAAACACTTTCGTGATTGATATTGATTGGATGATATTGAAAAAGAGAATGACATCTGCTCTGTTACACAGGACGGTTTCACAATTTTTTCACAATTGTTGACAGCTTGCCAGAAGACTTCCGTGTCACAACACAAACATCAATGGCGCCTCGAAGTCGCCTAGCAGCCTTCTCACTTGATATATGCAGCATTTATGCACCGAAATGAAAATTCTTGGCCAAAACTGAAAATTCTTGGCACACTGGGCCAAAAACCAAATCGTTTTATTGAAAAAAAAATTCGGAAATTAGCTGTGCTAAAAATAGTAGCGCTTCACGAGCCATGTGTTTCAAAAATAGAGCAGTGCTTATTCACTGAAGCACGCTGAGCATTCAGACAATATATTTACTTATTAAAGATGCACTCAGTAAGTTTTTATTCACATTGTCTTGGACTTTGACATTGACACCTAGGCGTGTGGATATAGCATCATTCATACTCAATAGTGTTCAGTTACAGAAGCCATTGTAGAAATACACTATTCACAGCCAGCCAGGATTAAGTCCCTGAGTGAAAGTGTCCAATAACCAGGTGGTTACTCAGAGAAAGAGAGTTGTATTTGGCTGATCATGTGATCCTAACCTGGCAGCCCCCATGAGGGGACTCTCTCTATGTAGAATAAAACAGCTTTTATAAGGTTACTGATACGACTGATGTCTTCATCTCATGTGAGTGGTCATGATTTAAAACATATGATTAAAAATGACAATTCATTTTTTTAGAAGTAAAACTTTTTAAATTTTTAAAAAATGAGGTAACACTTTATTTTGATGGTCCAAAGTAGATATTTAACTGACTATAAGTGAATTATCAACTGGCTTCAACAAACATTCAGTAGACTATCAATATCCTGTATAACAGCAGCAGAATAACAGCTTATCGAGTGACTTGCTATAGCTAGAAAACAGCGTTTCAACAAATATTCAGTAGACTTTCAGTAGCATGTATATAGAGCTCAATAGCTTGTTTGCACATGATGTTGATGTGGCATGAAATGCAGATGGAGGGCAGGAAGTGATTTGAACTGAACAAAAATATGTAACGATATCAAAGCTAATTACAAAGTCTTTGCAGGCGAACGTAAATAACTTACCCTGCCATGCAAATGCAATGAGCTGCAATGACTTCTCCGTCTTGTTTCATGATTATCCATGTCTTTAGTTGCTTTCGGCGGACCTTTTGAGAGCGGTTAACCTTATAACGTGAAGTAAACAACTGTAACGCTAACATCGAGAGTCTCCGTAGCGTTTAATGTTTGTTGCTGGGTTAATCCACAGGACAAAAATTTAAATGCCACTCACCCGGGCGAAAACCAAATGATGAATCATTGACCCAACCACTAACAAAAAAGTTGTATGCCTCCATACTTTTGTATGCTTTCATTTGTTTTTTGGAGTAGAAGGATGTCTGGAGGACAAGGTAGTTGCTTATATCTACTGCCTCGATGGCAGGCAAGTATTCAGTTGAATAATCGCTCCTCTTCATAACAAGGATCATGGCCAACATATGTTGTGATTTTCTGTTTATACCTTTCTCTCGTAATAGCGTCTAACAAGTACAGTATGGACTCTCGTCCATCTCGTCCATTCTTCTTTTCACTTCCTGCCCTCCATCTGAATTTTGTGCATCATAAGTATCACGTGACTGAAAACAAGCTATTAATTACCTACTTACATTATTGTTGAGTACATCAGTTCATTAAAAGGTAATTAATAAAGATCTATATACAGGCTTCTGAAAGTCTACTGAATGTTTGTTGAAACACTGTTTATTAGCTGTAGCAAGCCAGTGGATAAGTCACTTATAGTCAGTTAAATAGTCGCTTATAGTCAGTTAAATATCTACTTGGGACCATCAAAATAAAGTGCTACCAAAAATTACTGAGTACACCTTTAAACACATCCTTTGTAATTCACAAAAGTATTGTATGGCTTCAAGAGACTTTTAATATGATGAGTCATATGTACTAATTTAATGGTCCCTTTATGCTTCTAAAATGTCACATTGGAGCTTGAGAGTAATGCCATGACACACAATAACACACATTATCTGAGGACTGGAAAACACTCTTCATGAATGCGCTAATAACCAAGAGAGCGATCACTTCACTTGGGGATGTGGACTTTAATGTGCAACATAAACGATTCTTTTTCTCAATGTGAACGTTTCTATTACTGGATTTTAAAGCAACAGTTTCTGTTCATTTTTGCCAAAAAACTGAAAATAGCCATTTATGTCATTTTCAACTGAAAATTTTCGGCAGATGAAATTTCGGTGCATCCTCAGTACGCAGTGATTTCTCCCCAACCCTGGGCAGAAAAAAATACCCCTGTGTCCTTGATGCAGCCCATTCTGCTTTCCCTGCCGTCATGAGTTGGGAATTTAACTCTAACCATTTTTAACTCTTCCCTCAATGTGCAAACTTTACCACTTTACTGTCATGTTTCACTATCTTGGATGGCTGGTGTCATTACTTGTGTTGACAGACTGATTTTAACCATGTCATACTTTTTCTTCTGCAAAAAAGAGTGCACAGAGTGTTATTTTCATTGGTACACTACACATTGATGGATAGTGCAATTGTATCATATTTTTGTCTCTTCTATTCCCACTATGTGTGAAGCTGAGCTATTTATGCAATGTTTCACTACCCAGAATGGCTAGTTTCAATGTTATACTATTAACATAAAAACATTATTTATCTCCCCTTCCTAGTTTTCAATACAAAGGGCAGGTCATTTCAATACATTTTACTAACCTTCTGGAATGAAAAACGTAATAGCTGAAGCATCCAAGTCACTTTGTGTTATTTTTATTGCTCCTCTAGTGTTTATTACAACAAAAATGTAGTTAGCGTTACATGGTTTAATGAGACCAGGTTGGGACAGTAAGTCCTAAAGACAGGATCTGAAAAATGCAATTGGGTGTACTGTTCTTAGCTTAGGCATTGTTTGAAGTGCTGCTTGCTGCCTTTATATTGCAAGAAATGTCTAATATGGAAAGGGCAAGTGTCATTTTCAAGATAATAAATGATGATGCGTAATATGAAAATACTAAGTGAAACAGTTAACTCTTTGTGGTTACATTATTTTTTAAAGAACTTCCTTTATCAAAGAAGTAACACGTGTCAAACAACATAAACACATCAACCAATGCCTTCACAGCAGATTGAAATAGTGCTACACTGCCCACCACTGGCAACCATGCATCATTACAGTAATCAGGCCTTATGCCCACCACAAGACCCAAGGGTGCTCTTAAGGGCCTGCTTTTGGTGCTCATCAATGTTAAAAGAACAAATTGCTTGGGGACTGTGGAGCTAACATGCACGGCACGTTACCCATTTGTCTCTGGCTGAGGGTGACCGCACTCGATACAGCACTCCCTGAGCGGGGCTGGCAATCCAGGCCGAGTTCGTCGGGCAGCAGCCTGGACCCACTTATTAGATCCAGATGGGCCCAGGCTGTCTTACAAGCCCCGAATGCAGAGAAAACACACTCTTGCTCTCTTGTTGGCTTCTCTTATGCCTTCTCTGGGGGAGCTGAGAGCTGCTGGTCCACCCATTTCCTTTCCTTGCCCTTCCCAGGCATGTCAAAGCGGAGCCCAGCCAAAACAAATCAAGCCTGCAGTGGCTTCTGGATGGGCTTTAGCCTCCACCAGTGTGGTAATTCTACATGGTGTGTTGGGAAATGTGTATGCTATAGAGGGGGGTGGGGAATCATCTTATTCTAAGAGTTTTGAAGAAAATAATTTACAAGTCAGGTTAGTTTGCAACATTCTCTGTCTGTAATAACACTACACCACAAATAATTTCAGTGAAAATGTCAGTATTTTTTCTTGCTTTCCAATGAAAAATTATCTTAACATCATTAAAACCACAAAAATGTACTTGAGAAGCAAGGCTGAAGCAAAAGAGTAACAACTTGTTTTAAGAGAATTTGTCATTTGCTTCTTCAAGTAAATCACGATCACACAGAAAGTTGGCATGTGGCTACCAAAAGTTCCATTACTCTGACTTTGACCCCATTCTGACGAATTATGGACAAGCTCCATCACTCATCAATCATTTGTTCAATTGTGTTTATCTTTTCATGTGGCGTGACTGATAGCGTGTTGCGTGAGCAGCCTCTGAGACATGTGTCAAGGTACCGTGTGGAAACCAGGAAGAAATTGCGTTCACATTTAATCAATGATGAGCTTGATTCTGACGTTGCATTTTAACTCTGAAATTACTTTTTCCTCCACTGATAGTTACATTTTAACAGAGATGGAAACTGAAGCTCACACATGCCCATCTGTTCAATAACACTTCCAACTTCAGCCATTGGGGGCATTGGGGCAGGCAATCTAATTTGTATGTGAAAATAATCAGTGGTGAATTTGCGGCAAGTTTGTCAGCTTTGATGCTATGTGTGAACAGAGTCATAAGATGAACTGCTTGAGAACATATGAGGTCAGAACGCACTGGCAGATAGTGAAATTTATCCATTTAGTCAGAGGATATAAAAATATTTGATACTTTAGAGCAGACTATGAATTAAATCTTGTAGTATTGTAATGACAATCTCCCCAGTGGCGGAGGATACACTATTAGAAAGTTCAGACCTCTGTTACCACAAACACAATTGATATATATAAAAGTAGACAGACCACAGATGTAAAGGGTAAATAAACTGTGTATTATTAATATGTACAAGTGAACAACAGCAAGGTTATATACACACTCCTAATAGAAATATCAAAACCCACCACCATATGAATCTTTGTCTCTCACTATACACTATAAATGTTCGCTCACTTCGGGAGTCCATTTATAATATGTACATAGATTTCTGTCAATATGGGATCAATCTCACCAGTGATATTCAAATGAGCTACTGGGAAAATATTCGATCCTCAATGTGAATATAGTCGACCGTGCAATGATCTTTGCCAAGTTCAATGAAATTGATTATCCACAATATTGCTAGCAATCTTGTATCTTAGAACGTTATAATCCTGGATAACCTGATTACCCTATGGATGTAGTTGCTTCTACTTTCTTTAAAATAGTCTGTGAATATGTGCCACATCACCACTTCCTGGTGTCTTGGTGTGATGATGTCATGGGCACAGGTATGGCAAACAACATAGGACAAACATATACCACAGGATACCAAACACTTAAACACAGGGGAAAGACAGCGACTGGGTGAGTGGAATACAACTACATAGTGCAAAACCACAACCTATGGCTCCGTAGGTGGACAGTGTTCATGGTATCTTTTTAGATTCACCACATTCACATTATCCACCTTTAGAGGGTTTCCCAAGCAGATAGCGTAATTTATTGGCCCAAAATGTTCAAAACTGATGCTGGCTCTTCCCATTTAGGTGCTAGCTTGGCTGCAAATTTATCTGAAGCACTGATAAAGGTGTGCCCAGAACCAAACTAAATCTCCCTAAGGAAACTGTACATCTTTCCACCGGGCGTTATAATATTTACCTTGTCTGGTTCGGTGTGACCCCACACTGTGCTTCACCCTCCAGCCATCATCCTTTGCTTTTCAACCGTTGAGTGTGCCACACTACCTAAAGTAGTGGGCGGTGTATGAGCCTCTCTAGTGGTTCTTTGAGTAGCCTTCCAAGTATCAGTTCTGCAGCGGTCTGTCTCATTGTTTCTTGCTGTGCACTTTTGACAGCAAAGCGAAAGCGAGACAGCCATTGGTCCCACGTATCATACTTGTCACTGACGTAAGTGACAATCATCTCCTTCAATGTCCTGTTGACTCTCCGTTAGATTAGTCTTTGGATGTTAGCTCATCATCAATCAGATCAGAAATCAGTCATTTGGGGATGCACCAGAGGGTAAAGATTTCCTCCCATAGGATCTTCACGATCTTTGGTGTCCTGTTGTCTCTCGTAAGGAATAGTTCCACCCACTTGGTGTAATAGTCAATTATGACAAGAAGATACGCCTTGCGATTACAGCTGGACGGGAATGGTCCCTTCAATTTGATCCCCAGGGTGTGTCCACCAGCCTCCGGTACTTTGCATCAAACTGGCTGGCTTAGTGTTCTCGGCCTTATATTGTTGACAGGTTGTACAATGCTTCACATACTCCCACACGTCTTTCCTCATGGAAGGCCACCAAGATACATACAGTATCTAGATACATACAAGGTCTTTAGCCTTACTAGGTGGCCTCCTAATGGATTACTGTGGAAGTAGTGAAGGAAGTCCGGTAACAAGGTCCAAGGCACCACCAGATGGAACTTCTCACCTTTGTTCTGGAGTTGTAGTCTTCGGTAAAACACACCCTGGTGATATTCCAAAGTGATCCTAGGTGTTGTGGAATTACGGTCCTGATTCTTGGTGGCTAGATGTTTCAAAGCTTGGTTTTGTGCTTGGGATGGAGCAGTTTTGGCCAAGGCGTGAGGTAGTTTAGTCTGTTGTCTATGCTCAATCACTAGACATGCCGCAGTGTCAGCCTGGATGGGTGAATGGGTCCTGGACAATGCGTCAGGGCCCTGGTTAAGACATCCCTTTTGATATTTGACCTTGAAGTTTAACTGTTAGAGAGTGTCCACCTTGTTAGCCTTGACAATGTCTTTGGACAGTTAAATGCCCAGAATAATGCAGCATGGTCTGTGTGGACCTCAAACTCCACTCTTTCAAGGAAGTGCCTCCCTTTCTCTACAGAGGCCCCCAGTCCCAGGTGACTGACATCAGTGTGGCAGTAAGGGCAGAGAGAGGTTTGGGTGTGAGAGTACAGGCAGTTTCTGTAGTGCCTCTTTGAGTGCTTCGAATCCTTCCTTAAACTCTGCTGTCCATTTCCTTTGGACTCCCATCCTTTTTAGGTTGTTGAGTGGAGCAGTCAAGTCAGCAAAACTGTGGATGAACTTATGGTACCATCCTTCTAGGCAAAAAAAAAAATAAAAATATGCCAGAGAGACAAATGTCTGTTGGTTCAAGGTACTCCTGGATTACTGCTGTCTTGGATGTGTCGACTTCCACTTCCTGGCCTGAGATGATATGTCCCTGGAACTTTAACTACTTTTTAAAGAAGTGGCACTTGTTCATGTCGAGGTTGAGGTTGGCATGGTCAAGTCTTTGGAAGATGGTGCTGAGGTCCTTGGAGTGCTGCTCTAGGGTCTTTGAGTAGACAATGATGTCATCTATATAAACAATGCAGATCATTCCTCTTAAGGCAGCCAACACCCTCTATATGAGTTGCTGAAAGGTGGCAGTGGAGTTCTGATGAACAAAAGGCATGTGTCTAAATTGGAACGCCATCTTCTGCTTACTATCTTCTTCCATTTCTACCTGCCAGTAACTCGACTGAATATCCAAAGTATAGAACCAAGTTGTACCTTCTAGTGATTCCAATATATCATGGATTATCAGCATCGGGTAGGTACCTGGTATGGTCTTGGCATTGAGTCTCCGGTATTCTAAGCAGAAACGGTAGGAGCCATCAGGTTTTGTCACTAAACTACCAGAGAATACGAGGGTGAGATGGAGGGCTCAATTATGTCATCCCTTGGTATCCTGTCAACTTGATCCTCTTAGATTTTCTTCTTGAGTGATGAAACTCTGTATGCCTGGCTTTTCACAGGTATGTTGTCCACTGTCTTGATATAGTGTTTGATGACCGACGTTCTTCCTAAAATGTCTGAAGTGACCAACGGCCACCTAAGCCTCAGTCTCTGTAGTTACTCTTCATTGTCCATGTCCCTGGTCAAAGGAGGAGATTCAAAGCTCATCATCAGAATGGGGAAGGTCTGTTCAGGTGGAAGAGCACAGATCGAAGTAACCGTGGCTTGCAGATGGTGATAGATGGCTCTCTATGCTGGTGTTGTAGCTGGATGATGGGGTGGGAATGAATGGAATTCGTAGCCTCCACTCAATATCTATTTTAGCCACATCAAAGACGACCGTTGTCATATTCAGAAAGTCATGTCTGAGGATCAAGGGGAATGTCATGTGTTTATCTTCCATCATATGGGTGTTGATAATCCACTTTTCCATGCCACTCATAGAGGAAGTGTCACTGTGAGTGACAGGGGAGTGATGTATTTGTCCGCCAGCTAGGATGAAACTCTGCAGCTTGTGGTTGCTTAAATCTGTCTTGTCATCTCCAAGTTGGTGTCAAAGTCTTTCTCGCATTATGGTGTAGGTACTTCTTGTGTCGAGGATAGCCGTCACCTCCCTTCCAGTAACTGATAATGGAACCTGCAGAAGAGACGGAGTCAGGATTCTGTAGTTGTGATGTTGGGAAATTGTCTGGTGGGCAAGGTCTTTTGGGTTACGGCGTTCAGTGTACTTGTTTCCATCTTTGGACTTGATGTTCTGTGAATTTACCTTCTGCAAGTAGTCCTTTTTTCCCAAACAATCCTTTTTTCACCAATGTGCCAATCTTCACCAGCTGCTCTACGGAGGTCACTGCTCCTCTTAGGCAGCCTGTCACTTCTGGGTTAATGTTGTTCAAGATACAAATCACTAACTCCTCTTCAGTGATTTTAGGGTTCTATTTCATACACAGATGACCTGGCTGCTGTACTTGCATCCTGAGCTTCTCCTCCACTTCAGTTATGTTCACCGGGGAAAAAAGCTTCCAAGAATGCTTCCTTGAAGGATGTCCAGTCGTGCACCTTAGTCTTCTCCGCCTTACACCAGCTACTTGCTGATCCTTCCAGAACAGTGCAGAGGATCCCCCTCTACTCTTGGCAGAGGCTTCACATCCAGGAAGTTCTCATATTCAACAAAGATCAGGACGTCGACTGTTTCATAGGAGCCTCCGAATTACTGTAAGTCATGGCGTACGGGAGGTCGTGCACAGAATGAGGTGTAAAGGGTGTGTCTGCACAGCAAAAGGATTACTGAGAGTATAGGTGGTGTTGTTAGGCATGGGTGGTGAAATGTTTGCAGTTCTAGGGTTGTCTAAGCACTAAGGTATAACTAATGGTACAACAGGAGAAGTGGGGGGAGAAGAATGTAGTCTGGTCAGAGCAGGTGTACTAGTATATTTAACTTTTTAATCTGGCATTTCCACTTAGCATCTCTCCTAAGAAAGCGATTCACAAACTCTCTCTCCAGTATCTCCAAAGAGTGTAGCAGTAAATCTTGCAACCTGCTAAGTCAGCCTCAACAGCCTCTCTTAGGGTTGTTTCCCTATTAATAAGGCTAGTGAGAGACTGTTTGAAATCTGCATCCAATGTTTGAACATGCTTAGTTAGGGCCGATAATTAAAACCCCTCAGCATTGACATCATAATCATTATCATCATTCATATCCTCATTAATGTACCATGAACTTAAAAATGAAGTGACATCAGCAGTGGGATTCCTTCTATCAACAAACCTACCAGCAGTAAATGTGATCTCAATGATTTGGACCGTGGCATGTTTGCTGGTACCAGGCAGGCTGGTTTGACTATTTCTTTAACTGCTGATCTCCTGGGATTTTCACACATAACAGTCTCTAGAATTTACACTGAGTGGTGCAAAAAACAGAAAAAGTCCAGTGAGTGGCAGTTCTGTGGACAGAAATGCTTTGTTGATGAGAACAGTCAACAGAGAATGGCCAGACTGGTTCGAACTGACAAAGTCTATGGTAACTCAGATAATCAAACTGTTCAATTGTGTTGAGAAGAATAGCATCTCTGAATGCTATTCTGAGATGCGGGTTGACGCTGTTTTGGTGGCACGAGGGGGACCTACACAATATTAGGCAGGTGGTTTTAAAGTTGTGGCTGATCGGTGTAAATATATTAGTGGTCGACCGATATGGGATTTTTAATGGCTGATGCCGATATCCAGTGAGCAGGGTGGCCGATACAATGCCGATATACAGTATCATACAATTTAATATAGTAAATAACAAGCATAAAATTGCTAAAAAAATATAAAAATATACTCTTATTTAACACAATATTTACTCACAAAACTAATATTGTATTATAAATGGTAGATAGCAGTTTCTTCAGATTTCTGATTAGTCATCAAATTATTGTAATTTATTTGTGCATGTAGAAATTGTTAATACATTAGGAAGAAGGACATAACAGTACACACAGTAATCTAGCAACCATGAATGACATGTCTACGTTAGCAATCACATTTTCTAAAAAAAAATGAAGAATCAAACCAATAGTACATACAGTGCATAGCGAATAAGACATTTACATATAGCATACGTGAAATGCTTTTAACTTGGGCTGCATCCAAAAATGTAGGTAGCTAACTTGCTACCTTGCTAACTAATCTGTAAATGGCTTATCTGACAGATGTTTTTAATTAATGTAACTCTTACAAAAACTGGTCTCCAAAAAAGTTTGAAAAGCACCTTATTTTCATCATACCTCAATATACAGCCTACAGAGGCAGCATTTTCTTGGTTTCAGATCCAGCACGAGCCTCAATCTCCTGAAAGTTTAAATGGCCTGTATTGCCTGCTTGGATTGTTACACAGTGACCATCATGATTTGTGAATGAGAGGAACTGTTGATCCTGATCCTGATCCTGAAGTTTTTGATTCTGGCAAAGATGGGGGTGCAATATGAGCCGGAGGCCTTTCTGGAGCCCTTCTAGCACATGGCCCAAGCTCTGTAATGGCTATGGGCGCAATGGATAGTCCACCTCCTAATGCTGCTGACCAGGAACATACCAAGCCTTGGTTGATTCAGGTTGTAACCAAACTTTCATTCATCAATGCTTGGTTCAAAATGGGGCATTGGATACAAATAATCGGGTCAAGGTGAGGTGTGTGCATGGGGATATTTACCATTATAAATAATCTCCAAACTGTAATTTTTGCAAAAAGTCCTGGAAAACTTTCAGGAGTCTTGCAGAGAAATTGTATTTTGGATAAATATCAGTCGAGTTTTAAATTCAAACTTAGCACAGAATCTGCTCTTATCAAAGTGACTAATGATCTGTTGCTGGTTGTTGATTCAGGTAAAAGTGCCATTCTAATTCTCCTGGATCACAATTGATCATGATATTCTTTTGGATCAGTTAAGAAATTGGGTGGGCCTTCAAGACACTGTGTGAGTGGTTCTCATCTTATCTTAAAGGGAGATCATTTTCTGTTGAGATTGAGAATAATTTTTCTGCCTCTGCTTCTTTCACCTGTGGAGTACCTCAATGCTCGATTTTGGGACCACTGTTATTCTCATTATACATATTACCATTACAGTCAATCTTTTGGAACTAAAAAATCAATTATCATTGTTATGCAGATGATATTCAGTGCTATCTTCCTTTAAAATCCACTGATCATTCTGCAATAGAATCTTTGATGGGTTGTCTCAAAGATATTAATAGATGGATGGCAGCTAATTTTATACAAGTAAATGAGTCTAAGACAGAAGTTTAATTTTTTGGCAAAACTGATCCTTTTAATATTTTGACTACACATCTAGGGCCTTTTCCCTCTAATCCTCATACAGAGGCACGTAAACTTGGTGTCATTTTTGACTCTCATTTAAAAAAAATGTAACAAATAAATGCTGTGGTTAGAGGCGTTTTTTTTTTTGTTTGTTTGTTTTTTTAACTCCGTTAAATATCAAAATTAAAACCTTTTTTGTCTTTAAAGGATCTGGAGATTGTTATCCATGCTTTTATCTCTTCTAGACTTGATTATTGCAATGCACTGTATTTAGGTGTATCTCAAGCATCACTATCTCATCTTCATACTTTGCAAAAAGGTTCCTGACTGGAACTAGGAAATATATTATAGGAAATAAATTCTCCGGTCCTAGCTTCTCTGCACTGTTTACCTCTCTCATAGAGGATTCAGTTTAAGGTTTTAATGTTGGTGTATTAGGGCCTCCATGGGATGGCACCACTTTATATTTCTGAACTTCTCCATCAATATCAGACTCTTTTAGATCGTCTCAGAGTCTACTGTTGTGTGTTCCAAGAACTCATCTTAAAACTATGGGTGATCATTCTTTTTCTGTCATGGTCCCTCACTTGTGGAAAGCTTTGCCACTATTGATTAGGTCTTGTCCAACCCTAGATCTAAGTCTAATCTAAAGACCCACCTGTTCTCCCTTGCTCATGAGTCATTGTAACATATTGTGCAGTATCATCTTATGGTGTTATTTTATTTTATTTATAACATTTGTTACATGTTTGTCAGTTTTGTACAGCACTTTGGCCAACATTTGCTGTTTTTAAGTGTGCTATAGAAATAAACTTTGATTGATTGATTGATTATCCTACAGCGATCATTACGATTCTATTTTGGGGTCAATAGCATAACTTTGAGGCTGTGGTTAGCAGTCATTTGTTTGATATACACTGGAAAGTTATTTCTGTTTTATTATTATTAAATCATTTGATTATGGAAACAGGCTCCCGTTTCCTCATTTATCTGCCCGAAACTAACCTTTGTTACAGGTATATAATACAAGTTTTATTGATATTTGCCTTTTATCATTAGATAAGTTATAGGGAACTGTTGAGGAGAGATTGTTAGAATACATGCTTTAGAACTAAATTAATGAGTGCTCCACAGGATGCTGGATCTGCAAAAGTTGTGTGAGGTTGGTTTATTACATCTTTTATTACAACGAGATATGCGCATATTTACGGACGGAATAAGATATTAGTTTTATTGATATTTGCATTTTTATCATTAGACAAGACAGTTAAAAGTTACAGGGAACTGTTGAGGAGAGAGAGGGAGAATGAAACAGGCGAGTGCTTTAACAATATGAGCTTAAACGCATCTGCCGTTATTCTGATATGCGAACCGTTTAAATGACACTGTGTGGCACACCGGCCTATTATTGTAACTTGATGGCACGTAACAACAAAACAAACCATGACTGGTCATTTACAAGTCTCAGTCGCTTCACATGCAAGCAGGAGATTTGCGGCGCCCTCAAGAAAAAAATTATTTAATTTTATATGTCTAAGTAGGAAAACAATTTCACTATACACAGAAAATAGAACCCATACTTTTTATGTAGGTTTTATACGGTAATATAAGAAAACGTGTTAACGTGAACATTACTTCACTCATATGAGCTACAACGCTTAACAGTTTATTGCAAAATATGTATGTATTAGTTTATTAATTAGAGTAATAAAAAAGTATTACCAATTTTCATAGCCTAATGAAAGCAACATTAATGAGACCTATTAATTTAAATACATATTAACATCAAGTTACCATACCATGGTTCATAGTAGTGTACTCGACACCATGCCAGCAAGAAACTTACCCTGATATACATTTTGTAATTTCATGCAGGACTATAATTACAACAGCCAATATTTTATTACATTTTTTTATGGAAAAATTATATTTCTTAAATATTTTACATATGTATATATGTGTATATATATATACATAAATTCACAGTATGCACACCTCTTCAGACACTACTACACCACTGGCTGCTGGGAATAATCTGATACTCAGTGTGAATATATCCAACCTGGAAATGGTTTTAGCCAAGTAAAACAAAATATCGATACAATAATCCACAGGGAAAACTATATAATCCATACAGGTCACAACAGACATAAATCCAAATAAGAGCTTGCTAGCAATGCTATGTCTCAATAACCTGATACGACATCATGTACACTTTCCACTTCTTGAAATGTCTGTGTTAATGTATCACGTGATTCACACGTGATTCCCAAGTATTTATTTAAAGTTCAAACCTGAGCACAATGTTAAATTTCTGACCTGAAGTGATGATTTCACGTTGGAGCTTGTCTATCCATCTCTTAAATTTGACCACATGTACAGTATATTCACATCAGCAATTAAGGTAATTATCTGGCTAAGACTTTATTCTGAAAAAAGTTCAAATGCTCCAGAAATGTTTAAATGCTCCATATAGTATTCATCTATTCAGAATATTCCTACCTATGTTCTGTCTTTTTTCTTCTTGATCTTTTTTAAATTGTGCTAAATTTGAGAATGTTAAGTTTTCTTGAGGCTTGAAAAGGTGCTTTATAAATTTAATATTATTATGATGATGATGATGATGATGATAATGATCATTATTGTTATTAGTACAATTATTATTTAACTTAATAATGGTTTCCCATTGTAAAAATTCCCGACAGACTTACAGTATGGGACTTTCACCCGTTTGTAGGCTATATTGATTTATTATATTTATTATAATGCTTGAATTTTTATTTAATATCCACTGCAAAATGTGTGTTTGACATTTCACATTTTGCTTTACTCCTTCAGCCTCCAGAATAATGTTGTTATACATGAACAAACAAACAAAAAGTCTGTTTCAGGCAGATATTAATATCAGAAATACCAGGAGAAACCAATGTTAACAACATTGTGGCAAGGAGGAGGGATAATCAGGCGAGTGGGATAAACACCGCCGGAGGCGGCAGTTCGGGAGAGAGAGAGCTACAGGCAGCTGCCCTGTATGTGTTTGTGGATATGTTCGTGTCTTTTTGTTTAATTAAATATTACTTTGATCCTTCATCCAGTTATCACCTCCTCCTTTCCATTGAACCCTGTGACAAACATATACCACAGTAAATGTGTGACAGTAAATAATTGTAAAATAATAATTATAATGATTATTATTACTATTATTATTATTAAGCTGTTATTATGAAAAGGTATCCTCAATGCATATTTTATTTATATAAACTATAAACGTTAGAGTATCTTTTAAAAATGGACGTTTCATTTAGTTTTAATGTACTTCTGGTTAAGTCCTGCCCACACCCAGTTCTGTCCGAAAACAGAGACAGATCATTTTGTCATATGAACAAATTCAAATACAGATACAGATAATGTCTTCGCTGCACACGCCTATTAAAGACAGTGTTGTATAAAGTGTCCATTTGTCATACTTTAGTAAAGTTACCTTCATGGAAATTGACTCAAGTAAAAGTTAAAAAAGCTAATGACAAAATGACTTAAGTAAAAGTATTAAAGTAACTGACATTAAATTTACTTAAGTATCAAAAGTGCATGTAAATTGCATAAATTATGGAACAGTTCATTAAACCCATGGCAACTTATTTGATTGTTGGTGCTCATCATTCTCATGCCATCCCAAATGTGTTTGACTTTCTTTCATCTGCCGAACGCAAACAATGATTTTAGAAGAATATTTCAGCTTTGTGAAGTGAATGGTGGCCAGACATTTCAAGCTACTAAAAGCACATTAAGGGAGCATGAAGTTATCCATGCTACTACAGTGGTTAAAGCCATGTCTTCTGAAGCGATTCAGTTGGTTTTGGGTGAAAACAAACCAAACTGTAACTAATTTTCACTGTATATCTTGCTATTGCAATCTCTAGGCATGATCATGATTTCAAGCTTGATTTCACTTTCTAGTGCTTGATGCATGCGTAGAGCCCTAGGTGGCGCTATAGGAACTTTAATTGAACTTGAAATCCTGATCGCCAAGAAGACTGCTAATGTCAAAATTTATAGTCGATAAAGGAGATATATTTTGCTCTATTCTCACCCAAAAAACAATTTGATCCGTTCAGAAGACATGGGTGAAACCACTGGAGTCTATGGATCCCTCTTATGCTGCATTTATGTGCTTTTTGGAGCTTTAAAGGTCTGGGCACAATTCACTTACATTGAACTGACCTACATAACAGCAATATTCTTCTGAAAATCTGATTTGTTTGTGTTCTGCAGAAAAACATTATAAAGTCATGCACATCTTGGATCGAACGAGGGTGAGAAAATTATGAGTTTTTGGCACATTCAAGTCAAATCAGAATGATCATATTTATGGAATTATGGGGCCAATAAGCAACCACCCAGAACACCCTGGCAACTGCATAGCAATGCGCTGAAATACAGTTAATACAACTTAACAGCATTTCAACAACCCGACAACCACCTAGAACACCTTGTCAAGTGCAAAGCAATGTGCAAAACACAGAAAACAGCATAGAAACAACCTGGCAACCACATACTGTAGCAATGCGCCAAAACACACAGCAGAGATCACCTTGATAATTGCATAGCATGCCCTAGCAACATCCAGAAATATAGTTACCACATACTGTAGCATAAATGTGCTACAAGGCAAATATAACACTTTAGCAACCACCAGAAAACTAATTTTGCATTGGCAAAGACCATTCACATCTTCATAAAATATACAAATAAATATTGTTGGACATTTTCATGAGCGCTGATAGTTATTCATAAACATCTTATCTTGTTTAAATGTAAAATGTTAACACATGTGATTGACTTTTATATGAACATGGCTCCTGGAAAGGCAGGAGACTGATCGCACATAACTTCATTATTTCACAGCTTTCATAATGTTTAAACCTACATTTATAAATGCAATTAGTACAAAAATAAACAAATTAACTCACATTTCATAACTCGCAGTTTCTTGTCTTCCCCAGTGGAGACAGACGACAGACTAAGTAATCTGGCGAACGCTTCCCTTGTGATTTTGATTCAGATTCATCATTCTCAAAACGAATCATTCAGACTATTTTTTTAATCTTTTTGTTCCGTTCAAAGGAATCAAATTTAAAAGATTCGACTTAAATGATTATTTCAGCGAATCACACATCACTATCACCGATCTGAATCCATTTTTGCATGTACAGCTGTAATTTTTTTGCACTGTTCAGTCGCAAAAGTAACGAAAGGGTCTGGAGAAATATATCTTAGTAAAAGTATCAATTTTCTCTTTAAAATGTAGTATAGTGCAAGTAAAAGTCCAAAGAAATATTTATACTCAATAAAGTACAAATATTTAAAAATTGTACTTAAGTACTGTAATGAAGTATTTGTACTTTGTTACTATACACCTCTGAGTAAATGTAACCCAATGATTTAACTGTAATTTACCAGGTTGCATGTGTGAAAGGGGCAATTGATCTCACATTTTAATGTCATATTAGTTAATGTTTTACATGTAGTCTATTGTCAGGACAGCATGTGTCTCCTATTGAAATGCTTCTATAAATGCTGGCCCCAGCGGCATGGCTGGTGTCTGAATGTACGCAAACAGTATACCGTTGCTCGACTGTTTCAATCTTCTTTCTAGCTCTAAGCAAAGAACAAAGACAAACTTTTCTTTATGTACAGTATATTGGAATCTTGACTTTGTCAGTATAAACAGTCAGATGTGTCTCTCTTAAAGGAATATTCCAATTTAAATGCAACTTAAGTTCTGTTGATACCATCTGTGATATGCTGTCGATTACCTCAGAAAATCATTTAGACTCATCCCTCGGTTTGTAAAAACAATTAAAATATGTGTGTATACTGTAGTAATGGACTTTCAATGGAAGTATATGGGGTATTGCACAGCACTGTGAGTTGATATGAAACTGTCACTTTGTTTTGAAAGCATGACCATAACTCTACAGATGTTATCATTACACTGGTTTGATAGAACTGCTAACCACACTGTCTTGTTGCCTGTGCAAAGTTCTGCAATCTTTCAACTTCACCAAAAGAAATTACATTGGCAATGCAGAACCAGAACTTCATCCACTAAGAAAAGTAGTCCCCTATAAAAGAACAATTTACACAAATTTACAGATCAAATAATAAACTTTGTTATTCATAGAAGCACTTTAGCAGAAAATCAAACACCCTCCAGAATGCCATCTCTAATGGACTTCCATTGTAAGCCCATTACTGAACACATTATTCCTTTGTATTTACAAACTTAGAGATGAGTTGAAATGATTTTCTTTGGTAATCAACAGCATGTCACAGATGCTGTCCATAGAGATTCATTAGTATTGAACCTGGAACATTCAAGCCTGATTAGCCTTATTGTTTCTTTTAGCGATAAGCCAATTTGTATTAGTCATTTGACAAGCAATTAAACATGAATTCTGCTAGCAAAATCACATATGTATTGCATCGGTACAAATATTAGCCCATGTCATTAGTAGGTGTGTTCCTTGTGAATTTGACATTGACTGTAAACATGATGTAAAATAACATGAATGGTTAGCAGAAATGCATCTGTTGGAATGACTCATTCTACCCAGAGTGAGTGCTTAGCATAACCAAATGTTCTGTTTTTAATAGGTACCTCCTTTATGATTCTTCACAGGGACCAAAATGCATGAAAGACATTTCCAAACAGGTGGAGAGATTTACAAGCCTGTTTAAATTTCCTGAGACAGGAATAAAACACAACAGTAACTTGGACATAATCTGAGGTCTTATTGAAAAGGCTGACATGTTCTTTCTGTGTTTGCAGGAATCCTATGAAGTGTTGTAATGTTGCACAATTTTGTTTGGGTGGCCTTTAGAGAGTGTAGGACAAAAACAACCATTTTAGATGGCAAGTCTTTGGCAACCAAATGGTGTGTGTGTGTGTGTGTGTGTTTGTGTGTGTGTGTGTGTGTGTGTGTGTGTGTGTGTGTGTGTGTGTGATCTAGGGGAAGAGTTCACTCACACCATCAATTTGTCAGAGACTGAGCCCTTTTTAAGGTGCTAATCTCCATTAGAGGCAGATGACCATTAATGCCAAACCAGGGCCATTAGATTATGTTAAACCAAACATCTTCTAGAGTTAAACCTGGTGAGTGAATTAAAATATTATTATATTGAGCAAACCAATATAATAAATAAAAATATGTTTTGATGACAATAATGTAAATTATTGGTAGCATTGACACATGTTTTCTATGCCCTCAACAAAAACAGTCCAGGAGTATGAACAAGTCTGAACAACTCACTCGTCAATAAGTAGTTAATGAGGTTGACTAGTCTGTTTATCTAGATCTTTTTATTTATTGTTTACTTTAGCATTAACATTTAAAGGTGAAGTGTGTAACTTCTGTGCCACTCTTGTTACAACAAAACGGTATTGAAAAAATTATGAATGCACCCCTTCGTCTTCCGTTGACAGATAGTTGCCCCCAAATAAAAAAATCTCTAAATTCATCCCCTATAAAGGACCACCACTTCAGTCATCAAAACATCTCTCTTAAATATGCACTTCAAAAAAGTTTGAGTATACATTCATCGAAAACTTTATTAGGAACACCTGTACATCTACTTATTCATGCTATTATTTAATCAGCCAATTGTGTGGCAGCAGTGAAGTGCATAAAATCATCCAGATACGGGTCAGGAGCTTCAGTTCATGTTCACATCAGCCATCAGAATGGAAAAAGTGATCTCAGTTATTTTCGTGGCATGATTGTTGGTGTCAGACGGGCTGGTTTGAGTATTTCTGAAACTGCTGATCTCCTGGGATTATCACGCACAACATTCTCTAGAGTTTTCTCAGAATGCACAACATGTCAAACTTTGAGGTTTATGGGCTACAACAGCAGAAGGCCATGTCGGGTTCCACTTCTGTCAGCCAAGAACAGAGGCTGCAGTGGACAAAGGCTCACTAAAACTGGACAGTTAAATATATAACAGACATAAAAACATGGCCTTGTCTGATAAATCTTTTTTTCTGCTGAGGTTCACAGATGGTAGCATTTGGTTTGTTTTGTAGGTTTATTTTCAATAAAACACATGAATATCTTGGAAAATGTTTCTATGTGAAGGATTATACAGATGTAGGTAAGTTTCGCCAATTCTGCATGACAGTGTGTCACTGACTGATCTCGAGTGAAGAAATAAACTAGAAAAAGGTATTAGCATCAAAGTAGGTGGAGTACCAGGTCACACCCACCTATGAAATGGACCAATGGCAGTAAGAACTTTTGAAACAGCAGATACAAAGTTTTTTTTAAGGTTTGCGCTGACAAGCTGTTTCACAAAAAACACAAATCACTTTATCGGATTTTGCTCTAAATGATGTCATCCATTTTTTCTTTGATTTCGCTTTTTATTAGCATCTTAATTATACAGGGCTTCCTTAACACCAAAATAGTCTACTAGTCATCAGACAATCCACCAACTAGTCATTTAAAATGTGTAACTGTGGACAACCCTTCTAAAGTGAATAAGAACAGTTTGTTCTTATATAATATTTGGACATATCAGACATATCACATTTGTTCTCTGGACTTTCCCCACAATATTGGAGCAATACACAAGATAGTTTCCTTGTGTTTAGCTGTGTCAACATATGAGTCTGGATACAATTTCTGACAACTCAAATTAAAGTGACATATATGCTGTTATTTAACAGTGACAAATGCAATATACATAAGGCCAGCGAAAATTTACCCTGGCAGAGCAAAAAATAATACAGACAACAAGCAGATGTACTGACCTCTTGAGGGACCATTTTCTTAACTTGTGTACTGATTCAGGTCTTAGCAAAGACCATAATAAATAAAGAGTTCACAGCATCAATGTGAATGTGTTATAAGATGTTATGAGCAGATCTGTTCAGTTACACTAATTTGGGGTTACAATAACTTATGGGGTGTGTAATCGCTATCAAATTACTTTTTTCTAGTTTCAGGTGACTGTGATAATCGTTTGCCTCAATTCTGATTCGCAGTCTCCACAGTTTTCAATTACATTTCTGTCTAATTTAACAATTTCTTTTACAAAAAAAATGTCAGATAAATATGCTTTCAAATGTCACTGTTAATTCCAGTCCATGTAAGTATATTATACATTTTATTTATGAGACTATTTGGTCAAAAATACACTGTTCACACCAATCTCCCATTCATAACTATGGTAAGTTTTCAAAGCTTATTGGGAGAGGGGTGTGTATATATATATATATATATATATATATATATATATATATATATAGGATCATTTTGCTATTGTACCTTAGAGTATATTCAAACAACCATTTCTGCCATTTCACGGCAATGAGCAAAACTGCTTACATGTCCTGCTTGGCAGTTAGTAAAACATTACTGAAGCAGACTGGTTACTCCTTGAGCAGGATAATAAACCAATCCAGCAAGTGATTAATAGCCTCCAAATTTGAATGCGTATGGTGAACAACATTAAAACATAGCTGAAAGTCATTCTAATTTCAATAAACAATTTCAAGATTTCAAGACAAAAAACCTGGAAAATATTTAACTCTAAATTGATGGATTAGACACACAAGTTTAGTTTCATGTCTAAACGTTGCACTTTGTTTTGTCATAAAGATGTTTGAAGGAACTTTATTTATTTGTTTAATCATGCACAAGTTTGAAATTTCATTGGGTTATATGTAACCATTGAGTAAAGCTTGTCAGCAGTCACCCGGCCACTCAGATCTCATAAAAAAATCATAAGATAAACTAGCCATATTACAAGCAATCAACCGTATTGTTTAATAAACTAGATTTTTGCATTCTCTGAAGAAAATCTGAGTCACCAGCATGATGCTATAGTGTTCGGTTTCTCTCTTTTTTCCACTCTTGTTTAATCATCCACCAGACAAAAAACGTAGATCTAATCGCTTAGAAAAGCACACCTCTCCTCAACAAGCCGCACAATTTGAGGTACTGTACAGTATCATATCTGTAGCACAAATGTGTGCAATGGGTTACGAAATAAACTTAATATATTCTAGATATATTCTCTGAATATAAGTCTTATTATCTAACACATTGAGGTGGGTAGTAACGTGCTACATTTACTCCGTTACATTTACTTGAGTAACTTTTTGGTAAAAATGTACTTTTATGAGTATATACAATGGTGGGTACATTTCACTCTTCCTCAAGTACATTTCTAATAATTTTTTTACATTTTGTTTTACTTTTACTTTGTTACAATGGGCGACGTTCCTGTTGTTCCATTACTGGTTTTCATTCCATTTTAATTTTACGGTTAATAAATGCATACAGTTTTGAGAGATTTTTTAATTGGACTTTTACATCAGTGGAAATTAACAGCTGCACTTTGTTACTCGAGTCGAGCTCATCACTCCTGCAGCAACATGCGCTCAAAACAAACTCTTTTGTCACTTGATGCCTTCATTTTACACCAAGACAAGTGAATATTTCAAGATTAAAATTGCAGCTCGGTAAGTGATGGCAATAATGATTATGTGGGCTTGTCTGTGTCATGGCCATTTTTAGGGTGATTCTGTATTCTCGTTTATAAGTATATTATATCAGTACTTTATATCAGTGCTGCAATATATCAGTTCCTATGGTATGAATCCATGTAAACATGCATTTAGTATAAATGTCTTTTTCTCAGCCGATTGCGTGTTTGACTTCTGGAGAACGAGCTGACAGTATGTCTTTAAAGTGCACAGCATTTTGTGTTTGAGAAATGTGGTGCGTTTGGACAACAGAAAACAACCTCTGAACTTAAATAAGCCTAATACACTTCAAACACAGAGATAAGGTATAGTTTACCCTTAGTGTACATAACTAATTATCTTCATTCTTTCAACACTGAAAAAACTGCAATTACACTGAACAAAGAATCCAATTAGGACTTTAAAAAGTGACAGGACTTTTGAAATAGCGACAGGAGGCATTAATATATCATGATCTTGCTTCGTTTTATTCAGCATTATATATAATTTGGGACTGTGTGACATTGTTTACATTTTTACCATAATAATTACTACAAATGGGTTTCCAAACGTATCTTTTTATTGACAGATTCGTTCAAATCTGACAAGTGTCCTTAAATTTATAGTTCAGCGTAAATTAATATTTTGTCATAATTTCATGTTGTTCCAAACCCGTGGGACTTTCTGTATTTTTTTGGAACCCAAAAAATGTTAGACAGAATGTTAGGGATTGACAGTCTCAGTCACCATTCCCTTTTAATATATGGATGGGAAAAAAAACATGCATTGAAAGTAAATAGAGACTAAGGCTAACATTCTGTCTAACATCTCCTTAATTGTGTTTCATGGAATAAAGAAAGTCATATGGTTTGTAACAACATGAGGGTGTATGATGACAAATTTAATTAATAATAATAATGATAATAAATAAAGCTGAAAGCAACGATGACAGGCCCCAGAACCATGGGTCTATATCCATCCGGTGGCATTAGGAAAACAATGCATAATGGACATGTGCATTTGGTTGAGTAAACAAGTAAGACACCATGTCTTACCTTCTGCTCAGACATAATGTTTAAAAATTTGGTGTGTGTGGTAAATGTAATAAATGTGTAATTATGGCAAGTGTGAACCCTTGAACATTTCAAAAAAGAATATTGTTATTTATAGAATATTGTAACTTGTGGCTATGAAAATATCACATAAAATATAAAGAATATAATTTGAATATAAACCTTATTAAATTTGGCACTAGTCTAAGTAAATTTAATGTAACAGGGGTGAATATAGAGGTTTTTTTTTTTCAAAGTCTATTCAAAGTGTCACATCTATTGCTGTCAGCTGGAGGCCCTATGACCGTGACCTACAATAGCCACATTCATGTCATAAGCGTGATTAAACATATTGCTGAGTGTGTTAAATACACCCGGATACACTACACCATCATGCAATTTGATCTGTTGCCATGACAACTCTATTTTGGATATCAAGAGTCCCTTCACAGTTTTACATCAGCAGTGTCCTGACAATATTCATATTTTTTTAAGCGATTCAGGTAAACATAAGAGGACTATTTCAAAGTCTGTTGTTAATTCCACAGTTCCTGCTGCCAGTTGGTGGTGTTATGACTGTGACCCACAATGGCCACATCCATGTTATCAACCCCATTACCAAACAGACACACTATTTATCAATTTATCACACTATATCACACAGTGCATGCAGAAGATATGCTACACTTCCTGTTTCCCATTTTTTGCATTAAATGTATTGCCTTGCCATTGCAACATCGTTTAATATATAAAATATAGCAATTTAGCATCTTCAATGTCTTGGCATAATGTTGCCTACATTTGTTGACAGTCACATGAATCACCTATGAGTAGTATTTAAAAGTTCAGGGCCTGCAATTAAAAAAATAATCCAAAATGGCTGACTTTTTGTTGGGCATAGGTAAAGACAGTTGTATTGAAAGTTATCCAGCTTGATGATAACAATATATGTACCGAATTTGGTGACTCTAGGTGAAACTGACCCCACCACTTAGGTTAAAAGGTGGTGCTGCAGAGCCGCACCTCCACACACATGTATTATGTAATGGAATACTGTATCTGGGAGTAAATTCCTATTATATTGTATGTGGAAGTAACTAGTGTAGGAAATTTAGTTGATGTATAAATGTAGATGTACACCGTACGGTTTAAAGTGCCGCAATTCTCCCAACATTATATGTAGGAAAACAGTACGTATAAGCTAGTAATTAATTTACACTGTCCTTATTCTACATCATTATTATGTAAGGAAATTTATAATGGAATTAGTCGTGTTCGACAACCATTATAAGCAAGAGAAATGACAAATAATTAGATTATTTGTCTGAATAAAATTCTCCACCATTAAAATCGTAATACAATGTCTTGTTGTATCCATTCACAATTTCTATTTTTAGGAATTAGCTTTAATATTGGAATTATGATTAATTCACTTATTGGAGTAATATTATTCTCATGGCTTATTGAAAATAATATCACACATATTTAGGTATAGCTTTGAAGCTAAGCCTTTTAAAAAACTGGGATGAGATTATTTATCAAAATATACCAAATTAAAATATATACACACATTATCTTTGAATACAAACTTAATTGCTATTCTAAACATAAACTACTTGTAAAGCAGTTCATGTTCGCGGGCAAGGAAGAGGCGAGAAACCCGCTGAACACATGAAATCATAGTTTAATGGAGAACTCAAAATACAAACACATAAGACAACGGACATGTCCGTAATGATCTCTCTCTGACACACCGCTCTCCGCGATTGGCCTTTATCTCTCTTGGCGGCTTGATCAGCCTAATACGGGACCGGGCGTGTGTAATCACACCCCGGTCCCGTCCTCCGCCCTGCCACATTCCTCACTCGTTCTATCAGGCTGGGTAGCCCCCGGCCTGATGTACATCCACCCCCCTCTAGCGCCACTCCCGCGCTGTCTGCAGGCAGGTCATCCCCATCTACCTGGACGAGGGAGGGGACAAGGGGAGGGAAACAACAATAATTAAAAATGTGGGGGGGGGTCCTTCCTGCACTGAGCAGTACCTCCCCTCCCAGAAACACCATATTTTAAAAAAGAGGGAAAAGGCCAATGCAGAGCGGCAGTGAGAGAGAGAGGAGAGAGATAAAAATAAAAAAAAAACCTTGCCGGTTCTCTGATACACCGCAGCTTGTTCCTCAGCTACTTCTCCACCCTCTACAGGATGACAGCCGCGCCTCTCCGGGCGGATCGGAGGCAGTCCTCAGCCCCTGGTGGACGGAATGCCCCACCGCGTTCCTGGGGAGTCGAAGGGGCCTCCTCCCGCCCCTGGAAGCGGTACTCCCGCTACAGGCGGTTGGCGGCGAGCCCCCCCCCCCGCACGCGGTCGGCAGTCTCCAACCCCGCCGCGTTCCAGCGGCTAGTAGGGGACTCCACTGTCCCTGGCAGCGGCCCTAACCGTTCCAGGTGGTCGGCCAGGAGCCCCTTCTCCCATCGCAGTCGCCGGCCGTTCCTCCGCATCCAGGCGGCTGGGCTCCTCCGTCCCCCGGCAGATGGCCGCGGCTGCTCCGCTGGGCAGTGGCGAGAACTCTGCTACAGCGTATCCCTCTTCCTTCCCGGGCCTCGGCACCAATGTAAAGCAGTTCATGTTCGTGGGCAAGGAAGAGGTGAGAAACCGGCTGAACACATGAAATCATAGTTTAATGGAGAACTCAAAATACAAACACATAAGACAACAGACATGTCCATAATGATCTCTCTCTGACACACCGCTCTCCGCGATTGGCCTTTATCCCTCTTGGCAGCTTGATCAGCCTAATACGGGACCGGGCGTGCGTAATCACGCCCCGGTCCCGCCCTCCGCCCTGCCACACTAATCTAAAAGTTACAACTTGAAACAGGTTGGTGATTAAAGTAACAGAATGATCAATCCTTCTTTGAGTCTAAATCAATTTGCAATCGGATTACCCAAAGTATTTACATTTTTTTACATTTTATGCATTTTGGCAGACGCTTTCATCCAAAGCGACTTACAGAGCCCTTATTACAGGGACAATCCCCCGGAGCAACCTGGAGTTAAGTGTCTTGCTCAAGGACTGTGGGATTCAAACCAGCGACCTTCTGATTAGCAGCCCTGTGCTCTAGCCACTACGCCACCACCACCTCATTTATTTATTTAACTAATACATCACCACTTTGAGCAAAAGTCTGCAATTCCTTGTGTTGCTTGGTTCTTTGGTGTTTCTAAAAGTTTGTTCTGTCATAGTCTTGGACTATATTATGATCACAGATAGTTATTGTCTGGATGAAGAAAGGCATTTTGCAAGGAGGACTCGCGACTCCCATTGGGTGTCTGAACCATAGAGCAGAGAGTGAGATGCTTCCTTGGGACTTGTGTACATGACACGGAGGATCTGGAAGCAGCAAGCGGCGGTTCCAAATAGAGTGTTGCAAGAGAGAAGTTCAGCAGAAGAGGAAGATCAAGAGAAGAGAAAGTTCTTCATTGGGTAGGAAAGTTTTTAACTGAAATTTGCCGCACCCCAAAGGTGTCCTGAGCCAATCAGAAGTGGCTTTCCAGAGTCACAAGGTCAACTGGTCTGTCCCTTTTCAGAGTTGATTTACAATCCTTTGTGTGAAGGATCCTTTCAACTCCCTTTTCATCTTGAAAAGAGTACAAGAGACATGACATTCTTTTTAACCAACATTCTCTATGTAAACAAGCAAGCATTTACATTCTAAATATAACATTCTTTCATGAATATTAAATATGTAAGTAACAAAAAATTAAAATCCCTGGTTACAAATCATTCTGGTTAATTCATTGGTTTTACAACATGAATAATATATTACACGTCATGAGAAACCTGATTGTCGGGGTATAATATCCAGTTGAATAGTTACCATTCTTAGTAGAATGAGATGAATCATAGAAGATTAAAAATTATAATCATCGATTTGTCATTACAAATCACCATGCATATTTTAAAAGGTACATCAGGCTCTAATCATTAATTGGTCAACTATAACAGTGATCACAGGTCATAAAATCAATTTCAGAATTATCTAGCAAGGCTAGGTTTTGTATACATTGTAGGTTTAAATGCATTCGGTACATTTTAGTGGGTTAACTCAGCAAAGTACAACATTCATGGATTCCTATTTTGCTGCTGTTTACAGAATAATGAGGATCGCATAAGGATCTAATGACTTATTATCGTCCAGAATAAAGAGTAATAGAATTGCCATTGTTTTGTTAATTTTAATTAGGAGGATCTCTACAGGGAGGCTGGTTCAATCTGTCCTTTAATGCTTGTAACCTCTGCACCCAGGGGCCTCTTTGTAGAGATGGTCCTAATAGCAGTTTCAGGCCAGAACCATTAAATGTGGGGGTATTTCCTCAGAAGCATGAAGTTCTGAAGTCACGTGTTATCTGGACAAGTCTTTTTTATTAGTTTTACTGGCTTGACATGAGCTTCACTAGATTTCTTGGTGCTTTAGTCAAGCAGAATCTTTTAATTTATGACGATTAGGAATTCCAGGACTAAAAGGTTGTTTTTTTTCCTAGATCCAAGTCATATTGCTGCAATTCTTCTGCATCTACTATCCTACACTAGTTACTCGCTACTTGAGTATTCTTTTAATTGGATACTTTCTTACTCTTACTCAAGTAATTTTTAACATTACTACTTTAGTTCTACTTGAGTAATTAAAAAAAAAAAGTAATTGTACTTTTACTTGAGTAAAGATAATGGCTACATAACTCACCTCTGCACACACATTTTTGCTTAAAACAGAACATGTCATGTATCTTGAGAAAATATTTCAATGCATGTTCCTTTAAATGCTCTTAAAAATAAATAATTTTTACACACATTTTAACACTTATCTCTGTAATTACCCTGTTTTAGGCTTGGTTCATTCCACGGGTCTCCTATCAAATTAGACTATGTTTGCCGGGTAACCACCGCATACATCATGCAGGAACTGAACGTGAATTTCACCCATACCCCCCTTGAACCTTGCCGTTCCCATTTCTGTGAGAGCAGCAGACTTCCTCTTGATGTGGTCTGTCATTTCCTGTCACTAGTGTTATACAGGTGTGGGTAACAGGCAAGAAGAGAGGGAAGAGTGTATATTTATCTTCAATGGTGGGGCCATGTGCTCTGCTATGATCAGCCCCTCTTCAGCAACTCTTCATACATGTTTCCATTTCAAGAGATATGAGTCAGTCATCTCTCATGAAAATGAACACACACTGCAGTCGAACTGTCACAGTTGAATAAATGCATATCTAATTTCTAAACAGTTTGAGTTGTACCTCTGTGAATATGGCCAACAGATAATGCAGGATTAAAAAAATAATATTTTATTGCATTATACTTCAAAGTGCCAGTCAAACTTCAGTGTCTAATGACTAAATATAAATATCAGAATCAGAATTAGCTTTATTGCCAAGTATGCTTCCACATACAAGGAGTTTTTCTTGTTGACAGAAGCTTCCAGTGCACAAACAATACATCAAGAGAGAGACAGAGATAATAATAAATAAATAAAAAATAGAATAAAAATAAAAAGCAAATAGAAATATAATATATATAGAAAAACAATAAGACAAAAACATATACTGTACACTACCGATCAAAAGTTTTGAAACACTTGACTGAATTGTTTCTCATGATTTAAAAATCGTTTGATCTGAAGGCGCATATTTAAATATTTGAAATTACTTTTGTTGACAAAAAATTAAATTGTGCCAAGATATGAATTTATTTCATAATAAAACTAAAATTTTCTAAAATATTTTTTTTTTTTAAATTGATGACTTGGACCAAACAATAAAGAAAAGCAACCAATAAGTGCCCAACATAGATGGGAACTCCTTCATTACTATTTAAAGAAGTTGGTTGAGAAAATGTCAAGAGTACATGTCTGCAAATTCTATGCAAAGGGTGACTACTTTGAAGATGCTAAAATATAACACAGTTTTGATTTATTTTGGATTTTGTTTAGTCACAAAATAAGTCCCATAGCTCCATTTCTGTTATTCCATAGTTCTGATGACTTTACTATTATTCTAAAATGTATAGAATAAGGGTATGTTAAATAATATAAATGAAAGCAGCAACATCATTCTATAACACTGTCTGACGTCGAGTCCAATTCGCTCTCTGACTAGTTAACATCCAGCATGGACACAGACTTATTCACTGCTCCTTACCTCTTATCCAGTATCAGTAGTCCTAGCCACAACACACGTCTGCAAATTTCCAGAGCTCAGTGGAATTGCGCCCTCTTGGAATCATAATAGACATGTTCCTCTCCAGGCCACAGGAGAATCACCGCACATATCATCTCCTGAAGCCCGCCTTCAATTTCCAATGATGTCATCACTTCATCTCAACTTCTGCCCACATCAAACCCATGCAGAGTTAACAACCAGTAAACCCGGATCTTCATCCATATCTCATTCACTTACGAGATCTCCCTCAATCGAGCCACCGCATCCTCAATCAGTATGCCCGACCCGGCGCAGAAGGAGTGCGCTCAAAATCATCGGCTCAGGCAGCAGCTGTTTTCCATCAGAATTAAGCTAAGTTCTTATCATATCCATCAAATGCATTCAGATTTAGTCATGGTTCTAGGCCTTCTGTTGCCATGCTGTCTGTTCATCATAATGCACCTGCATCAATATCAATAGCCAGTATTTCATGTCAACAATGCATACACTCTCATAGTAATGGCAAGCAACCATGTGTTCACAGCAAGATCACATGAGGGTAACTCGGTCAAGGTTCACTCGCATGTCATTCACTGTGTTGCATGCCCGAGTGTTCCCCATTGGGGAATTAAGATCATTATTCAGGCATGTCATCCTGTAAAATGCCCGCTCGTAGTCGGCGATCTCAGACCCCGCCACATTTCAGCGGTTGGTAGGGGTCTCCTCCGCCCCTGGCAGCAGCCCTGACCGCTCCAGGCAGTCGGTTAAAAGCCCCTTCTCAACTCACGGTCGGCCGCCATTCCTCCGCTCATGAGTTTAACAGTCATGTCAGCCTAACTACATTACTTTTAAGTATCAAAGCATTTCGATATCATACCATTCACTTTTAATGCGCATGGTCGGGGAAGTTACATTTTAGTAGGAGTTAAGTAGGTCAGGCAATTATTGGATAAAACCTGTGCCGAGTCAAGCTCATTAATATCATCTTGCTACTGTTAATGGAGATCTATTATGCCCCTTTTACAAGATGTAATATAAGTCTCAGGTGTCTCCAGCATGCGTCTGTGAAGTTTCATCTCAAAATACCCCACGGATCATTTATTATACCATGTTATAAATGCCTCTTTTGGGTGGAATCAAAAACACCCTGATTTCATGTGTGTTTCTTTAAATGCAAATGAGCTGCTGCTCCCGCCCCCCATTCCAGAAGAGGACTGTGCCTTTACAGCTCATGTGTGGCAGGGCAGAGCATGTTTCGTCACGACCCGGCCCCGCCCTCTGCCCTGCCACATCGTGCTTCGGACACTAGAGCGACAACTCAACTCTTCCCTCGTCGGTGGGTTTTCATATCAAATGTTGTTTTCTTTCAACGAAGGGATTCCATGCAACTTCACCATTATCATATGGCTTTGTGCTACGTTGTTCACCTTTCGGCAAAGATACCTCAAACAACTCTTCCCTCATCGGAGGGTTTTCATAATCAAATGTTGTTTATCTTTTAACAAAGATACTGCACAGCAACGCCGGCCTAACGTAGGGCCGCATACCATGTTGTTCATTTTTGGCAAAGATGCTGCACAACCTGGGGCCCTCGATAGTGTGCCAAAAATCAAACTCAACGACAAAGAAAAGGGAAAAATTGCACAACCATGACAGAGATATTGCACATTTCATGTCAAATCTAGGTGTTCACATCTCTTTTCTCTCCCCTCTTCTCCAGAATAAACACAAGACCTGGTTTGTACCTGACTGGATCATCTCTTTTGGGGGTAGTATTCTACTTTTTCTCTCTTTGGGGTTAGGCTCCTCGCCCCTGCCACCTATCTCTGTCAGGATATGAAAGTTCCGAGTACAACTTCTTCAGACCGCCAGACATGGCTTACACTAAATCGAGACATTACTTTTCTGTTTTATATTCATCAAATAAATGTCATCTTAAATTTCACTCAAGTCTGCGAGTCTTCCTGATAGAACTGACTAGGATGTGTATTGAATGTAATTATAGTATAGTTTTTAACTTTTCATGAGATGAACAGCCTGAGGGAAAGGCATGTGGAGGCTCATGCTACTCTCTGCAATCCACTCACAACTTACCACATGCCCCACTGAGAGCGAGAATCCCTAATCGCTACCAGGAGGAAGTTACCCCATGAGACTCTACCCTGCCTAGCAACTGGGCCAATTTAGTTGCTTAGGAGACCTGGCTGAGTCACTCAGCATGCCATGGATTCTAACTTGTGACTGCAGGGGTGATAGTTAGCATCAAAACTAACTGAGCTACCCTGGCCCCCGCACTGTTTTGAGCGTGTTGAGCTCCAGGTTGTTATGACTGCTCGAGTGAGCCAACCATTCAATCTCCCTTCTGTATGCAGACTCATTGCCATCTTGGATGAGGTAGATGAGTGTAGTGTTGTCTGCAAACTTCAGGAGCTTGACAGAGGGGTCCTTGGCACAGCTGCATCCGGCTGCATTTATCCCTCTCCTCGGACGATTAGCCCGATTGGGGGCCAGGCGTGCATAGTAATGGCCCGGACCTGCCCTTCTCCTTGTCACAGTATCCAATCTGTTTGTACAACCAATGAAAAATGTGTTGAGTTTCCTGGAATCTATTTGAAAACAAAGTTTATTTTTTGCAATTCTGTTTGATAACGCTAGTGATGCATGAATTATACACTTCAGTTTTAAGCCAAATTTACTTCACATTTTGTTCAATGCAATATTGTATGTCCACTTTTAAAAGTATGTTCTCCAACTCTGCAAATTATTATTTCGATAGAACTCATTTTTTAGACTTGTGCTTGCCACAAATATTAATTTTTAATATCTGGAAATGTCAACTATATACAGACAATATCAAATATACTACCTGTGAGAGAATTTAAAGACTAACATGACAGATGAAAATAGACTACGATGGAAATTTTACAACATAGTCCATCAGATATTTGTAGTGCAACCTCTATATGTGACCTGTAAAGCTGGCACTTATGTGACAGTGGCAAAAGTCAAAAACACAGGTCAGGCCATGTAAGGGGAGAAACAAGTCCTGCATCTGCTTTCATAAATTATCCATACTAAATATTATGTGACATTTTATGTTATGAATGTAAAGTTAGCTATAAAGGTTTAAAGTTTTTTTTTTTTAAATTACACATACCTGAAATTGTAGCAGTACAATGTACAGCATACATGTATACAGTATACTAATCCTAGTGTATACAAGGTGCATTGATTAAATTTAGATATAAACAAAGAAAGACTGGGAAAAAGGGAGAAAAAACATAAGTAGGAAACCAAAGAGCCTAGACAAATATAAATAGACTAAGAATAGGTTATCTTCTTTCCTTATCGATGTGGTTTAGAAATACACAGAGGACCAATCAGTGGACCCTGGTTAACACCCATTCCACTAGTGTTGTGACAGAGGGCAGAGATCTCAGCATACAAAGCACCTCACTCAACAGTCAGTGAACTCTATTGCGGTTCTGTCTGTAGGTCCAGAGCTGAATTCTCTGCTTTCATAGGACAGCAGGGGTTTCAACCATTAAAGCGATATTTACAATTATGTTACTGTTTTTCCATTGGTGAGGCATTCTCTTTGCACACCATTTTATGATGAGTGTCATTAAGTGCTCTCACGGGTTTGGTCTTCTAGTCATATTTATCTAAGCATTTCCATCAATCCTAAACCTTAGTCATTTACCTCCTATTGTGTGAGTACAGCAACATTCCATTCAACCCCCAGTCTTAAGCATTATTTAATGAATCTTTTAATCCGTGTCCACATCAGAGTTGAGTACAACCCTTTGAAATGGCCCTTAAGGGTTTTTTCCTATCTACCTCCTCCAGTACAGGGGGTTGTATCTAGACAATCCTTTACACCTACACAGCAATTCCTAAAAGAAAGATATCAACAGAAGCTATCCGGAAAGTGGAGAACAAGTGGCATGACAGCTGGTTATGTTGAGTGTGTGTGTGTGTCTGTGTGTGGTCAGGTTTGGGTGATTTACAAAGACATTTTTTTAGGTAACAAACTAGTAATTACAAGGGTATTATGCTGTAAATGTGGTTTATGATGACATTTATAGTGTTCCCATTATTCAAATAGAATACTAAACATACTAAAGAATGTTTTTTATTTTGTATTAATTAATTAATGTATTTTTTATTTAAAAATCCAGAAAGCTTTTTTTGTGAGGGTTAGGTTTAGGGGATAGAATCTAAGGTTTATACAGTATAAAAATCATTATGTCTATTGAGAGTCCTCAGATAGCTGCACCAACTCTTGAAGTCTTTGGTAATGACCTGTCATGCTTTGCTAGTTTAGCATTCTCGTGAACTGTTATTTTTTTCTGATTAAATTTATTTTATTGATTCACATATTGAACACAGAAAAACAACTACCGGTCAAAGGTTTTGAAACTCTTACTCATTCTTTAGAGTCATTAAAACTATGGAATAACATGAATGGAACTATGGGAATAATGTTGTGACACAACATTATATACATTTTTTTAAATAAATCAAAATGGTGTATAAATTTAGCATATTTTCTTTATTATTTGGTCCAAGTCATCAATTTCAAAAACTTAATTTTTTATTATTACATTTTAGTTTATAATGAATTAATATGGTGTCAAAATTATATTTTTGTCTACAAAACTAATTTCAAACATTTAAGCATACACCTCCAGATCAAAAGATTTTTAAGATCACGAGAAACATTTCAGTCAAGTACAAAATACAGAGTCCTGGGCAAAATGATACCTGAGTGCCCAATACATCACACAAAATACTCTGAACCTTCAACCAAAACTCCTGGATCTTAACCCACCCCCAAAACACATGGGTTATGTCTTCATCCTCTGATTGGCATCACCAGCAGGTGGGTGTGTCATTAAGACCAAGCCTATACAATATAGAGTGTTCCAATAGACTCAATGCAAAATCTTGAATCGTATAAAGCACATCCTTGCATCTCTAGATGCAGACTTGACATTTTTTAGAATCCTAGCAATAAATCTTTTAAATCTTTCTCCCATAATCTCTTCAGAGAAGTTGAAGCTCCATCCCCCAGACTCTGAATTAGCAGAGAGTAATACACGGATGCCTCATGACCTTTTCCAAAAGCAGTAATCACCATTTCCAGAATATCTGTCACTTTAGGGGGGGTGTATGCTACTTCCAAAAATAGTACAGAGCAGGTGGCGCAGCTGTAAATACCTAAAGAACTGAGATCTGGGAATCTCAAAATGTTGAATAAAATGTTCAAAGGATCTTAACACCACTCTCATTTAGGTCACCAAGTGTAGTAACCCCCCTCACAATCCACTCTGATCAGCAGAAAGGGAAACTATTAATACATAAGTTTGGGTTCAGCCATAAGCTCAAAGCAACATTTAATTAAATGTCAGAATGAAACTCTCTAGACACTTTTGTCCATACCGAGTGGAAATGCGAGGGTGTAATTTAACTTCTCCGGTTAAGTTTGATAGTAAGGCTTTGCAATGGAGATATAGGGGTAAGAACTTCCTGTTCAATACAAAACCAGGGAGGGGCTCACTCAGATGTAAGCGACCAATGAACCAAATGTCTGAGACCGAACGCATAATAAAAAAAAATCTTGGGTCGGCCTAGCCCACCTTTGTCAATTGGCCTATGCATTTTACTGAAATATAATCTGGGATGTTTCCTATTCCAAATGAAGGACTTCGCTATGGTATCAAATTGCTTGAAATAAGAGAGGGGGGCATCTGTAAGGAGAGACTGTAGCAGGTAGTTGAATTTTGGAATACAATTAATTTTAATAACATTAACCTTCCCAATCATAGATAAATGTAATGAAGCCCACCTGCCCACATTGCTCAAAAACCTTTTCATTAAAGGGTTAATATTAACTAACTAAATCAAACAATTTAGCTGAGAATAAAATAACCAAATACTGAAAGGCGACCGGCTGAAAAGCATTATCAGGCAGTACGCTGTCAGAGTCAAAGCTTCAGATTTAGAGCAATTAACTCCCAAGAATTTAGAAAAGGAATTCATAATTCTGTGGAGGCAAGGAATAGATATAGAAGGGTCAGAGACGAATAATAAAATATAATCTGCGTAAAGCAGAAGCTTATGTGCCACACCTTCCACCATCACCCCTGGAAAATCATCCTCCTTTCTTATCGCAGCTGCTAATGGTTCAAGGCAAGACAAAACAATAATGGGAAAAGAGGGCAACCCTGCTGGGTGCCCCTATACAGGTTAAAGTAATGTGAAATTAATCCATTTGTTTGTACCACACTAGCAGGTGTCTATAAAGTAACTTTATCCATCCAGTAAACATACTCCCAAACCCATACATTTCCAAAATCTTAAAAAGATAATCCAATTCTACCATAGCAAAAGTCTTTTCAGCATCAAGTGCAATGGCAGTGACCGGAGTCTGATTATTCGCCACTGACCACATGATATTGATAGATTGATAGAGCTGCGGCCTGAATAAACCCAACCTGATCTATATGTATAAGAGATGTCATATCCATCCATCGACAACTGCTTATCCTGTACAGGGTCGCAGGGGGCTGGAGCCTATCCCAGCTAACTTTGGGCGAAAGGACAGGTCCATCGCAGGGCCACACATAGACAAACCACCACTCACATCCACACGTAGGGCAATTTTTGGAGACATCAATTAACCTAGCCTGCATGTCTTTGGATGGTGGGAGGAAGCCGGAGCACCCGGAGAGAACCCACGCAGACACGGGGAGAACATGCAAACTCCACACATAAAGGCCGGGGCAACCGGGGTTTGAACCCGACAGTGCGGCGACAGTGCTAACCGCTGCACCACCGTGCTGCCATAAGAGATGTCATAACTTTACTTAATCTGTTAGCCAAAATTTTTGACAATATTTTAACATCTAGTTGGATCAGGGAAATTGGATGGTCATAATCCAATTTCATAATCATAATTCACAAGATGTGTACTTCCTGTAACAGTGTAGTACCCCCCCCCCCCAATAAAAACACTACAATTTAAAAGAGAGGGAAAAGGCCAACGCAGAGCGGCAGTGAGAGAGAGAGGAGAGAGAGATAAAAATAAAAAAAAACCTTGCCGGTTCTCTGATATGCCGCAGCTCGTTCCTCAGCCACTTCTCTACCCTCTACAGGATGACAGCCGTGCCTCTCCAGGCGGATCGAAGGCAGTCCTCAGCCCCTGGCGGACGGAACATCACGCCACTTTCTTGGGAAGCTGAAGGGGTCTCCCCCGCCCCTGGCAGCGGTTCTCCCGCTCCAGGCGGTCGGTCTCCGAGCACCTCCCCGCTCGCGGTCTCAGACCCTGCTGCGTTTCAGCGGCTGGAAGGGGACTCCTCCGCCCCTGGCAGTGGCCCTGACCGCTCCAGGCGGTTAGCTAGGAGCCCCTTCTCCCCTCGCAGTCGGCGGCCGCTGCTGCTCTGTTGGGGTGGACGGTAGTGGCGAGAACTCTACTACAGCATATCCCTCCTCCTTCCCGGATCTCGGCACCAGTGTAACGTAGTTCAAGGGAAAGGAGGAGGCGAGAACCGGCTTGACAATATAAATATGGTTTTAATAATGAACTTAAAACAAAGGACACAAACACATGGTGACGAACATGTCCGAAAATTGATCTCTCTCTCGTCGCACCACCGTCCTCCATCAGCCTTTATCCCTCTCGGAGGCTTGATTAGCCTGATACAGGACTGGGTATGTATCATCACGACCCGGCCCCGCCCTCCGCCCTGCCACACAAGTATAGGCAAACAAAATGTAATCTATATTAACATAAAATTAAGCTTTGTGTCAAACTGAAGACAAACTGATAACCCATAGGAGCAATTCAACTTAATATGATATTTTTGGTTATTGATTCGTTGTCATTATTTCATATAATTATTATTATTCCTTATTTTATTTTTGCATTATATTTAATACATTATATTATGGTAAATAATTATTATACTTATAAATTCCTTCCCTGCCTTTTCATTTAATTGAATGATTGTATTAATAGTTCAATTTGCACTAGATGCTGCTTGAACTTTAATGAGGGGAATGTGTTTCTGGACTCTACGGGTGTTACTATTGTTAATGACGTTTAATCGGGAGACATTTAATAAAGATGTTTGAATTACACCACATCTTGTAACTCGCATTATTACTGAGATGCCTATGTCCAGCAGAGAGTGAGAAGCTGCAACCATGAATGATAAGTACTGTTTCACGGCTTGCATTGTTTTCCCTTTGCCTTGTCACGTGTGAAACGCCACATTAACAGTACATTACACAAACATTTAATATTTGCCAAACCTCTTCCACTGCCTCGTTCTTAACTGCTGAATCAAGTTTGTTGTCTTACAACACTATGCCATTAATCCCCTCTCTCCATGATGCCATGCTGCTGAAGAGTTAAAGGAGCCGCGTGTCTTTTGCGACATGAGCGATCGGTTTATGCAATTGGCCAAATTACCGATCACTGATCGAGTCATAGGACATGAATACTGGCTAATACCGATTGGTGGCCGATCATCCCTATTTCTAGGGAAAGTCTAGGGGTCCAGCTCTTGAGAATGAACCTTGAGTCACATGCCTCATTTCGGTTTGGCTCTTTTCTTGGCATCACCCATCATTCAAATGCAGTGTGAACACTCCAGTTCAGACTTCAGTGCCTTGGTCATGGCCTGTCTCATTCGAATCGCATTGTTGGCTGTTCTATTCAAATTGAAGGTGAACTTTCATGTTATTTACTCTGTGGGCTCTCCCGTTCTAATAGGGTCTACCATTTGGATGTCTTTGGGTGCTTTTGGGGGTCGGACAGCTCCCATCCTGTTAGCAGTATTTGCAAGCTATCACGTTCTCATGATTTGTGGGTTCCATGTTGCGGGGGCAGTGGCGGGGGTACTTCACCTGGAGGCTGAAACCCTCTAGTCCAAACATAGCTCCTGCTGGAGCTACTGTACTTCTCCAAACTACTGCTGCTGCAGCACCTATCTTATAGTTTCCAAAGGAGCTAGTTATGCTTTTCTATTGCCAGTGGAGTGGTAGTTTAAAGAGCTGTTGTTCTCACGTTGGCACTTTTTTGTCAACAGCTCACATCATAATTCCCATTATTGTTGATTTCATGCATTTTGCGGGGTTAAAAATTGTGATTTTTTTAATCAGCTCTGCCGTAGCTCAAGGTGTAATATTTACATTCATACCTAAGAAAAAATATCTTAAGCACTTAAATCCATCTTCTCTTTGGATTTACTGCTTACCACATTGCTGTGGTAAGCAGAGAGTTCTCTTCATCAAAAGTAACAAGTTTTCTTCAAGTCCACCCCAAACGTTTCCGCACGCATTCTGACACATTCTCTGCCAGATATGTCTCAACAGAGAGATTAGAGACGCCATCTGCTTCATTATCTTTATTAATGATGTTCTTTTGCCTAGTCACATCAGCACTTTTCTCTGGCCAGCCTGTCCATGCTGCTGCTTCGGACAGCTTCAAGTGTACTGCTCCATCTGGTGAAGATCACAGTGTGAAGTTCTGATAACCGATGAGGAGCATCAACCATTGCACGCTTTCAGCTCTTTTCACAAGCAGCAGTCTGTCTCTCTGTGACATTGGAGTGTTAATATACACTGATCAGCCACAACATTAAAACCACCGGCCTAACATTGTGTAGGTCTCCCTTGTGCCTCCAAAACAGTGCCAACCCACATCAGCTGTTTCAGCAGCACAATGGGGATCTACACAATATTAGGCAGGTGGATTAAATGTTGTGGTTGATCGGTGTATAGATTTCTGGCCCAATGGTAGCAGTGTTTACAGGATGTTATTAATGACTACAATTTTGTATCTCAGCACCCACAAGCAAGATAACAGAGAGGACTGACCTCACTGGATGAAAGAAACATGGGTGGGTCTTGCATCATGTTGTTTTTTTTTTCTTTGTTTTGTTTTTTTGGTTGGCATGAGGAAGAAAGAAAGTTTTGAGTCATTCAAGGTTTGCTAATGAAGAAAGGCATTTTAGCATTAATAATTTTTAAATGTTAAGATTCCATGTATCTCTACAATCAAAATACTGGGAATCATTGCATGGAAACTTTGAATGCTTTAATGAGGTATCAACTGTGTTACAGATGTCGCTTTAAAATTTCTTATGACAAAAAATCAAAATAATAATAGAAATAAATAAAAGAGTGTAGAACACTACAATGTGGATAGCATTGCTCAGATAATTTGGTCTTGAAAGGATTAATGAGATATGCGATCACAGACTTTGGTATTTTGGAAAATCTAAGCACAGTTTGACGCGTTGAGTTGTCTTTTAAACATTCTAAGACACATGTGAGATTACTGGGAGTATGAGTAGCTGGACACTTAAACATAAGTCTCCATTTGATCTCCACATTATCTAATCTCTGTATAAAAGAAACAACTGAGGTATTAGACATTTTGTGGTGTTCTATGTGTAGTATTTTTTTTTCGAAGTTGGTGCATTGGATACTGCATGTGTTCCAGACATTTCTATGTCGAGCTGTGGTACTCATGTAGGTAATGCTGGTTAAAATCTAGCCAAACATATCTCAACTGTGTCTATCTAATTGAACGTCAAACCCCATAAATAAAACATGTGAAATTTTTTTGCCTGTTTGAATAGACTTTTTTCATTTAAACATGACTAATGACAACATAATCATGAATAGAGATGCATTATCAGAATGACGTTTATTTTATCAGAATGTAGCAGAGATACTCCCTGAGAGGAAGAGAGTGAAACTGAGGGCCAAAAACAAAGTCAAAGAAAGAATGTCTGGTCATTACTGGACTCTACAAAAAGACAAGTGTTTTAAAAACGTCACCTTTATTAAAACTCGTTATTTTCTCTCGCACTTTCAGACCTTATAAAAGCCACTTCCAAAAAGGGGCCACTTGGTATAAAAGTAGAACCTAAAGTCAACATTTAAAACACCATTTGTTGGGTGCACCCATTTTACTTCCAACATTTGATGTAAGTAAATCACGATATTCAATGGAAAATGTCGGGTGGGATTTGATTTTATTGATTGGTAATTGAATGAAAAATGGAGTGTGCTGTGGATTGTGAAAGATAAGAATATCCCTCCACTTAATATCAATCTTCCATTTGTCTAGTGCCAACTTCCTGTGTCAATAGAAACTACAGGAAAGAAAACTGCACTTGCCATTTCATGGAGGTTTCAAGGACTACCAGATGACTTTTATTTTGTGCCATATGTCTGAAATATTCAGAGAGTAATTGTGAGGTCAGTGAAGATCCTTGCTGGATTATGTCCATCTGTTTAGGCTTTGGAAATTAAATTTTACAACTCTGAGCCCTTGTGCAAAGCTGAAACAAATTAACCTGCATAGGTGTCATCATGTAGAATGATGCATCATTGTGACATTAAATACACATTTGTATCAAATACTTAATGAATCATTGTGGCGTTTGGTCTGTGTTTGGTTTCAGGTGTTCAGCATCAAAGCAGTACTTCTATAGCAGACAACATTTCAAACATTTCCCTTCAACCAGTCTGCCATACATCCTCATCAAATACTTCCAACTGTGTTCTATTCAAAGTCATCCATAAATTCAGCCACCTTACAGACCTGCATGCACATTTGTTCCTGATTAGCATATACAAAAGCAGGAAGTAATGGTTGATCTGGGAATTGTGACAGAGATGAAGGGTCACATACATTCCTATCACAGTCGCGCACTAATTCATCACTTAAAGTGAGTTACACTCTTTTCCGCATTTCTGTTGAGTTCAAACATGTCACTTTTTTGTTGTAATGCTTCAGACAGCTGGAGCCAAGACCACACCATTCAAGACTCTAACCTACACAAATAACAAACCCCCTAAGACCCAAATCCAGCCTAGAGCACTCGAGAAAAATTATCCAGACAAAGACCACACCATGTCAGAAAACCCAGGTTACCAATTTTAATGAACTGAACAAAATTTATTGAAGAATTTATTTCAAACACTGAGCCACTTTGTACGTTGTTGTTAGAAATGTCACTGTAATGGTGAAGATACCATGTTGACCATTGGTTGAGTGTATTTTCATCTTTAGTATATTGGAAATAAACTGTGGTCTTGTCAGAGAACATAAACCAAAACTAAAATCCAGATCCTGACCAAGACTTTTAGTTTGAAAAGGTTAGTAATTGATTTTATCACACTAAAATCATGTTAGCACCCATATTGTTTATTTCTTGTGGCTTTAATTTTGAAATTGTGAGTATTTTAACATTTACAGATTGTCCCATTCATTTCCATTATAAATTCCTCTTTGTAACCCAGATTTTTGCATCTTTTTTTTTTTTAAGAAAAGGAGGAGCAAGTCTAACTATTTTTTTTTTTTTTTTTGTAATCAGGATTATGCCACAAATGCTGTTGATTGAGCTTAACTTGAATTTAACTCGGAATATTCATTTAAGAGGTTTCAAGACGTAGACCACTGGATCAAGATGCCAGGCTTGACGTCATTATCCTAGTTTCCATCCACTTTTCACACAGTTTTTTTATCGACGTTAAAAAAATGTTTGCGCAATTTGCCATCTTCTGCCTGTTTCCATTCAAATGGCCCTTTATCAACAAAAATAGTGAGCTTGATGACATCATACTTAAGATCACTTATTGGTTTATCGCAAAAGAAATCTGCAAATTGTGTACTTTTCACCTCCCAGACACTTGTGAAATTTTTGCGCTAATTTGCATTTCCATCAGCTATATCAGCAAACTTTATGATGCGCTACACTTTTTGTTGCAAAAAACACTTGGATGGAAACCTAGTTATTTATTTGAAATGCCATTAGTTCTCGTGTGTCATAACTGTACGTGGAGCAGCCATGTAAATATGCAGAATGGAGAATGAGATTTGTAAGTGGCAGTGGGTTGAGTGAAGAGTGATCAAAACCAAGATGTCCATGGCAAATAAAATAAAATAAAACAATAATAATAAAAATAATCTCTCATACCATTGCAAGATGAGCAGCTAGCAAACAAACTGAAAAATCTAAATGAAAAGGATTAAAGATAAAAGGTATAATTCAAAGGTAAATTGAGCATAACATTAAGAGTATAATTTATTTTGAATTAGAATTTTAGCATTTATATACCTTACTGTGTGTGTGTGTGTATATATATATATATATATAAACTATCTCAGACGGAGTGTCAAAATTGTTAACCAATGATATACAGTGCATTCAGAAAGTATTCAGACCCCTTCATTTTTTTTTTTTTACATTTTGTTGTTGCAGTCTTATGCTAAAATGCTTTAAATAATTGTTTTCACATCAATATAAACACCATAGCAATAAAGACAAAGCAAATTTGGATAAATTCTGATTTTTGATAACTTTGCAAATTTATTAAAAATAAAAAACTTAAATACCACATTGAAAGAAGTATTAAGACCCTTAAATCAGTACTTAGTTGAATAACCTTTGGCAGCGATTACAGCCTCAAGTCTTTTTAAGCTTTGCACACCTGGATTTTGGGGATTTTTTTTGCCAGTCTTCTCTGCAGATCCTCTCAAGCTCCATCAGGTTGGATGGGGACCATCGGTGGACTGCCATTTTCAGATCTCTCCAGATATGTTCCACTGGGTTCAAGTCTGGGCTCTGGCTGGCCATCTCAAGGACATTTACAGAGTTGTCCCTAAGCCACTTTTGCGTTGTCTTGGCTGTGTGGTCTTTTAGAGCTTTATTAATCCCCATGGGTCAATTCATTCAGACTGTTATTGTGCTTCACATATACAGACGACACTGAATACACATACATACAAAATACATAAAATATATAGAGGAGTAAAATGTATAAATACAAATTTAATAAATAAAATAAATAAATAATTAAAAAAATCAATTATGCTTGTTACATAAACAAGTTGCTTCAGGCACAAAAGTAAATTTGCAGCGGTTTGTGAAACACCTTATTGTCCTTAAACGCCGCCCAAGGGGCAACCACTCGAAATGAAGGTTGAAAGGGTGTGTGCTATCTCCCATGATTTGGGGAGATTTTGTGCCATCCTGAACACTTGCTGTTCATAATAAAATGTTAGACTATGTAAAGAAACACCCATAAATTTTGAGCACATGTTTACAATACCTTGCAGACGATTTTTGTTCTTCATTGACAATGAAGACAACCAACATTTGAAAGAAAAAGACAGAATACTTTCAACAAATGAAATATAAAAAGACCTAAGTATGGGTCTCTGTACATTAAAGGAAATTAAGCTTCCTCAACACAAACAATCTTTGGTGTGATTTCTTATTAATGGTTAGGGTCATTGTCCTGTTGAAAGGTGAACCTTCGGCCCAATCTGAGGTCCTGAGTGCTCTGGAGCAGGTTTTCAATAAGGACATCTCTGTATATTGCTGCTTGCCCAGTCCCTCATTCCCTGCCACTGAATAAGCTTATGTCAATGTGATATTTCAGTTTTTCTTTTTAATAAATTTGCAAAGTTCTAAAAAAGTTTGTTTTTTCTTTGTCATTAAGGGGTATGGAGAGTAGATTGATGTGAAAAAAATAAATAAATATTGAAAGCATTTTAGCAGTAGGTAGCAACATAGCAAAATTTGCAAAATATGAAGGGGTTTGCTTCAGTAGAAGCTGCAAGCTTTGTTAATTCAGTTTTAAAATGAATGTCAGATTCATAGTGAAATACTACAGTACCCACAATTCTGAGGAGAAATCCACCAATCAGAGAAGGCGCTGGTAGATTGCAAGCGGGAATCGTGGCAATCTGAACAGTGACCGACCACTGCCAAAAAGCACTTTGAATATCATTATAAGTCAACATATCAACATATCAACAATCAACATATATAAGGCTGCAGAAAAGTGGGCGGTCACTGTTGCGCTATAGTAATGGAGAAAAGAAGGAATTGATCACTTTCTAATGGAACGTAAATGACAAGAAAAATAAATGACGTTCAGACTACTCTGATTAGTATAAAACAACAAAGAAATTATATCCAAATGCCAATTCTAATTATGGAGGAAAATTCCCCCACTGCCTCTTTGTTGCTATTTATATGTGTGTAGTTTGGTTTCTATAGAAGCAAGTGATTTATAACTGTCAACAGGAGTCTGCCCTACTCTCAGGTTCATTTGAAATACATCCCTTTGCTGTATTTTTGCCATATTGTAAGAACTGGTAGTGCTCACTAAGAAAATATGCACTCTAAACATCATTTCATTGACATTAAAAACCTTAGTGCTTTTTGGACCATTTTGGGCCTCTTGCGCCAAATGACTGAGACTGAACAGATGTATATAAGGGGAAAAGTGCACTGCTAACAACATGCAATGCCATGTGCAAAAGCACCTATTAATGAATGTTTGTAATCCTCACAGAACACGAAACTTTACAAACATTGATGTCATTCACTTGTAAATGCATACAAGTTGCATATGTATGTGTACACAAAGTTATTGTGGAAAATTTCGGACAAATTTACAACAGGTGCATATTCACATGCAAGGGAGTAGATTTAGCTTGAACATGGGGGTGATGAAAACCTATGTTTTCATTGATCACAGAATAAATAATGTAATTACCTCCCCCATCAACCCCTTAATCTATGCCCCTGTGCACATGCATTTATTCTTACCTTCGCTCTAATATTGATGAGCTTTTAGTAATTTGCCATACAGTTTTCATGTATGAACATTTTGTTCAACCTCTCCAGAACAGTATATATATATATATATATATATATATATATATATATATATATATATATATATATATATATATATACTGTATATTCTATTCTATTTCCGAATAACAACTGCATGGTGATTTAGTGATATCAGACCGATCATCCAGGTCATCATTGCGCACACATGTAATGGGAACTTCTGGCTCTTTAAAAAGAGTCATGGGATTGGTCCAAGGGAGGCTGTTTGTTTTCTTTAGACTTTTCTTTGTAAGTTTCTTTTGTGCTTTAATAACATCCCACAGCACCTTACATTTTCATCCATGCAAATTGCACTACACTGTGCTGACTAACTGGTTAATTCTGCAGAATCGTGTATCCCTCTTTTTTGTTGCCTCCCTTGAGCCATGGGCCATAACAATAGTAATGTGCTAAGTTGCTAATTGCTCAGCATTCGCAAATTCCTACAGTTAAATAACAAACTGTAGTCCTTGGAAATTAACCCTCTGGGGTCTGAGGGTATTTTGGGCCCTGGAGAAGTTTTGACATGCCTTGACATTTGTGCTTTTTTCAGTTGCTTAAAAACATATTAATGGCTAAAGTCTGATAACACTGAATTCAACACAAACTGGGCTACAATAATATGTGAGCAACATGTGTGTACAGGTTTGTATTTTTGAGAAAATAACGTTTATGCATGGTTTTTGAAAAAACAACAATTTTAAGTCACTGAAATAAGGTCATATAAACATACTAAACATTTGTCCACAAGACTTTTGAGTGCTGGATCTTGTAGCCTAGAGTTTTTGCTACAAAATGATGTGAAAACCATCCTGATCACTCATTCATACAAAACAATATAGAAATTTTACTTTTTGACAATTTTAGTATTGAAAGGTAATATGCGAGGGGGCGTGAACGATCATGAATATGGATTGTAATTCACACCTGAGGGACAATGACCCCACCCCTGGGACTATCAATGAGGAATGTTACAGAAAGAGAATGAATATGAGGAGACTTAATGATCAAAATCAAGTTTTAAATTAAAGAAGTAATCAGACTATATATTTTCTTTACATAAATACTTTACTTAATTTTAGACCTACACTACCGTTAAAAGAAGTCTCTTCTGCTCATCAAGACTGGATTTATTTGATCCAAAATACAGAAACAACATTGATATTCTGAACTCTTTTTACAATTTAAAAGAACAGTTTTCTATTTAAATATATTGTAAAATGCAATCTGTGTTTAAAGCTGAATTTTCAGCATCATTACTGCAGTCTTCAGTATCACATGATCCTTCAGAAATCATTATAAGATGGTGATTTACTAATATGGGCATATTTAAAGTGCATTTTACTCATTTATCCTGAACACATATTTGCAAGCACAAGCTTTGTTGATGATAATGAGGCATTATAAACAATAGATAAAATATAATCTAAACATTCATATTATTTTTATATTATATTACATATCATATTTATATTATACAGCATACAATTGAAATGACTGCTTTAGCCAAAACAGCATTTAAATGTAACTAAAACTTGTTTATTAGGACATATTTAAAATGTCAATACTCTGAATCCTGGCTGGCAAGTCTGGAAACGGTCCCACTAGTAAAATATGTACATGATTATATAAAATAGCATGTCAACTAATGAAAACTAATTGACTTACTCATCTGAAATTGTATCCTCAGCTGGATCAAGTCTCTCTTCAAAATACAAATGTTCATCGGCTCTTCTTCTGAGGAAAATGTTAACTCTTCCTTACAATCCTGGAGCTTTCTCACTTGTGTATCGTTGCAAACACGCAGAAAAATGAACGAAATGTATTTACAGCCTCACAGTGGGGGGCATGTACATTTGCATTGATCGTCTCAGCACATTAGCATATGAATGGCACGCTCTGCTGGTGGGTGGGATCACATTACAGATAATTAGATGGAGAATTACAGAGACTGCTGACAGCTCACCCTTTTTATTTTCTTTATTTTACAAAAGCACAATGTTTCATTGTTATTATGAGTGTACACAAATAAAAGTAGACCCTTTATAGTCTCTAATGATGCCCTACACTTATCTGTATACCCAAAAATGACTATGAGTCATGAGTATGAGTATTTTAAGTTGTTTCTGCTGTAATGACAAAAATATCCAGCAGGAAGCGCCGGCACGTCTGTCGACCCCAGAGGGTTAAAGACTTGTCTATTCCAATTATTATTCAAGATTAATTTAACTGATTCTTGAACAATTGTGTATTTAATATGATGCTGTTGCCGCCAGCTTTTTGTGTCGTTCCTAAGAACACCTCTTACCCGTAATGTATTCTTACTAATGCATGGATTTTTGTGGCTTATTGCTTTAATATTATTGTAGATGTTACACCAGAGACTAATGTTTTTTGAAGGGCTCATAAAAGTGTGAAATGGACTGATCACAAAAATGGACTGTGAATTTGGTAAAAGGAGGCTAAATGTTTTGCTGCTAAAATCTGTCTGTGTTCACTGAAATTTAAACCACTGCCCCCAGTGTCCGAAGCTGGAAGTGCTGTTGAGGTGAAATGTCCTCCGAGTGGTGCCAAATGCTTAAAAAAGTTTTTTTTTTTTTTACTTGTAAATGATGGAATACATATTTTATTAACTCTTTTCCCTAGCCCACTTGGGTCCTGTTGAAACCCAAACAGAGCTCTTTTCCCAGAGCCTTCCATTTTTTCAAAACAAAGCGTAATGTGACAGTACACTAGCGACCAGGAGACCAGAGGCCGTTATCTTTGAATGGATGTAAATGGGGGAGATGCTTCAGTACCCATTTGTGTGGAAACAGTTCTTATGTAATGATTTGATCACCTGTCAGCTTATCATAAAACATGTTTTACACTAAATAATCCTTTTGGAGTGAAATATGTGTGGAGTTTACTACCAGGTGTCCAAGTAGAACCGTGTTGTTTTATATCAGAGTGGGAAGCAGTGTCAAGAAATTACAGTAAACAAGTGGACTCAGGGTAAATACTTCATACAGTCATCTGAAATCAAGTATGGCTTGAATGCACACTGTAGATCGCGCTTCATGTCACATCCGCGTGACTGCTACACTGAAGTGCACACATGAAGCGGACTTGATGAAATCAGGTTAGGGACCATTTCACTATAAACAACGGTTCCTTTTTTTTTTTTTTTTAATTGATAGGCCTATTACTTTTTAAATGTTCAGAAATTAGCTTCTTTATATAGCCAATATTTTTATTTCCTTTCAGAATGTAATGCATCGTCTTGTTAAAAAGAAAAATTATGATATTTTTTTTCGGTGAGGTGAAAAGCATAACATTAGAATAACAAATAAATCTGCAGGACAGATTTGCTTCAGTCTTTCTTGTCACAACTACAAAATACAGCACACATGAAAATAAAACATGACAGTATTAAAATATCTCACAGGCATTAACCTGTAATAAAAATGTGGGATAATTTGTCCTTGGCTGTGGAGAATGGACTACGCATGGGGAAATCATGCATTGTGCATTATAATCTGATTAAGATCGTAAAAGTGTATAAATTCAAATGTTATCATCTATATTTTGTAGCTTTCTCAAAACATAACATGAACTAGACTCATTTTTTTTACACTCACTGTGCACTTTATTAGGAACACTATACTAATACTGGGTAGGGCCTCCCTTTGCTCTCAAAACAGCCTCAGTTTTTTGGATTCCACAAGATGTTGGAAAAATTCCTTTGAAATTCTGGTCAATGTTGACATGATTGCATCTAGCAGTTTCTGCAGATTTGTCAGCTGCACATTCATGCTGTGAATCTCCTGTTCTTCCACATCCCAAAGGTTATTGTGGTGATGGGGGCATGGCGAAGTGGCATCTGGTCAGAATGAGGCCAGGGGAAATGAGTGGTGAATGAGTACCACCTGTGCTCCCCACCTGTCTTGTGTTCCAGTGAGGAGTGACGGGAGTATTAAAAAATGCTGAAACGTGTGATTAAAAGTGACTTGTGCTGGATTGTTCACCCTGCTCCCGCTTGCTCCTTCCCAACCAAGCAAAAAAGTCTTGTCACAGTTTTCTATTGGTTTCAGATCCGTGACTGGGAAGGCCACTGAAAAACAGTAAACTCATTGTTCATGAAACCAGTTTGAGATGACTTTTGCTTTGTGATATGGTGCATTATCATGCTGGAAGTAGCCATTAAAGATGGGTAAATTGGGGGGCCTGTGTAGCTCAGTGAGTATTGACACTGACTACCACCACTGGAGTCATGAGTTAGAATCCAAGACGTGTCCAGGACTACAGCCAGGTCTCTTAAGCAACCAAATTGGCCCAGTTGCTAGGGAGGGTAGAGTCACATGGGGTAACCTCCTTATATAATGTGTGGTCCTCGCTCTCGGTGGGGCACATGGTGAGTTGTCCGTGGATGTCATGGAGAATAGTGTGAAGCCTCAATACTTGCTATGTTGTTGGGGCCAAATTCTGACCCAACTATCTATGTGCCTCAGCAGAAATTAAGATTCATCAGACCAGGCTATGTTTTTCCAGTATTCAACTGTCCGGTTTTTGTGAACCTGTGCCTCAGTAGCCTCAGCTTTCTGTTCTGAGTGGTTATCTGAGTTACCATAGCCTTTCTGTCCGCTCCTGAATGTGCATGTAGAAGATTTTAAATGTTGGTAATTCTTTTTTTTTTTTTTTTTTTTGTTAAAATATAATTTCCTTCTCTAGCTTGATGTGGATAGGCTGTATGTAAGCTATTTATAGGTTGATTTCTGCCACACACACACAAAAAAATTGTAAACACTGGCTTAGTTGCACATTGTAACACAGCAACATTGGCTCAACCAATGGTATGAGTTTAGGGCAGGATCACGCGTCTGTCTAACACAATCTGGGATAATGTTTGTTAAACCTGTTTAAAAGCAATCATTATTTTTGAAATTATGCATAGAAATTACAGACTTCAGCTTTAATCTTGTATATTTCCCTCAACAATTTCAAAATCAGAGTTATAAGGACAGCTGTAGTTAGAAACATGAAGTTGCAATCTCTTTAAATTTTAAATATCTGGGGAAAACAATATCTACACAATCTGTCTTTTAAATAAGGAGAAAGTTAGGAAGTCTTTAAAGGATTTTTTTTTTTTTTCAATTCCACACCAAATCCAAGCAGAGAGCACAAAAATCAAACAAAAAGTCTGCATGCTTGTTTTTCAAATACGCTGATGATCAAATAAAAAAAATGTTAATGCATTAATTAAAGCAATGCGCCAATAGATGAAACAAATTGTGGTTATTGAACACATCATATTATGGATTTTGATAGGAGAGTTGGAACTGCTTATCCCTCCACACAAGTCTCGCCATCTAACAGACAGACTTGCATAAAAATGTTGTTGGCTGCCAACACCAGAAATATACTTTGCATGTTTGAGATCACTTGCCATTTGCGCTGAAGCTCAGGAATTTCTATCGTTAGGAAATATCTGGGCATATCTGCGCTGGGAACTGTAAGTGAAACACCTGTTACAGATATCAATAAATATTGCTCATAGAAAAAAGTTGCATGTGAGCAAGCACTTTTCTTATTAAAAGAGAGTTCAAATGGATTCATGGGCATGGTCTTTTGCATACACTGTGGCACGCACATGTCCAAAGACATTAAAACACACGGCAAATGGCCTGAGAGGCATAGCATCATTTAACAAAGGTATCTTTTGGAGTTTAACATTTGTAAACACTTGGAGCAAAACAGCTTCAAAACAGTGATCTTTTGTCTAAACATCTGCATAGTATTACTTATATTGAATAATGCAATCCATGAATACCTATTCAGTGGAAAATGTGCTTTGTCTGTAGCAGTTTGTCAGCATTAAAACATAATATGAATTGTGACTTGGGCAAGCTACTCAAAAATCCAGCTAGCTTTATACATGGTTATTCATATACAAAGGTGCTCAGGGTAAAGTTATATTTAAAAAAACATTTTTTGTTGTGTATGTTTTAACAGGTTCATTTGAAAATAAAAACTCACTTTCTCTCATTTTTTTAACTTAATACCCCCATTGCAACACCCATCCCCTTGGAAATGATCATAATAGCTTCATCATGATTGAGTTCATTTTATTATCACATTTAAGGTAGGTGGGATCATTTGCTGGCAAACAGATTGTCATTAGAGGAGACAGTGGCTGTACAGTAGGACGTTAAAACTTCAAACAAAAGTTGCACATCCTGTCATCATGTCTCCGTAGACCACTGAGACTAAGTGTTTAGAGGACGAGTCACCAGCGATAAGATGTCGCCCAGATAGTCCCAAACAGGCAGAGAGATATTTGTTGTTGATTTCAGCTCAAAGAAAAACAGATGGAATGTTAATCCTTACAAAATTGTTGCCTCTGTATAAATATTTATCATGGCAAATTTGCTGTTGTTTTGAAAAAGACACCGTTGCTCTGTTTCCCAGGCTTCCCTTTGCATTTCCCAAGCTTTTGGTAAATAAATAAAGTTCTGGTCTGATTTACAGAAAATGCAAAGAATACAATGTTATCGATTGGGAGTAATCCTTGAGGGGATGGTAACAACATATTACAACATGATCAGCAGTCATATCACCCTGCACACTGTACTGGCCAGTACCTGGATGGGAGACCTCCTGGGGAAATCTAAGGTTGCTGCTGGAAGAGGTAATAGGGAGGCCAGCAGGGGGTGCTTACCCTGTTGTTTGTGTGGGTCCTAATGCCCCAGTATAGTGACGGGGACACTATACTGTAAAAAAGGACCGTCTTTCAGATGAGACATTAAACCGAGGTCCTGACTCTCCATGAGCACTTCTTGTAAAGAGTAGGGGTGTACCCCCTGAACTGGCTACATCACTCAACTCTCCTCTCCACCAATAGCTAGTGTGTGGTGGGTGTTCTGGTGCACTATGGCTGCTGTCGCATCATCCAGGTGGATGCTGCACACTGGTGGTGGTTAAGGAGATTCCCCATGTTCTATATAAAGTGCTTTGTGTGCCTATAAAAGCGCTATATAAATGTAAAGAATTATTATGATTATTAATTATATTATTAAACAGTACAGGTTTACAGATGAAGCAATATATTTTAAGGATTGAGAGAATAAAAAAAGAAATGCTTGGTGTGCAAAATGTTTTATAATGGTTTTATAAAATCTGTTAAATAAAATAACAGATTCATAAAATCATTAATGCATCATCATTCATACCATAGTATATTTAACATATGTTATATATAACATAAGATATGATATAACATATGTTATTTACTGAGATATGTCAGTGAATAACAACTTACATTTCGGTTTGTTCCTCACTCAAAACTATTGTATGGTTTCAGATAATTGGAATACAGGTCATTCATACAACTTTTATGGTACTTTCTTCAATAATTTTTGGAATTCAACAGCCCCAGTCACCATTCGCCTAGTAAAGTGAGGTGTGAGATTTGTGGAGCTCGCTTTTTCATCACCCAAGGAGGCTGCGTCGACATCGCACATCATGCTCAAGCATGTGGATGCTGCTAAAAGTAAGTGTGCCACACTAAATGTTACACTAACTACAGCCATAGCTTTGCACATTCATGACATGAGAAAAGTCATGCAGGCCAGGCTGGAGGAATCATTCATACCCTCTGACATTAAAAAGCAGTTGGATGCCCTGGTTGAAGCTGTTGACCTGCGAGCGGATTATTTCTTTTGTGCAGTCAGAAACTTTTATTCAGCATCTGATTACCACCAAAATTGGAGCTGCTCATTGGAGAACACAGAAAAACTTGACTGGGCCCTATTGAGAGACATCCCAGTGTGGAGAGACATTCAGAGCAGCATCGAACACTTCTATTCCAGAATCCCCGCTCTCAGTTTGATTTAAGAAACCATGCTCTTTGATGAGTGGGCTTGCACCAAAAACATTGTCACTCGTTACATCTTTGTGTGGAAAATAAACAAGACGGCCGAGTCTTAGAGATGGACACACATTTTTCGTGAACTGGAGAGCAAGATCATCAATTTTGGAGTCTTATCCAATGTTGTGGAGTCTGTTTTATGCCTGCTTCTGTGGATCATGTGTTCTCATTAATGAACGCAGCATGGACACTTGATAAATCTCGAATCTCGAGTGTAACAGTCATGAAGGCAATGCTTTTTGTATGTCTTAATTTTGGACTGGACTGCTCTGTATTTTACGATAAACTCTTGAAAGACAAGCACACACTGAGAAAAATTGCTGCTAGCGGTAAGTACAAGGTAACAACAGTTACAGATGTGGATGCACCCTCAAATTCGCATTGATCAGCACCTAGGTAAGGATACATCCGGAGAGAGGGAAAGCAGTAAGGGCACTGTCACCTGAGCTAAATTATGTCCAACACCTGTTTCTAATTACAGTGAGCACGAGGAGAGCGGATAAAAGAGCCACACTGCCAGCAGACCGGGAGAGAGAGCCTGGGTCTTAAAGCTGAAAGAGCATTGTGAAGCTGAAATAGCATTGTGAAGCTAAAGAGCATTGTGAAGCTATTGTGGAAGTGTGAAGCTGACGTGTTGTGGCGCCCTTGTAAAAACACAAGTTACTCCATTAAAACTGCTTACCTGAGTTGAAGAAACCTGGTTCCCTGTGTCTTCCCTTTACAATTAGTTATTAGCTCCGCCCAACAGGATGTCGGTCATTTTTTGATGTTCTGAAAATTGCAGGATCTGAACTTTTAAATACTCCTCCTAGGGGATTTATGTGACTGACAAACATTGAAGATGCTAAATTGCTAAAAGAGTTTTGATATTTTGAATGGTGTCACCACTGCGAAGCAATACATTTATGATAAAAAATGGGAAACAGGAAGTGTCTTATATCTTATGTGTGCATTGTGTGATTGTGATGAAAATTCAGCTCTATGTTTGGTAATGGGGGCTGATCACATGGATTTTGCTCTTATGGGTCACTGTCATAGTGCCACCAACTGGCAGCAAGTAGTATGGCACTTTTAATAGTCTTTGAAATAGCCCTCTTATGTTTACATGAATTTCTTAGAAATTCTTTAGAATAATGTCAAGACACTGCTGATGTAAAATGTCAAGGGATATTTGATATCTTAAATAGTGTTGCCATGACAGCATATTAATTGTTTTTATCCCTTTCTTCCTATATTTTGATGTTTTTGAGGCATGCTTAAAATGTCCTAAAATTTTGCACACACATCAGAGGTGTTGGCCAATAGGGCTGGGCAAAAGTTCATGCATGGGCATGTAGGTGGGGGCTCTGTAGCACCCCCTTCAAAATGGGCATGGAAGACGGTATCTGTAGCACCCCCATATTCAAATACACCAAAATTGGTACATATATAGTTCTCAGCTAATTATAATTATAGGCTCCATCCAACAGGAATTCTGCCATTTTTTATTTTTTAGTCAGCTGGTTGTTATTGCAAAATAAATCCCAACAGGGTGATCAGAACTTGTATCAGCCTGAAGGGGTTTATTTTGCAATAACTGGCTGATAGTACATTATCCTGCTTATCACATGGCTACTGACTAAATAAATGGACATAATATAGTGATTTGCATTGAAATTATGTCATTGTGAGGAAAAAAATAAATCACTAAACAGCTAATTTGCATTCCATTTGTGTAATTGCTAATTATCCATGCTTATTACAAGACTACTTGCCAAATAAATAAGTAACTGGACATGAAGCATCAATATAAGTTAAACAAAAAATGTAGAGATAGCAGAGTGATTAGAGAAGTAGGAAAGATGACTTGTAATGCCTGGTCTGATATGACTTAAGCCCAAAGTATACATGCACATTCGACAGTCGAACATTAGCCATTTCAAAGTATACTTCATTTGACTGTGCGCACATACAAAGGTGGTTGGTGTGTGCTACACATGTGTGCTATGACTGCTATGAGAGACTGGATTATTTATCTTCAAAAGTTTAGACCCATAAAGATTTTACATCACACGTCCTGTACGCAGTCACCTAGCGTTCATGTCTGACAGAAGTATTGTTTGGGCTTTAGTTCCCGGGGTACTGTGCGGTTGTTACTCAGATATACCCTATCAGAACGCCACCATTTACAAATCAGGATAGAGTAATGTAAAACAGATCAAGGTCACGGGCAAGGAAGAGGCGAGAAACCGGCTTGACATATAACTTAAAGGTTTAATGGAAAACTCAAAAGACAAACACATAAGATAACGGACATGTCCGTGAACGATCTCTCTCTCTCCCATCGGCGTCCGTGAGGGGCCTTTATCCCTCTTGACGGCTTAATTAGCCTAATACGGGACCGCCCTCCACCGTGCCACAAGTATTCAAGAAAGCTGTGTAATAAATATACTGTATGTATTCACCAATAGCTGCTGTGTAGTCAGCATACGGGCGGACTATGGCTGCTGCCGCATCATCTATAGGTGGATTTTGGCACAGTGATTAACAAGGAAAATTTAAATGGTTGCCAATCCTTGATATAGTATTACCAAGAAGATTAAGGTCAAAGAAATGTTTTATGTCCCAGTAGCATAGTTAATGAAATAATGATTTTAATTTTAAGTAAATTACCTGAATTAGTGTCCTGCCATGAAAACAAGCAAATGTGTATAAGGGATGCCAAGAAACAACTTGTCTGTCTTTGGATAAGTCCCAAACTTGCCAACCCAAACTAACGAATCAATAATTTGCAAAGTAAATAAACAAACAACTGAACCGGTGACTTGTTTGTGTTGCCTGCATGTCGCGGTTTGAGTCACTCATACTTTTTCATGTCCATCACTCCACCCAGCGCCTCCTGGTCACAACCCTCAAAGCACATGTCAATTGACTCAAAGGATAAACAAAAACAAACAGGCTGAGAGGTGTGGAAAGGTGAAAGGACCTACTGCAAGGTCTCCTGATGAAAGTCAAGCATGAGAGCATTGGGTTTGACAGCAGACAGAGGAGGGAGTCTTTCTGTTTGGATGCTCTGTAAGTGTTGGGGGAAAGACTGAGGTGGAGAGGGTCGCGCCCAATAACACAGGTGACTCATGGCCTGTCTTGGTTCATGGTCAGGTCAGCACAGGCATTTGGCTGCTGCAACGCTGTTGGGTTTGGAGCAAATGTAAGAGAGATCTGTGTGTGTGGCTTGTTCGTTCACTGGGGCGGCAGTGTAAATACAGTGGTGCTCAGTGTGAGGAAGTTCCATTGTCTAATGAGTGATATCTAATGTATGTTTACTGTACAAGAGTGCCAGTGCCTTTATCGAATATACTGAATATATGAGAGTGAATTTTCAAAGGCTATGTTCTTTTTCAGCCCAGTTTGAGTACACATTTTTGAAGCCTCATCTCATGTGACTGTGGGAACATTTTTGTAAAATAAAATGATTTGGTTCATTACATATATTGAGGCAGTTCCAAGGTTCCAAGTCCGCTGTGTGGTGCTAAAAGTGAGTTCAGTGTTCTCCCAAACAGATGAGATTTTTAACGTTAATGCTTTATGGAGTTTTCAATCAACACAACCAACCTCCCTACCCTAAACCTAACCAAAAGTGTCATAAAAGCAAATATGAAGTGAAAAACACAGTTGTAGAAACAACTAAATCATTGTGTGATGCTTCTATTGCCACAAACTTGCTACAAATTTGCCACTGATCATTTTCACATGCAAATGAGCTTTGCAGCAAACTTGCGGCAAATTGTCCATTGTTGCCAAAGGTATGCTGGAGGTTTACCATTACAAGCGAAGAGCTGCAAACTTCTGGCATACATTTACGACAAATCAAATTCTTATTTGCTTGTGAAAATAACAAGCTGCAAATTTGCTGTAAGGGAAGTGCAACACTCTATCAGTTGAGCGACTGCGCAATTTGATCACGTTTAAGTTTGGTTATTACTACTAAACCAACAATGTTATTGTTTCAATCTTAAGTAGATTTTACATTTTCTGAATATAATGTGAGTGGTGTTTGTCTGTGCAAAGCTCACTGCCACAATGGGAGGGTATTCTGAGTGGTTTCTTACTGTCCTAAAAGAGCCCACCATCAAGTCTCTATGGTGTTCTGGTCCCTATGGTTTGGGTCACTCTTTTGTTGGTCTGTGGTCTGTTATTTGGACTGTTTTATTGTATGCTAGGCAAAAAACAGAAGCTGCTAGATTTTATGTACCATTCAGGTCGGTAGCACAAATGGTACAAGGTTATACACCAAACCCCTAATGCTAAATATGAGCAATAGTTAGGAACATTTTCATACAAATTTTTCAGTAATGTCGCACAAACTAACAAGACAGAATAAATCATTTATTCCATGAGCCTTACAGTACATGCAAGTACTAGAACTGAGTCATGGATCTAATTTGATGGGAATTTTCATGTAGATTTTCAGACATCACAGACTTAGACACAGCAGACACAAGGGAGAGTGAGAGAAAGAGACACCAGACAAAAATCGTACAGTGGAATTTCCCAACCAGCTGCTTTTGTTTTAAAAGAAATTTATAAAAGCCCTTGTTTTAGAATTCAAGGTTTGACCTATGGTCCACGTCTCCCCCATTCCTAACCCCTCCAATCTCATTTAAAGCTTTAATCAAATGCACATCTGGATTGTATTGCAAGGCTGCAGAGAGCGGCTTGATTGCTGTTTAGCAGACCACGCTATGATGTCACATCACATTAATAACAATGTTGCCCAAAGCAACCACATATATCTTCCCTTTTGACCATAACCGGCCACTGATCACGATACTGCAGAAATAATCAGTCTAAATTGACAACGAGCCGTGCATTCGCAGGAATAAGCCATTGGCCAATGTGAGTCATCACAAGACGTTAGAGTTTTTCTTTGCTCATCAGGAGTGAACTATAGCTGTTCATGCAGTCTAAGTCTTATTTCTACAGTATGGCTACAATAAACAGACACACAAACAAATGGAACATAACAATTTACATTAATATCTGTAAGTAACAAGAGGCCGAAACAATAGTGGTGTTTCGTTCGTGAATGAATCATTGTTTTTGAACAAATCTTTTAATTAAGCAAATCATTCTCATTCACTTCCACACAATGACTCAAATTGCTCATTCAGTAAAGTCTCCCTAATCAATCTCTCCAGTTTGAATCTTGTTACTGCTTTAAAGTCTCTTAGTAGATTTGTGAACACATTTTAATAAAGGATAATTAGACTAGCAAGAAATCGGTCAAGAACGACTTTGTGCTTTCATACTAGGGTTGCCAACTTTACACCACGTGACAAAAAATACTGTATGTTTCGCCGTAAGACGAGGGAATTTTAGTGCTTCAAAATGGGATGTTTCGCTATCCAGCAGGAGATCTCCCTCAAGTGTTTTGCCGTTCAGCAGGGGAAGGGTCTATCATTTTGCTGCTTTAATACACGACATCTTAATTTCTGCCAAAATACGGGACATCCTGGCTAATACAGCCTGGATGAACTATGGTTCAATGACTCACTCAAAACACATAAAATATGTCTAATTTGTCTCACCTAATGGTGTATTGGTGTTATTTGCAGAAATGATCAATTAATGAATCAGTGAATGAATCATTTGGTGAATGGATTCAAAAGACTCAAGTCACTGGGATGAATCAAAATCCCCACCACTAGTGTGCATTAGTTCTTTATCTTTGATGTAGCATGGTCATAACAGAAAACAATCTAATCATGGTTTAAATGTCCATTCAGACTAAACATGTCCTTGTGTTAAAAAAGCTTGACACAGCCCAACAAATGGAACAAAATGCAGGTGTCACGATTCCCATTGTCTGCCTTGTGTTTTTCCCTCACCTTCACTCTACACTACGTTTCCCATAATTCCCGGCCCTCATCACATCCAACCTTCCCTCATTGTTTGCACCTGTTTATTGTTAACCCTGTTTATTTAAACCCCTTGTTTTCCCACTCAGTGTTGATCGTTGAATGTTGTTACCAGAGTTCCAGCCCGTGTTCCTGCCTATTCCAGTTGATTTATGGTTTCCTCTTTTACTTTCATTTTCCCATCGTGGACCTTTTGTTTGTTCCTGTGTTTTTGTTGTCTTTTGCTACTTCTAATAAAGCTGCGTCTAGATCCCCACTCCTCGTCTGCCGCCTCTTCGTAACAGAACGATCGACCTACAATGGATCTAGCAGCTTTTCTCACGGAGCTATCTCAGGCTGACCTAACCGTTCGTGAGTTTTCTTATTTTTTTTCCAACGTGGCCACCCACTCTGGTCTGGATGACACAACCCTGAAGACCCTGTATTGGGTCGGTGTACCTAAACGCCATTGTTGGAGTTTTTCGGGGCCCGGAGATTGCACCTGGCGGGAATATGTGGAGCTTTTCCTGGAGACATTCGCTGCGGAGGAGCCGCCTCTCTCGATTCCGGGCTCGGCTCCCGGGCATTTCACGTCTGCCACGGCCAACGCGCTGTCAGCCTCGTCCGTCCCAGAGCCAGCGTTGCCCGCCTCGTCCGTCCCAGAGCCAGCGTTGCCCGCCTCGTCCGTCCCAGAGCCAGCGTTGCCCGCCTCGTCCATCCCTGAGCCAGCGTTGTCAGCCTCGTCCGCCCAGAGGAGGAGGAGAAGAAGGGCCTCCGCTCCCCAGTCTCCGCCTTCCACGGCTCCGTCCCCAGAGCCAGTGCCTGTAGCCTCGACCGTCCCAGAGCCAGCACCTGTAGCCGCGACCGTCCCTGAGCCAGAGCCAGCGCCTCCCGAGCCACTCAGATCTCCGCCTCTCGAGCCTCCCACGGCTCCGCCTCTCGAGCCACTCAGATCTCCGCCTCCCAAGCCAGCCAGGGCTCCGCCTCCCACGGCTCCGCCTGCTGAGCCAGCCAGGGCTCCGCCTCTCGAGCCTCCCTCGGCTCCGCCTTAGAAGTCTTCCATGGTTCCACCTACCACGGCATCAACCCTCGGTCCTTCCACACCTCCGGAGCCTTCCATGCCTCCAGAGCCTACCACACCTCCGGAGCTTTCCACGCCCCAAATGCCTTCTATGGCTCTCCCCCTGGAGCCTACCACATCTCCGCCTCTGAAGTCGGCTCCGCCCCTTGAGTCCTCTATGGCTCCACCTCTATGGCTCCGCCTCCCACGGCTCTGCCCCTGAAGTCCTTCATGGCTCCGCCTTCTACGGCTCTGCCCCTGAAGTCCTTCATGGCTCCGCCTTCCACGGATCCGCCCTTGAAGTACTCCACGGCTCCGCCTTCTACGGCTCTGCCCCAGAAGTCCTTCATGGCTCCGCCTTCCACGGATCCGCCCTTGAAGTCCTCCATGGCTTCGCCATCTACGGCACCGCCCACTAAGCCTCCTTGGCCACTTGACCTGATCCCTGTCCTGTGGCCTCCTCCCAGGCCTTCTGACTCTGTCCTGTAGCCTCCTCTCAGACCACCTGACTCTGTCCTTTGGCGTCCTCCCAGGCTTTCTAACTCTGTCCTGTGGCCTTCCCCTAGGCCGTCTGACCCTGTCCTGTGGCCTCCTTCCAGGCCTTCTGACTCTGTCCTGTGGCCTCCTTCCAGGCCTTCTGACTCTGTCCTGTGGCCACCTTCCAGGTCTTCTGACTCTGTCCTGTGGCCTCCTCCCAGGCCTTCTGACCCTGTCCCTGCCCTGTGGCCTCCTCCCAGGCCTCCTGACCCTGTCCCTGTCCTGTGGCCTTCACCCAGGCCTTCTGACCCTGTCGCTGTCCTGTGGCCTTCTCCCAGGACTCCTGACCCTGTCCCTCCTGAATCGTTCCCTGTCCTACCACCACCTCCCAGACCTCCTGACCCGTCACCTGTCCCGTGGTCACCTCCCAGGCCTCCCGACCCAGCACCTGTCCTGTGGTCTCCTCCCAGGCCTCCTGACCCTGTCCCTTCTGAGCCATTCCCTGTCCTATTGCCATCTCCCAGGCCACCTGAACCTTTCCCTGTCCCGAGGCCGCCTCCCTGGCCCCCTGACCCTGTCCCTCCTGATCCGTCCCCTGTCCCATGGCCGCCTCCCAGGCCTCCTGAGCCTTTCCCTGCCTTGAAGCCGCTCCCAGGCCCCCCTAACCTGTCCTGCGGCCACCTCCTAGGCTCCCTGAACCTGTTCCTGTCCTGTGGCTTCCGCCTCGGCCTTCTGACCCACTACCCGTCTGGTGTCTGCCTCCCCAACCTCCTGACCCAGCCCCCACCTTGAGGTCATCCCCTTGGTCTCCCTGGTCCCCGTGGTCTGCCTGTTTGTCCCTTGTGCCCCCCTGGACTGTCCTTTTGTCCCTTGTGCCCCCCTTGACGGTCCATTTGCCCCTCATGCCCTCCTTGGTCTGCCCACCCACCCTGAGCCCCCTTCACTCCTGGGTTGTTTTGTCCATTTTTCCCGTTTTTTTTGTTTTGGGGCGTCTGGAATCCGCCCCTTTGAGGGGGGGATTCTGTCACGATTCCCATTGTCTGCCTTGTGTTTTTCCCCTCACCTTCACTCCACACTACGTTTCCCATAATTCCCGGCCCTCATCACATCCAACCTTCCCTCATTGTTTGCACCCGTTTATTGTTAACCCTGTTTATTTAAACCCTGTTGTTTTCCCACTCAGTGTCGATCGTTGAATGTTGTTACCAGAGTTCCAGCCCGTGTTCCTGCCTATTCCAGTTGATTTATGTTTTCCTCTTTTACTTTCGTTTTCCCATTGTGGACCTTTTGTTTGTTCCTGTTTTTGTTGTCTTTTGCTAATTCTAATAAAGCTGCGTCTAGATCCCCACTCCTCGTCTGCCGCCTCTTCGTAACAGCAGGTGTCTCGAGACACAGTTATAAAAGTTGAAGTTCAATTAACTTAACAGGGAGTCTCAAAAAGTCAAGTCAATTTTATTTGTATAGCGCCTTTCACAACACACATCGTTTCAAAGCAGCTTTACAGAAGATCAGGCATTAACAGACGATAAAACTGTAATGTCTATAATGTCGATGAATCATCTTTGTGTAATTAGATAAAATACGATTGTTAATCGTGTTTAAAAATAAGTAATTCAATAATAATTGTATTAATAACCCCAGTGAGCATGCTGAAGGCGACTGTGGCAAGGAACACAAAACTCCATAAGATGATGATTAATGGCATTCAATTTATTGCAGAGTTATAAATCATGATCAATGTTTCTGGTTTCTGGTTCCGGCAGACCCAACTAAAGCAGCCTAATTGTGGGTTGGAGGATAAATTAGGTGTATGCCTGGCTAAATAGTCTTTAGTCTAGACTTGTGTCTGCATCTTGAACAGTGTTAGGGAGACTATTCCATAGTTTAGGAGCCAAATATGAAAAGGATCTTCCTCCTTTTTTGGATTTTGATATTCTAGGAACTATTAACAGGCCAGAATTTTGTGATCGTAATGAATGTGATGGAATATAGCATGGTAGAAGGTCACTTAAGTACTGCGGAGCTAGACCATTCAAAGCTTTGTACGTAGTTAACAGAATTTTTTAATTAATTCGAAATTTAACAGGAATCCAATGTAATGATGATAAAATGGGGCTAATATGATCATATTTCTTAGTTCTAGTCAACACTCTGGCTGCTGCATTTTGAACCAATTGAAGTTTATTTATTGATCTTGCTGGACATCCTCTCAGTAATGGATTACAATAATCTAGTCTTGAGGTCATGAACGCATGAATTAGTTTTTTGGCATCAGCAACAGAGAGCATGTGCCTTAATTTAGCAATATTTCTTAGGTGGAAGAATGCTGTTCTACAAACACTGGTAATTTGATTTTCAAAGGACAGATTGGTATCAAATATTACACGTAAGTTCTTCGCTGTTGAAGATGATGTAACGGTACATCCATCGAGAGTCAAATTATATTGTCGTGGCTTGTTGTTTGAGTTTTTTGGTCCAATAATTAGTACCTCTGTTTTGTCAGCGTTGAGTAGAAGGGCATTTCTGGCCATCCAATCTTTTATTTCATTGATACACTCTGCTAATTTTGAGAATTGTGAAATCTCATCAGGTTTTGAAGAAATATAAAGTTGTGTATCGTCGGCATAGCAGTGGAAGCCTATTCCATGATTCCTGATAATATCTCCCAGGGGAAGCATATACATGGAGAAAAGCAGAGGCCCTAAAACTGATCCCTGTGGCACTCCATATTTTACTTTTGTTTGGTTTGAAAATTCCTCATTTACATAGACATAGTGGAAGTGGTCTTCTAAATATGACCTAAACCATGCTAATGCAATTCCACAAATGACAACATAATTATCTAGCCTATTCAAGACAATGTCATATCATGTTGAATGCAGCACTAAGATCTAAAAGCACTAGAAGAGAAATGCAGCAGCGATCAGATGATAAGAGCAAGTCATTTGTAACTCTTGATAAGTGCAGTCTCTGTAATGTGATGAGGCCTAAATCCTGACTGAAATTCTTCGTATATACTATTTCTCTGTAGAAATGAACATATTTGGGAGGATACTACATTTTCTAGTATTTTTGACATAAACGGGAGATTTGAAATCGATCTATAATTAGCCAGATCTCCAGGATCAAGCTGTGGCTTCTTAATAAGCGGTTTGATAACTGCCAATTTAAAGTTTCTTGGGACATGTCCTAAGCATAGCGAGGTGTTAATAATATTAAGAAGAGGTTCTGAAATTACAGGAGATACCTAACTTGCCAAAAAACATGGCACTCTTGGGTGAGACATTGAAAAAATGACATCCTATACAACGGTCAAAGATGTCCATAGATGGGGGGGCCTGGGTAGCTTAGCGATGATTGACACTGACTACCACCCCTGGAGTGGGAGTGGTAGTCAGCTAGGGAGGGTAGTCACATGGGGTAACCTCCTCGTGGTCGCGATAAGTGGTTCTCACTCTCAATGTGGCACATGGTAAAAAGTACATGGATCGCGGAGAGTAGCATGAACCTCCACCTGCAGGGTCTCCCCTAAAATTTCAAGTGCATTTGTCTACATTTAAATGTTTTTCCCTTTATCAAGAGAAACACAAAGTGCGGTGACTTGGTTATGTTTTCCTTTTATTTTAGACTATAATGTTAGTCAATCTCCAGGATAAACCAAAGTCAGTTTATCCTCCAGGCCATTGACCACCGGGAATGGGAAAGCAATGACTCTTAACAGCCACCTACGATTAGACAAAATCTGGAAGCCGCAAGTTCTCTGGTTCTCAAAGCTGGTTTATTCACCCCTATAATCAAAACATTGTAATGATACAATTTTGTAGTTCCAAAATCACGTTGGGCACTTTATTAGGACCATAGTGTTCCTAATAAAGTTCTCAATTATTGTATGTGTGTGTGTGTGTGTGTGTGTGTGTGTGTGTGTGTGTGTGTGTGTATATATATATATATATATATATATATATATGAGAACAAGTTTCATCAAATTAGGACTTTCCTTTACTGCTAATGACACCATTCTCTCCAACTCAGTTTTTCAAGCCCTCCCCATCAACCACCTGTCTTGATTTTGGTATGTAAAACTATTTTCACAATCCATTCAATTCAGAATGGATAAAAAAAAAGTCCCACATATTTTTTTCTCTCTGATATGAACAAATAAAATGGGTTGCAAGGGTGTCTCAGAACTTACTGTCAGTTCTTATAAAACCATTGCCAACTATTCATTTTAGAAATTCTGATGAAACTGCTTGCTTTGACATGTCTACTCTGTGTGCTGGTGGTATGCCAGCTGCCACAATGAGTCTGTTTAAAAGTCAATTATATATATTAACAAATAAATGTTGACCTAACGGCCTGGTGTCTCACCTTGCAATGACTCTTTCTAAAATAATGTAATGTTGACCTCATAATTAGGTAATTTATTTTTCCAATACACTGTTTTACATAAAATCTGTTTTTCTCAAATTTAGTAACTACTCTTTTAGAACACTTTAAAAGGTCACAGGACAGTGACAAATTGTTCAATATCGGTGTTGCAAGTGCCACTATGTCATATCCTGTTTTTCCAAAAACCTTGTGATGAATATTACAAGTTTTAATCCCCTAATTTAACACAGTTCCTGGGTCATTCTTACTGTGCAATCATTTTTCAGATCCATAATATATATACAAAGATGGAAGTCATATTAGTTAGATTTGCAATTAAGTGAACAAAGGTGAATTTTAAATAATTTCACTACTTTGGTGTGAGCGGATATTGAGTGTCCCCAAGTGCTCTAAATTGCCATTGTGTAAATAAACAAGGTGTAATTGAGTGCCCGAGCTTGACCAGAGAATATTTCTGAAAGTCATGTATACATTTTATAAACAGTACATTCTTCCTTAAAAACATACACTCACCTAAAGGATTATTAGGAACACCATACTAATACTGTGTTTGACCCCCTTTCGCCTTCAGAACTGCCTTAATTCTACGTGGCATTGATTCAACAAGGTGCTGAAAGCATTCTTTAGAATTGTTGGCCCATATTGATAGGATAGCATCTTGCAGTTGATGGAGATTTGTGGGATGCACATCCAGGGCACGAAGCTCCCGTTCCACCACATCCCAAAGATGCTCTATTGGGTTGAGATCTGGTGACTGTGGGGGCCATTTTAGTACAGTGAACTCATTGTCATGTTCAAGAAACCAATTTGAAATGATTCGAGCTTTGTGACATGGTGCATTATCCTGCTGGACGTAGCCATCAGAGGATGGGTACATGGTGGCCATAAAGGGATGGACATGGTCAGAAACAATGCTCAGGTAGGCCGTGGCATTTAAACGATGCCCAATTGGCACTATGGGGCCTAAAGTGTGCCAAGAAAACATCCCCCACACCATTACACCACCACCACCAGCCTGCACAGTGGTAACAAGGCATGATGGATCCATGTTCTCATTCTGTTTACGCCAAATTCTGACTCTACCATCTGAATGTCTCAACAGAAATCGAGACTCATCAGACCAGGCAACATTTTTCCAGTCTTCAACTGTCCAATTTTGGTGAGCTCTTGCAAATTGTAGCCTCTTTTTCCTATTTGTAGTGGAGATGATTGGTACCCGGTGGGGTCTTCTGCTGTTGTAGCCCATCCGCCTCAAGGTTGTGCGTGTTGTGGCTTCACAAATGCTTTGCTGCATACCTCGGTTGTAACGAGTGGTTATTTCAGTCAAAGTTGCTCTTCTATCAGCTTGAATCAGTCGGCCCATTCTCCTCTGACCTCTAGCATCAACAAGGCATTTCCGCCCACAGGACTGCCGCATACTGGATGTTTTTCCCTTTTCACACCATTCTTTGTAAACCCTAGAAATGGTTGTGCATGAAAATCCCAGTAACTGAGCAGATTGTGAAATACTCAGACCAGCCCGTCTGGCACCAACAACCATGCCACGCTCAAAATTGCTTAAATCACCTTTCTTTCCCATTCTGACATTCAGTTTGGAGTTCAGGAGATTGTCTTGACCAGGACCACACCCCTAAATGCATTGAAGCAACTGCCATGTGATTGGTTGATTAGATAATTGCATTAATGAGAAATTGAACAGGTGTTCCTAATAATCCTTTAGGTGAGTGTATACATTTTAAAAGCTACATAGTTCAGAAGGTACTGCACAGCAGGTATGCCCGACATTTACTTTTATTAAAATGTCAATTATTCCTTATTTTTAAGGAAATAGACATCTGAAATGTCTGATTCCTCCCTCAGTAAACTTAGTAAGTATTGGACATTAGTTTATCTCCACCTCACAGATTTCTCAGGGTGCCTCTCTTACAGATCAACATGAAATCTTCACCTCTCACTAACTCTCAACTGTCCTCCTCTTAGACCTTCTCCACTTAAACCCTCTCCACCCTTAATCCTTGGTTTTCCTTGGCTAGCCCTATTTTGGTAAATGCCCCTGCAGTATTTCAGGCTTTGATTAATGATGTGTTAAGACACATGCTGAACAGATTTGTATTTGTATACTTGGATGATATTCTTATCTTTTCCAAGGACCTCCAGGAGCACATGCAGTATGTTTGTCTAGTCCTCCAGCAACTCCTGAGAAACCATTTGTTCATCAAACTTGAGAAGAGTGAATTCCATGTTCAAGAGGTTTCCTTTTTGGGCTTCATTGTCTCTATTGGTCATATCCAGATGGGCCGTGCCAAAACCAGAGTGGTTAAAGACTGGCCTCAACCCACCTCAATCATGCAGGTACAAAGTTTTCTCTGCTTTTCCAATTTCTATTGAAATTTCATAAGAAATTTCAGTGCCATTGCTGCTCCACTTATGACCATCACTAGGAAGAACATTAAGGGTTTCCAGTGGACCGAGGAGGCTGAAAGGGCATTCTGCAAATTAAAGGACAGATTTAATTCAGCACCCATTCTCACAATACCAAGCTGCCCTTCATTGTGAGGTGGATGCCTCTTAGGTAGGGGTTGGAGCTGTACTTTCCCAGCGGGCCAGAAAGGACGACAGACTGCATCATTGTGCCTTTTCACACAAGCTCTCTTCTACTGCAAGAAATTACGATATTGGGAACAGGGAATTATTAGCAGTCAAGCTAGCATTGGAAGAATGGAGGCACTGGTTGGAAAGGGCCAAACATCCCTTTGTCGTATGGACTGACCACAAGAATCTAGCTTACATCCAAGAAGCCAAGAGACTGAACTCTCGCCAGGCCCGATGGGCTCTATTCTTTAATCGTTTTGACATTGTTCTATCCTATTGACCAGGTTCTAAGAATCAAAAGCCTGATGCTCTCTCCAGGCAGTTTGACCCACCCAACTTGATTTCAGCCCCAGTGACGATCATCCCCACCTTCCAAGATTCTGGCTCTAGTTAGATGGGGAATCTAGACCATGGTTAGAAAAGCACAGCAGCAGGACACCGATTGAGGTAATGGGCCGCCTGACCGTCTCTTCGTACCCAAAAATGTGCACACTAATGTTTTGCAGTGCAGGTTCTGGAAGGTCTTTTGCAAGCTGATTGGGGCTTCAGCCAGCCTGTCATCTGGTTTTCGTCCCCAGTCTAATGGACAGACTGAAAGAACCAACCTAGAGATTGAGACAACCCAACGTCCTGGATCAAACACCTGATATGGGCAGAATTTGCCCATAATAATCTTCGCCATTCCTCAACAGGTATGTCTATCTTGTTTAATGGTGCCGCAGGGCGTGGAGGAAGGCCCGAGCTGCGCTTCTAAAAACTTCACAGCTAAAACAGCAACGGGCCACCCTTCGCCGCAGACCAGCACCATCTCTACGTCCAGGGCAGAATGTCTGGCTGTCCAGTAAGGACCTTCCCCTCAGAGTTGAAGCACACAAATTGGCTCCCAGATTCATAGGTCCCTTCAAGGTTTTAAGGAAAATAAACCCTGTTTCTTACTGTCTCCTACTTCCCAAGTCTTTGCGCATACATCCCACCTTCATGTTTCCCGCTTAAAACCTGTCAAACACAGTCCTTTGTATCCTGCTACCAGGCCACCCCCAGCACCACAGATCATTGAGGGCCAACCAGCATACAGGGTCAGGCGGATATTGGACACTCGTCTGGTTCGTGGTAGATGGCAGTTTCTAGTGGACTGGGAAGGATATAGGCCGGAAGAACGGTCTTTGATCCCAACTCACCATATCCTGGATAAGAGTTTGTTCAAGGACTTTCATTGTCTCCACTCAACCCGAGCCACTGGGAACGTCAGGAGCCATTCCTAAAAGAGGGGGTTCTGTAATGTTTTGTCTGAAGCTCCTTGATTTCACCACTAGATGGTGTAATTTCAACTCAGATTACTACTTTGTTAATTAGTTGCAATGCTCTCATCTGTGTTGAATCACTCCCAATGATAAACCCTATTTAAGGCCTCATTGCCCTTTTGTACTTGTTCAGTCCTGATGTTTTCCTTAGCCTTGCCATTCTGAAGGATGTTTTGTGGTTTGTGGTTTTGTGAGTCTTCCATTTTGTTCTTGGATGATCAGTTTTTGTTATCTTTAGTGGATTGTGGACTTCTGGATTCATACTTTACATTGCCTCTCAAGGAGAAATGTTTGAGTCACCCTGTGGCACGTTAACCTGAAATCTGAGAATTCAACCAATTTCAATTTCAAATCCAATTTAAGTCCAGTGTCAACCTGTTTAAAAAAGCTACAAGGGTGTGCCAATAAAATTATTTTTATATACCTCATTAACAATATATTTCAGAAGGGAAAAAAAACTGTCTGGATGTGTATATAATGCAATAATTAGAAAAGTGAATGGTTAGAATTTTAACATGATTTAAAACTTAAGTAAAAATTAGGACATAAGGACAACTGCACATTTATAAAAAGCAGGGCACCTTATGATGGGTTCTTATTTGACGCCACTAGATGAATTAAGTGGGAAAAAATATCCACTAAATTAAATATGGACAAGGAATGCATGATTAAAGGTCATGAACCCTCCTGTTTCAGCACAACTCAGCTCTGTCTACAGTTTTTAAAATTTTGGAATAAAGTGGGTGTGATCAGCAGCGAAGTGAGGGAATGGGGAGAGAACACGGCAACTGTCATTTCTCATCCAGTCAGTTTTATTTAGCTTAAATTGAGTTTAACAGTATCAAAGATTCCCACGAATGCACATTGTAGTTAACAACCACACACAACAACATGCACAAATTGATTATACACAATGTTATAAGCTCACAATACAACCCACAAATAACCAAAGGTAAATTTACATCTGCAAAATAATGCACATATAAATGACGAGCTGTTTGTGCTATGTAAAATATATGTGAATGCACTTTTACATCTTTGATAACATTTGAGACTGTTATAATCTGCAGAGTTGATTAACAAATATAAGTTGTTAGATCGGTTAACAACACATTTACTGATGAATGGTGTTTGTGATGGTACCATGTCACTTCAGACCACATCTTTCAAATGAGCTCCAATCTCTCCAGCTTTTCATATATCTAGAAGTTCTCCTGTTAAAATCGCTTGTTGCATACAAGCATCTAGGGGTTGGTTATTGATAAAGAGCATGCTGCTGTCAGCTTTAGAGTAGAAAGCATGCAGATCTCTCTTTTGGATCATGCAATTTCATATTTGTGATCCAATGCATCTGACTGGCTGAGAAAGCACTATTTATGAATAATCCAGATAGCACACGTGCATCTCAGAGATATCTGTTTAAAAATACTTAATCAGGAAAGCATTGCATTCAAATTAACATCTACTAAACATCTCTAACATTTTAAATCATAAATGTGTCAAAAACCTCTGCTGAATGTCTTAAGGCCCAGATATCCTTACGGAGAAGTTCTTCTGCATTCTTTGTTCAGGGGTAACAGTTTATTGTTTGCGAACATTCAGACACAACTACCACACCGCTGTGTCAGTAGCATAGCAACATGCTAATGTTGGAATGAACTAGTCTAATCTCTTGTAGTTTTGAGGAGGCTATTCTAAAAAAACAAGCTGATAATTACTGATAATTTAAAGAAGTCTAACTACTGTCAAGTTACTCTTCTGAAAAGATTTTTAGTTATACTACAAGTAACTAAGAAAAAACTGAATGAAAACTGGGTCTGTTAAGCTCCAAACTGACCAAAAAAAGTTAGATAAAAGAAAAATAAATGCAATATAAAAGTAGTCCACATGACTTGTGCGATATATTCCAAAGGTGTTCAGAGCTAGACAGACCTAGTCTCCGTTTTATAGAAAAGAGCAGCCAGGATATTCTCCTAACAATCCTGTTAGCAAAAACCTTGTAGCACTACAGTCAATGTTCCTGTTGTTAATGTAATGTGAAAGTAATATGCTAATGACTTACATGCTACGAAAAAAGTAGTTTGTGTGTCAACATTTTAGTCCCTGAAGGCCATCTCTGATACAAAAGCTCTCAGTCATGTAAAAACAGACTTGTCATTTTTAGTAAGTAAATGAGAGTATTCAACTAAAGTGTTTAGATGATTATGCTCCTTATCCCAATGCTGTGCGGGGGTCTTTAAGAAGAGGAAACTGTTTATCTGCCCCTTGACAGCACAACTGCTCTGGAGACACTCAAAACTCATCTCTTATCGCATCTGGTTTTAGAGCTCATTTGATGTTTGTTGGTTAGTGTGCTGTCTATTGTCAGCCAATGAACCTGTTGGCTTCAAATGACCACTCACCCCAACATGCTTATCAGAGACTTGCCACTCTTAATAACAGATCAACATCGTGGCTGATTTCGCAATGCAAGTTCAGTGTAAACCATCCCAACTTCTTGAAATTATGCTACACGGCATGCACTTGGTATGTTTGAATTATATTTGTTACAAATATTGTTAGGTGTGAGCAGAATAGTGAGAATAGGTTTTGCACTGTTAATCAGCCTCATCACATTCTTGCCAAGACCAAGGTAACATATTTGTCCATGCCAGCAGTGTGTGACAGGTAATGCTGCTTTTGATGCTTCACTCCATTGATTTCAAACACACAGTGTTTGTTAAATTTTCATACAGATGACATTGGAATTTTGTGCAGATCATGCTATTGTTCCGAGCCTTTCTGATGTTAGAAATGGTGCCAGCTCCTAAATAATTCCTGCCAATGTGATTCCACAAAATAAGGATGAAAGAAAACAGGCCCATTTTGTTTAAGTTTTTGAGTAACAGTTCGCTGCCTCCTGACTTCTCCATTGCTCAAATTACAAACTTGCTACAGTGGTTTCAAAACCCAGGAGCGATCAGAGGAATCATCGTCATGGAATCATCACTGCTGGGCGAGGTCATCAAGTCCCTCGCTGGCATCCAGAAAAGTCATCATCAGGCCCTCATGGAGTTATACCTGGAGCAAGATCAGCATTTCTAACTCCTGCTCAAGGCACATGGGGAGGACTGGCTGAGGACTACATGGCGGCGCTTCCAGGAGGCAGCGATCCAGAGAATATTCCTTCTCTCTCTCTCACGCCCCACTCTAGCGGCTCCACCCGTTGGTACCTGGCACTTCAGCCATTCAAATTTGAGGTGACCCACAGACCAGGAGTGCAGATGGCTGTGGCTGACATTCTCTTCAGAAATGAGGGGGGAGTTGGCAGGCCGGATGTTGGCAGGCAGTGGGGATATGTGGTGATGGGGGCGTGTCCATGTGTCTGTCTGTGGGAGAGAGAGAGCAGTAAGGCTTGTCACCTAGGTTGTCATTATCTCTAACATCTGTGTCTTGTTGTAGTGATGTGGGAGGGAGACATTAAAAGGTGCACGAGGTGTCAGAGTGATAGAGAAAGTGGAACCAGAGAGACTGTTCCTGCATATGTAGCAACACGATGCATTTGTTTGTTTTATATGCTTAATCAGATTCATTTTTATTTAAGTTTTTGAGTGATGCTGAAGAGTAATAAAATACTCACATTTACAGTTTGCTACCTCTTGACTCATCCATTGCTCAAATTACAAACCTGCTACAGAGCTGCATGAGCCTCTGGCAGAACAGCCTCCTCAATCTCTTCTCTTTGATCATATTTAGGATTGTCAGTCACACCATTGTAACATGTTTAGTTCTGTTACTTATTCCATGTTTTGACCTTGAAAGATAGAATAATAATTTAAAGATGAGTAATGGCGAGGTGGAGGCACAGGAAATTAAATCATTTTGACCAGTGTATCTATTGTTTCATTTTTGAAAACCTAACAAACGTAGTTTTCCTTGAAATGCGACTGTGCACTTTCTTTAAAATGAATTCTACTCTAATGCAATGACATTCACGCTGTTTAAAGACCACTAATAGGAAGATTTGGTCATCATCTCTTTCTATTCTACGTGTATTTGGAGATGCTTTTGTTCATAAATAAATATTAAAATATACATGAAAAAATCAATCTAATGATCCTACCAAGCATTAAGAAATATCAGCATAGTGGCCTTGATGCAATATTTAAAAATGGAACCTCCAAACAACCATTCATGTATTACTATTTACCAAGTTTGCAATTTGTTGACAGTTATTGCCAGAATTTCTTCCACCAAAACAGTGGCGACCCTTGGAGGCATAGACTCTACAAGACCCCTGAAGGTGTCCTGTGGTATCTGGCACCAAGACAATAAAAGCAGATCCTTCAAGTCCTGTAAGTTATTAAATGGAGCAGCCATGGATTGGACTTGTTGGTCCAGCACATCCCATAGATGCTAGTTGCCATTTGGAGGCCAGGGCAACACCTTTAACACTTCATCATGTTCCTCAAATCTTTTCCGAAAAATGAGTGCAGTGTGGCAGGGTGCATTATCCTGCTGAAAGATGTCACTACCATCAGAGAAGACCATTGCCATGAAGGAGTGTCAAGTCAAGTCAATTTTATTGGAGTGTACCTGGTATGCAACGATATTTAGGTAGGTGGCACATTTACAATGCCCAGAGTATCACACTCCCTACACTGGCTTGTCATCTTCCCACAGTGCATCCTGGTGCCATCACTTCCTGAGGTAAATGGTGCACACTTACATGGCCGTCCATATGATGTAAAAGAAAATGGGACTCATCAGACCAGGCGACCTTCTTCCACTGCTTCAAGTGCCAGTTCTTGATGGTGGACAGGGGTCATCATGGGCACTCTGACAGGTCTGCAGCTATGTAGCCCCATACACAGCAGGATGCAATGCACTGTGTATTGTGTCACATTCCTCCCCTTACCATCATTAAAATGTTCTGTGACTTGTGCCACAGTAGACCTTCTGTTGGTTCGGATGAGAGAGGATAGCCTTTGTTGCCCTCCCGCATCCATGAGCCTTGGGCGCCCAAAACCCTGTTCCCGGTTTGTGGTTTGTCCCTCCTTGGACCACTGTCAGTGGGTACGCTGCCGACTGGGAGCACCCCACAAGCCTTGCCGTTACAATTTGGCCCTTGTCAAAGTCACTCAGGTCTTTACTCATGCCCATTTCTCCTGCATTCAACACGTATGAAGAGAAAATTCTTCTGGCACTTTGTAGCGCAAATTTTTTTATCAAGAGCTGAGACCCATGTACTGTAGGGTTGGGCAAAATGTTTCATACATTTAAAAATTGGCTCTCCATCAATTCATGAGTTAGAATTTGAATTTAATTGGTCACACCCCACTGGATGTGTCAGGATCCAAACACCCACATCATGTCTCACAAGTTGAGTGTGAGCACATGGTTCCTGTTTGAGATATTTTGCCATGTGCTATTGTCATTTTATTTGCCCCATTTTCTGTCCCTTTGTTTGTGAGCACATGATTTCAGTCTGTGTTTTTTCATGTGCTCTTCAGTCAGTTCTGTCTTGAGTGCTAATCCCACCCCCTTGGTTGTCTGATTATTGTGCTGCCTTCAATTCAACTTGAAAAGTAAAATTTCCAAATTTTCTACTAGGAAAAGTGCAATGGAACACCACTTAAAGTCAGAATTCCAACTTGGAAACTTGTGCAGACATGTTCAACTATGATTTAATTGAGATGCAGGTGCGTGATGTCTCACAAATATGTCGGCATAAGGGAAGATATACAAAGTAATTGATAAACATTAACTTTTAAAAACAATAATATCAATAAATTAGTCAAAGTTCATTCATTAAATTATACTAAATCTTGTTTAGCAAACACCTGCAGAAACATGCCAAAGATCGGAGATAACAAGTAGGGATATCTTCCCTGGTTTACCCTTTTTTGTTTGTTCCCCTATTTAATATACCCTTTGCCCTCTGTTTTGTTCCAGTTCATTGGGGATGTTTTCCCTGTCAAGGTGTCAGTTTAGTGTTCTGCCTATTAGTCTTTGTGTCTAGTTGGATTTGTCTGCCGGTTCTTGCTATGGTGCCTCACTCCTGTGTCTCTGGTTGCTCTCGCCCATGCAGCTGGTAGGGCTTCCCTCTCCAGTCCTGCCTGTTGGCTATTGCTCTCTAGCTCTTTTCTTCTTTCTTCCTCCTCCCTCTCTGGCACACCTGGTTCTCCACCTGAATCTGTCTGCCCGATCTGGATGCCTGACTGTGGTCTCAGTCACTTGACCAGCCCTCCTCTTCATCCTCATCTCCACCAGCTCCTTGGACCGTGTTTTTGCTCTTCGGGTTCCGATATATATATATATATTAACCTTAATTTTAGGGAAAAGTCAATATGGGCAACACTTCCTTTTTGTCTTTTGAGTGCATTATTCATGTTCTTGTGTTGTGTTGTGTGTGTATATAAATATAGAATTAAATAATATATATATATACATTGGTGGCAGTTCAAACATTGATTATTACTATCATGGAATGTTTATGAAAATATCCCATGTTGTGTGTAAGATAACATTTATGGATAATTCAAACTGAAATGAAATGTATAATTAAAAAACTACACTTCAAACACTTTGAATGTCCTCCCTTTTAATTATTCATCCATAAATTAGAAGTGTAGTTCTGCATTCTTACTCCTACTTCAATTCAAATTTAGTTCAAATTCAGGAATATTCCTGTTATCAATATAACACATCTGTATGTTTGAATTTGTCAGCCATCTTTGTGAAGAAACTAAATAATTTTTAAGGAGTGTGTCACTAACATGAGAGGAAACAATGGTTGACATCATAACTTTGATCTGAGAAATACGATTCTGAGAGCAATGGATAGCCCAAGGTTAACCCAAATACGCAAAAACACTGTAAATGTAGCCGCCCATCAGGTCATGCATTTTGTCATTCATTCCAGTCTCTAGCAATGTTTTTTAAAGCAAAGTTCATAGTCCATAATGTGACACACCCCAAGGACAAATAGCAAGCAGATTATTTCAGATTTTGAAATGTAAGAACATAGCTGACATCACAGAATCCTATCAGATAAGTGTTTTTGAAACAGTGCAGAGAGGCACAAGTCAATAGAGTTCATGGAGAACATGAGATCAAGACATTGGCTAAAGATACTAGGGGTTGCACAGACTATGAACTTGCCGACTACCGAGTCGACACTCTCAGCTAGAAGTCGACTAGTTGCTCAGCATGTGATTTAAAAAAAGATGTCTGTAAGAAATCAGCTGGTGTGAAGCTCAATTCGCTCAAATTTAGGCTATGATGTTCTGTTGGACTCACAAAAAAAGACGCATATAATATTCAGAACATTAAATAGGCTACTTTTAAAATGATGACACAAATGCTACGGTAACCTGCAACATATACAAATTGGCCTTCAATTATAACAGAAATAGTAGTCCTATGAATAATCATTAAAGATGTACCCACTGTGCTAGCCAGTGTTGGGTGTAATGCATTATTAAGTAATTAATTACTGTAATTAAATTAATTTTTCATTGACAAAGGTAATGGATTACTATTAATTTGTCTGTAATTTAATTACAGTTACTTAATTATAGTCTTACTTTATAGACTATAGAACAATTCTATATAAAACAATAGAAAATTTAAAATAGTTAAAATATATGTTTTCTAATTTAACACTACACCCTTAAATTCTTTGACCAGTTCATGAATAATTTCTTTGATTTTTTATGATTTATTTGAAAGAATTATAAGAACAGTTTCATGTCTGTCCTTGTATTTTTCATCTGGCCGAGTTTGATAAGGGTTTTAGAAAGTAATTAGTAATATGTAATGCAATTACTTTTCAGACAGAGTAGTTAGAACAGTAATCTAATTACACTATGTAATTAGTTGTTAGTAATTAATTACATTTTTAGAGTAACTTATTATTAAACCCATTATTTTTCAACATGATCAGCACAACTTTTGTGTTGGTACATCTCATTTGGTTGCTGTTTGCTCCTTGAATAATGTGGTTCGGAGACAGTGTAGAAACCTACTTCTATCGGGAAGACACGCAGGCTTGAGTGAGGTTTAAGATGCCATTTATTTGATGAATGTAGAACAGAAAAGTAATGTCTCTCTTTGGCGTAGGCCCCGTCTGGCGGTCCGAGGGACCATCATATCCTGCCGGAGATAGGAGGCAGGGGCGAGAAGCCTACCCCCATGCGGGACGGGGCTCAACTGGTGGTGGTGGGGTGGTGGAGGTTGCCGTGTTAGCGCACTGAAACAGCAATGTGATAGATTGTGAGCAGACTTATAAGGCAATGGCTTACCTGCGGTTGGTTAGGAATTGCCCAGCTAATAGTGTGATGATGTACAGCTGCTAGTCTTCCCGCTAGAACTACGCTGCGCTCACATTTCAAGTCAGAGTATGATGACCTGATTGAATGCATCCCTGTTTAGGAGTGCAATGACATCATGAATAGTCAAATTTGACTCGACTAATGAGCTTCACAAGTCCACTTTTAAAAATCAGTCATTGTGCAAACCCCTAAAAGAAACTATGTAACTTTAATCTAGATGAATCAAACCCTTTCTGAGTGTAGTTTTGTAAGATTTACAAATAATGTCCCTCACACCGATGAATGCTCCTGCTCTGACATTTTGAAATAATTGTTCAAAAAATTGTTATTATATACCGTGTTCATGCCGTCACAAATTGCAGTGAGAGCACTGAGTTTAAACAGATAATCACTAGAGTTTAAATGGCAGGGGATAGGGGTGGGGGTGCTTTGTGTTCTTCAAGCATTAAACGCATGTTATTGCTCCACCCATTGACATCAAATGGGAACCCTGACAATCTGAGGTCAAAGACTTGGTTTTGATGTTCTTTGAATTCTTTAAAGTAAATAAATATTTAACTAAAATAAATGTATCTGTGTTCTTTGTGGTATTCACAGCTGTGATGGTGCCCTCCCCTGAAGGGAAGTCAAAACAGCCATCACTGGAAGGAAAAAACAAAATATTTCCATTCTGCTATTAATAACGTGATTTATAGGCCATTAAGAAATAAAAATATAGTTTATGCTTTATTTCTAAGGAATTTCAAGAAGAGCTGGTGGATTCCAGGACAGTATTGATAATTGAACAATAATATAATTGATATATCCTGAAGGAAATACCAGCAGAAAGCAAAGGAATAGTGTGATATTGTGATATGTTCTTTGTCAATCTAGGAGAATGAGGAAGCAGGAACCAGCTTACACAGATCAGTGTGTTTTATTCTGTGGCGCATTTCAGCTAACACTCAACACAAACCAAACCCAGCGACTTAATCAAAACATAAATTAACACTCTCTGATAATGAAGACAGCATCGCAGTAGGACTCAGGTCCCTCTTCTTCCACATCTGTGGCTCTGGGTTGCCCTTATCACTCTCCCTCTCACACTGCAAACTTTGCATATGTCTTGCTTTCTGTCTGGTGTGCACTATAACCAACATAATGTCACTTTTGTAAAGATGGTTAAATATATGCAAGAAAGATAAGACATATGAAATCTAGAACAAACCCCAACCAGAATATTTGCGGAATATCAATAAAGTTCCACTTTTGTAAGCACTGTAATATACAGTATATGCTTCAATGTGAAGTTATAACTAGGTTAAAAGGACTGGCACTTTTGTGTGTGAGCGTTGTGTATGAGCGTTGTCAGAATTTTCTCAAGGACTACAGATGAAGCGTCTTCTAGTGAAGACTATACCAGAGTTTCATCACATGTGAAGTATATATCTCTGTGCATGCCTCAGTGTTTACTGCCCACACTTATTTCGTGACTGTCTCTCAAATTTCCGCCAAGTACAAGCCACATTCTTAAATCTCTTGGTTTGTTGGTTGCACGATTGCCTGTTTCTTTGCATGTCTAGTGGAACTCAAAAATTTTGTGGAAATCAAATACAGAATATGTATGTTATATAAACATCCATTTAATCAGAGTGAAAAATGTGTGGTAAAGTGTTTGTGAAAATACAGTTGGTTCAACAGTTATTTCTTTACTAAAGAAATTAGCAGAACCCATTATTCAACATAATGCAAATTTATGCTAATACATTTTGATCAGAATAGTTAGTCATACAGTTAGTTTTGTGGTTTAAATTTACAGAAATACAAGTGGACACAGATCATTTGAGGCAAACCGAGGATCTCAATATATATATCGGAGATAAAGTCTCAAGCAGGGTGGAGTTAGTGCCATTATACACATTTTAGAACACATGTTTTAATAATTACGTTCTCTGCTTTAGAAAAAAAAACAAAAAACATTATGAGTTCAGTGGGGTTCTTATATCGGTGATCATCCCTGCCCTCAAACCCCCACCACACTCTATGAGTTGTTTTCGGCACTGCAGGAGTACACATTGATGTCTCTGGTAGATGGAGAAGTGTGGCTCTCTCACATCAGGCTCTAGTGTAACGTGGTAGGCCAAATCCACCAGTTTACACTCCGTCAAAGATTCATCTGCCAAGATATCTGTTTTACTAATTTTATGACTGTGACAATAAAGCCTTGCACAAGGTGATGCACACTAATGTGCATGCTACAGTGAACTGATGGGGTTAAGTCCTCAACATATGGATCCAAAACCTTATGTAAAGGAGTGAATGCTATTTTTTTTATTTACCAGTCAATCTTTTTGTACATGAAGTTGGTTGAGAGAATGCCTGGAGTTTACAGAGTTGTAATCAAGCAACATGATTACGTAGGAAATCGATATGTAGCTTCCAAAAGAAACATGTACCCTAAAATCAACCCCATTCGGCGTTCGAGGTTGATACAATTTTTTCAGTGGCTTAACTGATCACATGAACAATCTAATAGACCTTTACCACTTATGTGGTTCAGGGGCGATTTCCTTGGCCGGTGCATATTCCAGTCCCCAAAGCTTGCTGGTCTCTACGTTGGCACCGATTTTGTCAGGGGGTGGAGGGCGGCATAATGTTCCATCACCAGGTAAAGTTTTCCAAACAACAACAGTTTGGCTAGCTACCATCAGCAGCAAGGAGTACTTCTTCACACTATATCAACAATAAAAAGCCCACAAAAATTACAACAAAAGCGTTCAAGAAACGCAGAAGAAACAAGCACTCTATTTGCTATATGGTCTTCAACAGAGATACAAGATAAACTAGAGGGATCGCAAAGAAATAAGAGTATATGAGAAAAAAATGATGCATGCTGGCTGCAATCAGAAGTTTGACCAAATCATAAACAAATTGAAAAAAAATGTTTTTTAAGAGAGTACAGGAACTAAAAGAAGGACCTAAGCAAAAGTGGCAGTGGAGGGAGCAGTGATGTCTTGGATTCCGACCATCCAGCAAACTAATCGGGGCATTGCATGAAGTAAGTCATGCTCAAGACAAACATCAAATCACCTGCGTCCTCTGTAGCTGATTCGGTGGAAAAAGGCTATAAGAGACATGGGTTCTGGTCCTGTGGGAACCAGGAGGGTAATAGTGTTCATACAAACAATGGTGAGTGCAATTCAGAGGTTGCATTTTTGCTCTAAAATGACTTTTACTCCACTGAAGGTTAGGTTTAGTGTTGGGGTTTGGGTTAGGGTGTATGGTTCATTTTATATGCATTCTTGTTTACTGTATTACATAATTTACAACTTAAATACAACTCGGTTTTGGTGCCCCTCTGTGGTACAACAATTCCAGCTTCAATTCCAGGGATTGAAAGTTCAGAATGAAAGTCCAAATTCAGCAGCAAAACTTTCGACCTATTGTCACCTAATTCACAGTTAAATCAGAGTGGCTACTCTGAATTAAAAAATATAACAGTATATATATAATGGGTCAGAACTCTGTGGTGGACAATTGATATGTGAAAATGTACTCTGAACCACGCTTTCACAATTTGAGTTCGATGAATCTTGGCATTGTCTTCCTCGAATATGCCCGTGCCGTCCGGGAAGAAAAAATCCATTGATGGGATAACCTGCTTATTCAGTACATTCAGGTATTCAGCCGACTTCATTTTATTGCCACATAACGTTGCTGAGCCTAGACCCGACCAACTGAAGCAACCCCAGATCATAACTCTGCCTCTAGATGCTTGTACAGTGGGCACAATGCATGATGGGTGGTTGGTTGGTTAACTTTATTATCCATGTTGTGGAAAATTGCCTCTGGCTTCACCATACAATACATCACAAACAATATATAAATATACATATACATTAAAAAAAGGCATACAAAACAAGACAGAAGTCATTGATCCCTTGCATTGGGCACAAAAGATAATTGATAAACTTTCTTAATTTCACGTGGTTGCCTATAAAGTCTCCCTGATGGCAACAGGTGAAACTCACCATGAAGAGGGTGAGACACATCTCCTACTATCACTAAAGCCTTTTGCTTGACTTTACATGTATATAGATCATTCAGATGTATCTGTGTCTTGCCGATTATCTTACTGGCTTCATTTACAATCTTGGTCATCTTGACCCTGTTTTTAACACTCAAATTACCATACCACAAGGTCATGTTAAAAGTTAAAATAATTTCAACTACATTTTTATAGACCATTTCATTTATGTTCTTACTCACACCAAAGTGATTTAACCTCCTGATCAAATACAACCTTTGTTGAGCTTTCTTACAGATGCTGTCAGTATTCTCTATAAAACTAAGTTGAGCATCTATGTATGTTCCCAAATACTTAAAATTGCAAACAAATTCAATTGGATTAGTATTACAGGTTCCAACTTTAAAATATTCCTCTTATCTCCAGTAATTACCAATTCTTTTGTTTTAATCCACATTTACCACAAGTGCACTCAGCTGACACCACTCAAAAGGGGCTTTTATGTGCTCTTGATATGTGCGAGTCCTACCTACCTCTCCTACTTGCAAAAGACCCACAAGAGCCATATCATCAGCATATTTAAAAAGACGAAACACCTTATTTCTAATTGTAAACTCATTAATATACAAAGAAAAGAGTAACAGTGATAAAATTGCTCCTTGTGGGGCTCCTGTGTTTGATATAATTGTTCCAGACATGTTGCCATTAACAACCACTCTTTATGAACGTTTAGAAAGGAAACCTTTAATCCACCAAATAAGTCACCCGTTAATCCCCAAAATAATCAATCGCTTAATAAGAATATGGATTTTCATTGTGTTAAAAGCTGACGTAAATTCTAAAAACAAAATCCTAGAGTAGTTTGTAGTTTGTTGTACATGTTCAGCAACTGAATTATATAAAGTTAACACAGCATCATCAGTACCTCTAGCTTTTCTATATGCAAATTGCAATGGATCTAGAACGTCACAAACAGAATTCATTAGATGCCTCGTGATTACACTTTCCATGCATTTCCCCAATACAGATGTGAGGACAATGGGTCTAAAATCCTTTAACTGTTTAGCTCTTGGTTTTTTGGTATGGGAATGACAGTAGATATTTTCCATAAATTTGATACTGTTTTTGCATTTATCAAAAGCTGGAATAGTTGAGTAAAACCCCAGTCAATTGATAAATACAGTCTTTCAATACCCGCCCATTCAGCCCATCAGGTCCAGGTGCCTTATTAAGCTTAATATGAGACAAACAGTATGCAATCTCATATTCTTCCAGGGTAATATTCTCATATAAAGGAATTTCAGAGCAAACCCTATTAGATTCAGATATACATTCACCAGTATCAAACCTACTAAAAAATACATTTAATTAATCTGCAAAAGATGCATTACATGAAGGAGTGGTGTAAATTTTCTTCACCTTTCTTCCCATCATGGCATTCAAACCCCCCCATGCCTGCTTTGCATTACCCTTAAAAACAATTACTTTCAATTTTATTCTTATATTCAAGTTTAGCACTTTTCAAGTTTTCCCCCCTAAGTCCTCTATTCTTCTCTCTAACTAATTCCATACCACCCTTCATAAAGGCCACCTGTTTCTCATTAAGGTATATTTTAAGATCATTAGTGAGCCACTTCTTATTATTTGGGTATATGCGTACTGTTTTGATTTGAACACAATTGTTCTCACAAAAATGTAAATAAGACGTTATAGTGTCTGTAATATCATGCACATTGTCACATACATTAAAAAACATTTGCCAGTCCATTTGGTCAACGCAATCTCTCAATTGATCTTTGCTTTGCTCAGTCCACAAGTGTACGTGCTTAACAACCGGTTTCTCCTGTTTAATCTTAGCCCGATATCTGGGGAATAATTGTACAATATTGTGGTCTGACGTCCCCAAGGGAAGGCGGCAAATAGCTTTAGAACCATCAGCAATATTGCCAAAACATTTATCCAAAATGAGTGAAAGTCTAGTCGGACAATCCAGATATTGGTATAGAGCGGGTAGATAGGATGACAGATCACAAGAGTTCACATCCCCCAGAATAAATACTGGTTGTTCAGACGAACGGGCCAGCGCATCATTAAAACATTCTGCTATTTTGGTCCCGGCTTTTTCATAGTCCGGTCCGGGAACATATACTAAAATAATTGTTATTTGTCCAAACTCCCTAGGGAGATTAAAAAGGTCTAAAAGACACTCCAAATTTTGAAATCCACAGTGCACTCTTGTTACAATACAATTCCATGTATTTGGAATTGAGTTGCCCATCTGTTCCATCCACATAGATACACAGACCTCCTCCGATAGCTTTATGAGACGCAATTTCATCTCTGTCCGCTCATCATGGTATATCCACGATATCCTGGATTTCTTCTTTTAACCAGGCCTCCGTAATACATAATAAATTACTTTGTCTAAAATCACTATCATACTTAACTTTCAATGATAGTTTGTCCATTTTACTTTGTAGGGACCATACATTTGACAAGGTAATTACAGGCAAAGCGGGTCTTTTAAGCCTTTGGCGCACCCCACCTCTTGATCCTCGTTTCTTCAGTGAAGTCCTCTTGCAAATCCTCGTCCTGGATTTCCTAAGCAGGTCTTTACAATCCTCAGGCAATTCCACTTTCGGGCAGTTATTCCGTAAACAGGGGACTAATAACAGAAGTTCCTCCTGATTATACACGAGAACACCACTCACGGCGTTGACCTCCAAGCCGACTGCTGCTAGCCACATCACCATATGCACCATCACCCAGTAAATAAAGCATCTCATTTTTGTATTTAACGTACTATCTTTAACACAGAAAAAAATACATAAATAAACAAAACAAATAAAACAAAACAATGAAGAAAAAAACAAACAACAACACGAGTGTAGCACTGGTTCAGCATCAAAGCCGCGCCCCATCGCTTCATGCACTTCCCTTCCCATCCTGATGCACCCATTGCATTGAAATAGGGTAAATCTGGACTCATGAGACCACATGACCTTTTTCCATTGCTCCACCATCCAATCTTTATGCTCCCTAACAAATTGAAGTTGTTTTTTCCAATTAGCTTCAGTAACAAGTGGCATTCTTGTGGCTGTTTAGTCTCAATCCTTTAAGTTCTCTTCACATTGTGCGTGTGGAAATGCTCTTTCTTTCACTATTAAACATAGCCGTGAGTTCTACTGTCGATTTTTTTATGATTTGACTTCACCAATTGTTTTAGTGATCTCCAATCATGATCATTAAAAAAAAATGTCAGACCAAATTTCTTCTTTGAAGCTGACGGTTCACCACAATTCTTCCAGGTTTTAATGCGTTGAACAGTTCTTAACCCAATTCCAGTGATTTAAGGTTTTTTCTTTGCTTGATGCAGGCCAATAATTTGCCCCTTCTGAAACACAGTAACATCTTTTCCACGACCACGGGATACGTCTTCTTACATGGTTGTTTAAGAAATTAGAAGTTACACACTGCATCAGTTACAGATAAAAGCTGAAACATATTAATTACTGCAATAATAATCCAATAATAGGCTCTTAAGTATCTGCTTATTTAAATCCAAATGATGACTTTGTTTTTGGCCAGGAAGTGTACATAAATGTAAGCTAAAATAAAACAGTTTAGATTTTTTTTATCACAATACATAATCCCATACCTCCATCTGTTATTCCACAATCTCCCTACACAGTATATTAGAAAATATTTAATGGCATCACATTTAAAGTATTTATCACAGTTAACACATTTACCTAATGGTTTCAATATGTTCTGTATTTTTTATGAAGACTTGTCAGAACCATTGTGACACAAACACAGACACAAACCCATAAATCAGTAAATAAGTGAAACACATTGATGCTACATCATATATCTCATTCTAGTTAAGCTTTGATATTTAATTGTTAGACTTTTATTACTTTCATCAGTCCTATTTAGATTTCATAAGTTAATTTGCCATTCAAAAGATATTATTTCGATTTTTTACTTATAAATTAGAGTCTTGCTATAGGATTATATCTGAGTATTGAACTCGTGGTGTACTCACTAAGGTTCTGGAATTTCAGTTCCAACCAGTCGTCTGAGGTATGTACAACTTCTCTAAAGTTGGACATACTTTAAAGGGTTTATGTTTAAGATGCGGTCAATATGTTGATATTGTATTTAGTGAATGTACCCAAGCATACCAAAATGTAAGTGTAGAGTACATGCAAAAAAAAAGCATAAATATAAGTGACATCACCTTTAAACCCAATCAAAATAGGATTAAGAAGCAGTATATGATGTCATATGTTTATACTAGCTGTAATTAGAATTTTATAGATGGTGTCATTTATGTTGAGCCTATTAACAGTATTTTAGCAACCAGTTCTATTTGCATATAAAACAAAGTATCACAAGATGACGTGTCTTTAAAAGTTGTCCAAGTGGACATTTAAAAAACTCACCATTGAGCCCTCTTTAACTCTGGTTTAAGAGGGCAATCGCTGAGGGAACAACAATTACAGCCCCATCAGCAGATGGATCAGCACTTGTGTGCCACTTTCCCACAGCCTGTCCTCGTCATTCTGGGACGTCCCGACAGATACAATCAGCCTGCAAATGTTTACTAATAATATCAAAAAACCTTAATGAAATTTTCCAGACTCCTTCATTAGGTGGATTGTTTTGAACAGAACATTGAGGGAACACCTGGAACATTTTTCACAAACCGAGGTCAGAGAAATGTTGATTGTGTTGTTTCCATGATGTAAGTATAAATCTAATAGATGTGGGACCCTTTGAGCATTATCTCCCTGATCTGATATAAGAGGAGCTAATCCAAACACTGAACGCCCTGTAATTGAGAATAATTGTTCATTGTGTACCACCCACCCACCACCCAACCGCACTAGGCAATGTCTGGAAATATGATTATAACAATAATTTAGCTTAATGATCAAGTAAGTATTCAAAACAGGGAACCCTTTACATTTCTGAACAATTATAAGTCCTAAAATGAGACACTGAAGCGTACAAAATTGACAGCATCTAAAACATAAATAACTGTATGTATCATTTCATTTTTGGAGTAAATTATTGTGATTATATTATGCACCTGTTAGATTTTTATATCGTTAAGAAATGTTTAGGGTTAGATTTAGGGGTACGTGTCAGAATACTGGCTCAAAACTATTTATATTATAGTATATTTTTACTAAAATTATTGTCACAACATTTATCTGCCTGTTTCATTATTGTCGTTGGACTTTTGTTTTTTTTTTAAAACAAAAGTTAAAAGTACATGTTAACATTAGTTAATGCACTATGAACTAACATGAAGTAACAATTAACTATTGTATTTTTATAACTAACATTAACAAAGATGAATAAATGGTAGAAAATACCTTGTTCATTATTAGTTCATGATTCCTAAAGCATTAACTAATGTTAACCAATGGAACCTCATTGTAAAGTGATACCTTATTGTTAAAAAGTGGTTATGTTTAGTGGTAGGGTTTTTTTTTTTAATATTTTACTTTTCTAAAGCTGTAAATACATTAAAATGTGTACAGTAAGTTTTAAAGATACTGTCAGTGTGCTCATATTGTATGTTTCAGCATCTATTCATACGTTAATAATCATTAGATCAGGCTGGAATGTCAAAAATAACCTCTTTAACTGACTTAAATAAAAATATTTAATTTTCTGGTCAAGTACTGTAAACTGAAAGACTTTCATAATTTAAAACCAGTATGTCACTCCTCAGCAAAATGATGGGATAACAGGAAATCCTCAGGGTTAGCAAAAGTGCCACTGACCCAACAGGTTAAAGTTCAGAGCATTTTTACTTTTCATGAGAGAGACTGCTTGATATCAAACTTAGGCCATGTAGTACAAACTACAGTGACATGATAACATTCAGATTTAATGTTGCAAGTACATTCTAATGCATGTGTAAATTATTTACTGACAATAAAATACAAAATGTTCTAGCACTTTTTTAACAATTATTACTAAATAAAATTATAAAAACTTTCGGTGTAACACTTTAATCAAATACTTTGGTGTTTTAAGAGTTTCAGACCATATTACCCTATTGACGGAAAGTGCCAATGAACATTTTATAAAACCGAAAAATTAATTCATAATTTAATTACTGAGTAGTTCAACAAAACTATAATTTGCTTACTTGCCTTTAAGGTTTAAATGTGTACCTTGTGTCTTTAGTGACCCGGGACCTCATTTCACCTCCTGTTCCTCATCCATTTTTTGGGAGTTATGAATCCACTTCTTTAGTATTCCTCAGCCTTTCTGTTATGAATCTTCTAATAATAAAAAAAAAATGCCAAAATTGAAAAATATAAAATAAAAATCATTATTATTTTGGTATTGAGTGACCTGAGATATGTAATCAGCATCGCTGCAATGGGGGGACCTGGGGGGCCATACCCTCTCACACACAAACACACACACACACTTTGACCACATTTTGACCACCGATTTTTTAGCAAAGTGCTGGACTTCTCAAACAGTCCCTTACTCACAGAATTCACAATGAACAGAATATCTGCTGGCACCTCGCACAAAACCTCACATTACAACCCCCCCATCTGTCAATCAGTCGTCAAGGTATGTCTAGCGCCAGCCCTGTGTGGCCCCCTCAGAAATTCCAAATGCCCCCCTACTCCTGTATTGTTATCCTGGCGCCGGCTCTTAATGTAATAATATCACAATGTATATTTCCAATTCAATAATTTTTCTTTTATGATTATTATTGTGTATTACAAGAAAAATGAGTTTCATATTCAAACAATTTACTACATTTGTATCTGGTCATTTAGCAGACGCTTTCATCAAAGTGACTTACAAATGAGGAACATAGCAAGCAATTTGTCATGCAAAATACAATATCATGTCAATTTTCTGCACAATGGTGGTGAATTATTAGTATCCCAAACATGTGTACACATACTGTACGTGTTACTCAAGGTGGCGCTGTTGTTTGACTTCAAGTCAGTGATTGACTTGATTTACATTTAACGTTGCTATTTGGTGAAGAAGCAACATAGAAGTAAACTATAGCAAGTACACATGAGCAGTATGATATGACTATTGTCATTTGGCTGTACTACTGAAATTATGTAAGTTGTATGTCTATTTAGACTCGATAATTGAAATAAGATGTGTAACTTAAAGTAAAGTGTAGCTCATTATGTGTTTGACAGCAAATTAAGTCTCATAAATTGCAGCGTGGATGTAATGAATACCGTTCTACCCTTTGTTGCATCTTCTCTTTGATATATGAAAAATAAAACACCAAAAATTTGCATTTAGATCCATTTGTGATAGATATAAAGGTAAGTAATAATGTTTGGCAAAACTCCCATGTATTTAAGGGTTAATGCTCTGGGTCTCTTGCAGTCAGTTAAGGCATACGGAAGATTGTTGTGCTGGCAGATAGGGGTGTTTTCAGGGTTTTGTGGGGTGCACCAGACTGCATACTTCTACTTTTCCTGTATAAATTTCACATTTGCATGGAAAAATCTTTCTTGCGTGTTTGGGTTTCCATTGTCCATACAAAACAAGTATCTGGGATGGGATGTGGGAACCAGACAAGCACCCTTTGCCTATAAGTGCATGTTTGGGTGCTTGTATGACAGTGATGGTCATTGCCTGATGTCTGAGAATCCATATAAATCCAATGGCCCATCCGTTACCTTGTTTTTTCATGCTGCTTTATTTCTCTTTAACCACTAAAGGAAACCATTGAAAAGCTGCCTCTGTAGATATATCAGCACTCCACACATGGAAACAATGGGCTTGTCTCCAACATACACAGAGGCCATTCACCATTTGAAACATAGAGCGTTTAAAACAAATTAGACATCAGAGCATTATGGATGTAATAAGACTGAAAAAGGGAGGCTCCCTGGCATTTTTGGATTAACTAAGTGGTTATTTTGATGTAAAAATCCTTCCTTCTGTCTCCTGAAAAACCTTGTGTTGGAAACAAGAAGTCTAGTGATCGTCTGCTGTGGCATTTCCCACAAGCACTGCGTTTCCATAAAGGAAGTGATAATGGTGTGTGAGGAAGAAACTTTCATAGCATCTCAGCTTCAATAAATCAATCATATCTTGACAGATATGCTTTATAATAACACAACAGCATTTTTCTCATAGTTAGTTCTAAAAAAAAATTGTGCATAAACATTATGTCTTTCTACATTCAGGATACATTTTTTTTTTTTTTTTTTACATCTAGGGCCTTCATTACATGTAGGAACATTTCTGACATTTGTGGCCCCAACAGTCTTGCAAAGTAACCAAACACAGGTGTAGTTCATTGCATTAACTGTGACCATTTTCCATGTCAACCAGAAAAAGTCCAAACACTTTTTGTCTTCAACGGTACATCTATTCTTATTTTCTTTGTGCTGGTTACATTTATTATAATCCTACACTTATTATATTCTGCAGTGTTGCTGCTCAGAGATGAGTAGCCATTTGGAGAAGCACCATTCTACATTAACATGACATGGAAAGTGACAACACAAGTGTGTCAAGACATTACAGTAATTAATATTAACACAAAGCAGACTGTAACAAAATTATATAATCCCTTTTTTTTTAATCTCACTATAATAACCAGTTTTTCTGCAATTTGACTTATAATGATTTATCATGAAATAAGGCATTTTATGTTTTTGATTATCCCTTTGAGCCAGATGGATCCCCACAGACAGCCCTGCCTGGGAAGCTCATCGAGTATTGATGCTGACTAGAGTCATGAGTTCTAATCCAGGGTGTGCTGAGTGACTCAACAAGTTCTCCTTAGCAACCAAATTGGCACGGTTGGGAGGGTAGAGTCACATGGGGTAACCGCCTCATGGTCACGATTAGTGGTTCTCGCTCTCAATGGGGTGCGTGGTAAATTATGCGTGGATACCAGAGAGTAGCATGAGCTTCCACATGCGAGTCTCCACGGTGTCATTCACAATGAGCCACTTGATAAAATGCATGGATTGGAGGAGGTTAACCCAACGCGACTCTACCCACCCTAGCAACCAGGCCAATTGGTTGCTTAGGAAGCCTGACTAGAGTCACTCAGCATGCCCTGGAATCGAACTTGCGACTCCAGGTGTGGTAGTCAGCGTGTTTACATGCTGAGCTATACAGGCCACCGTTGATTTACTTTAAGACGAGCCCACACAACTTAATCGGATGCATAGATCATTAGATAATCCACACAAAGCACAATGTGCACACAGTAAACAATGTGCTATCTGGCTAAAAACGCGTTAGCTTTCTTGGATTAGATGACTTAATTGGAAATTATGTAGAACATTGTCCAGCATCATGAAATGCCAAACCAACCATGTGAGTATTCAGATCGCTGCAACCAGAGGCGTAAGTCATCCAAATATGGGCTGAGAAGATATGGCACCAAGTACATGACACAGACACAAGGATGGCTCAAATTACACAGAATGTAACTGAATGAGATCTCGTTACTCAGGTCTGCATGCTTTCGAGAGAAAGAGAGAGATTAGTTTGGAGAGGCTTTTAGACACTTGGAGACATTTTTGGACACAAGAACTAAGTTATTTTTGTTATGCTAAAATTTTTGATTGCTTTGTCGTACCAACACAACATTTTACTTAGTTACAGGTGACATTTTGGAGTTTTTTGGAGCTACCTTATTTCCACCTAGAGATGTATAATTTCAAATCAGAAAAATAAGAACAAAATGTAAATGTTTGAATGTGTGATTTTTAGAGTCTCAGAATTTATCATAATCCATATCAGGGTTCGGCAACCTATCAGCATTGGCACAAAGAGGGGTGATCACTAACATGCCAGCAATGGAGAGAGAAGCAGACAATTTTATTTATATAAATTCTGCTCCTGCACTCCAATCTACATCTTGATGTAATCTTTCCTCATGATCATGTAGCATGCATCGGCACAGCCATTGACCAGGAAAATAAAAAATGGCTCTCCATGTCAAAAAGGTTGCTGACCCCTGATCTATATCATATAAAAAAAATATTTCACCATATTTTAAAGAATTCTTTCAGCAGAACTCCTTTCAATTAGTTTTTATTTATTCATTTTTAGTTATAAGCCATTAATTTTGGGTATATCACTTATACAGGAAATCTTTAAAAACACCCTCAGAGTTTAAAGGCTTTAGTTCTTTAATATAAGTATGAATAAGTATATTTATTAAGCATTTATAAAATGCATTACTGCATTTCAAGGATTTATACAGTATTTGTAAATTAATTATTTGTTTGTGATGAACCCCTTTATATACAGAACACTAATGTATTATACTTTATATACAGAACACTAATGTATTATAATATAATTGATACCCAAACTTTCATAATCATTCTGTTATTTTAATTTTTTTATTTGAAAAATATATTAGTGGTGGCTACTACCAAGTTACCACAATTTTACCTTAGGACCAATATCTGTGGTAAGTAACTATGGTATTATTCAAGAAACTGTGGTTAACATGGTACATTTTTGCAAAAGTGATGGTATTGGGTTCATTGTGGAAGGCTTTAATTTTTTCAGAGGGAAACAAAAGGATGTATTTTCGATTTTCAGATGTCAATGGGATGTAATCTGTCATGCTCAACATGTATTATAAAAAAACATATCAGTTAATTCAGTAATACTTACATCAAGACATGTTGGAAAAAGATAAATGGGCTGGGTGTATAGGATTGTAGCTCTTTGACAAATATTTAATGCTGACACATCCCTTAGTGTAATGGAGACAGAGTGCAGAGTCCAAGTTCCAAACACAATAAAATGTATGACATGGGAACATCTCAACTGTCTGCTTCTCCAATACCGGACACCATGAGTCAAGTTTGGGGTGGGTGGACTCTCTCTCAGTGTGTGTGCTTGTGTGTATGGGTACTGTGCGACAAGGGGAAGTGCGCAAGGGGGTTCCTCTGGGTCCTTCAATGACTATATGTTTGCCTCTCAGTCCTTTATCCTGTTCTCTTCCTCTTCTAATTGCCTACTAGAGAATCACACATGTAGTGCTGGAAAACCACAATCCCGTGTCACTTTCCCAAACTATTGACATTCTCTCTAGCTGCCACCCAAAACGGAAACAGGGAAAAGTGTTTCCAGAAGCCTGGAAACTAGTCTGACTGCATGTATATGTGTATATATATATATATATATATATATATATATATATATATATATATATATATATATATATATATACACACTCACCTAAAGGATTATTAGGAACACCATACTAATACTGTGTTTGACCCCCTTTCATCTTCAGAACTGCCTTAATTCTACGTGGCATTGATTCAACAAGGTGCTGAAAGCATTCTTTAGAAATGTTGGCCCATATTGATAGGATAGCATCTTGCAGTTGATGGAGATTTGTGGGATGCACATCCAGGGCACGAAGCTCCCGTTCCACCACATCCCAAAGATGCGCTATTGGGTTGAGATCTGGTGACTGTGGGGGCCATTTTAGTACAGTGAACTCATTGTCATGTTCAAGAAACCAATTTGAAATGATTCGAGCTTTGTGACATGGTGCTGGAAGTAGCCATCAGAGGATGGGTACATGGTGGCCATAAAGGGATGGACATGGTCAGAAACAATGCTCAGGTAGGCCGTGGCATTTAAACGATGCCCAATTGGCACTAAGGGGCCTAAAGTGTGCCAAGAAAACATCCCCCACACCATTACACCACCACCACCAGCCTGCACAGTGTTAACAAGGCATGATGGATCCATGTTCTCATTCTGTTTACGCCAAATTCTGACTCTACCATCTGAATGTCTCAACAGAAATCGAGACTCATCAGACCAGGCAACATTTTTCCAGTCTTCAACTGTCCAATTTTGGTGAGCTCTTGCAAATTGTAGCCTCTTTTTCCTATTTGTAGTGGAGATGAGTGGTACCCGGTGGGGTCTTCTGCTGTTGTAGCCCATCCGCCTCAAGGTTGTGCGTGTTGTGGCTTCACAAATGCTTTGCTGCATACCTTGGTTGTAACGAGTGGTTATTTCAGTCAAAGTTGCTCTTCTCTCAACTTGAATCAGTCGGCCCATTCTCCTCTGACCTCTAGCATCAACAAGGCATTTTCGCCCACAGGACTGCCGCATACTGGATGTTTTTCCCTTTTCACACCATTCTTTGTAAACCCTAGAAATGGTTGTGCGTGAAAATCCCAGTAACTGAGCAGATTGTGAAATACTCAGACCGGCCCGTCTGGCAGCAACAACCATGCCACGCTCAAAATTGCTTAAATCACCTTTCTTTCCCATTCTGACATTCAGTTTGGAGTTCAGGAGATTGTCTTGACCAGGACCACACCCCTAAATGCATTGAAGCAACTGCCATGTGATTGGTTGATTAGATAATTGCATTAATGAGAAATTGAACAGGTGTTCCTAATAATCCTTTAGGTGAGTGTATATAACCATACTGTGGACTGGTCCAAGTTGGTCAAGTTTCTTTTGAAGTTGTAGTGTTAGTTCTTTTTTCATTATATGTGGGCAAAAGTTGAATTATAAATTAATTCCAGGGAAGCAAGGCATCTCAACATTTGTTATAAAGAACATTTGAAAGTTAATCTTGGCATGACATTAATGTGGGTAATTGACAAATGGACATAGACATGAACTTTTATCTTTACTCAACTTTTTTCAGTTAATTATAAATAAGTTATTTCAGTGATCCTTAATATCAGATCATGCTGTAGTAGTTTTAGAGTTCAGCATGTCAAAATGCAATTTCAAGGTATTTTGAGTGTTTCCAACAGTTAGACTGACATATGCTAGTATTCACACTCATATGTAAAACTTTAAGACCTGTAATGCTTATTAATGTAATCTGGAGGTGTCACACCACAGGGCTGAGGCTGAGTAATTGAACATGGAAGCAGTTCCAACATTACAAATTAAGTTCACAGTAGGAGGTAAAACTCTCCCTCTTCGTAACTTACATGCTTGTTTATTTATTTACTTCCTGTTGGGGTCTTGATCAGCAACATTTTCAAGGATCTTCAAGAGAGTGCTTTTGCATTTGAGTGCTTCAAGAGAAAACTTACTGCACAAATGTTATAGCAATCCCTTTATGCTTTAGTCTCAAATTAACATTCAGGGTTCATTAGCAAGGCAATGACATAATGTGATTCTTTCCTATCAAGAGGTCCTTTGATCCAAATATAATATGGCACTATTAGTTATATTGACGTAGGAGAGAATATTCTTTCCCCCACAAATCTTGAAAGCCTTGACCTTTTCACCTAAACCACACTGCGACAACACTGGCTGCAACTCTAGCTGTGCAAGGCAGAATTTGCTGCTGGATGAGGTACGAGGCCATATAGTTGTACTAGTCCACACAGATTGACAGCTGGTCCACCCAATCAAAACTACAGGAATATAAAAAGAGTTTGCAAATAAAAATAATCTGAATTTTGTTGCACTCAATATAGCTCACATTTGTTCTATCACAAATGGAGCCACTTGCAGAGGAAGCCTCATGCAAGGGTCTGCTTGGGGGAGAGGAAACCAATAGGTGCAGGATAGGGAGGAATTAGATAGTGAATTCATGCTGAAACATTGAAAGACAGTGGCAGTTGCGGCTGCATAGAAAATGAGCTCTCACGGGCTTTGCCACGCCCGAGCAAGGGGGGCCGCCCCCCTGATTGGGCAGGTTTGTCCTAGGCGTGGGAGAACCTGAGCTGCCCGGACCAGACATTAAGCATCACTCTAGATGCCATTCGTTCGACCGGAGGGAGGGGCCTGTGCAGCAAACGGGCTAACCCCACGTGTGTGTGGCTCGGCTGCCGCTGAAGCAGATGAGCCCATCCTGCAATCGAATGGGGGACCTCAAGGCAGTATGAACGGGAGAGCCCACGATACAAATAAATGTGAGTAAACCCACACAGCATTCGCACGGGAGGGCCCCCACTGTGATTCTAACAGGAGAGCCCTTGATGTATGTGTGTGGGAGGGCTTTCTCAACAGTACGGACAGGAGGACTTTCGTAGTTGTTGGGGTGGTCGCTCGCAGCATCCGAATGGGAGGACCCTCAATGTTATTTGAACAGGACAGCCCTTGAATATATGTAAGTAGGAGGGCCATCGCAGTCCTCTGTAATGGAGATGTTCTAGCGATTGGAAGGGCTGGACAGGACTTGACAGATTGAAAAAGAAAATAAATGCCCTTGTTAGAGGAAAGTCAGGGTACATGCTTACATGTGCATTTGTGATATGAACGGGCTGAATCCTCAGGTGCGGGACTGCCCAGCATTCAATATGAGAGCATGCAATTTGTGTGAGAATATTTTAGCTGTATTATACTGAGCTTTCTCGGAGCTGCAATTGGCCGAATCCGTAGGTGTGGGCCCGCATGTCATTCGACAGTAGGACACTAGATTCTTGTGGAAGAGATATATGATGCATTTAAGGAAACTCCCTATGTGAAAAGGGCTGAGTCCTCATGCACGGGATAACACAGAGTTAACAGGAAGAACCTGTTTTTTTGTGTAAACAGATCACTATGCATATAAGCAAGAACTCGTGATATGAATAGGTTGACTTTTCAAGAATGGCATTCGATGAGAGGGCATATATTAGGCAATATATGACTGAAATTGATTGATGCAGAGATGCCAGTTTGTGGCGGACTGTTTAGGTAAGTCTTAAAACAGCCTGATTGTCAATCACTAGGTGGTGATGGTTCATTTAGTATGAGTGGCATGAGGGGCTGAGACACATGGTCTGAAAGGTTGCCGAAGTTTTGGCACGTGAACAGTTGTGGTGCTTGGACAGTGCGTTGTGGTGCTTGGACAGTGCGTTGCGCTGTTTGCCATGTAGTTGGAGTTTGTCATATGGCCCTAAAGATGCAAAGCCCGATTGATGCCGCAGTTGTGGCGCTTGGACTGGGTGTTTGCTGTTTGCGGTGTAGTGGAACTCTGTCTTCTTGAGGAGGGATTTGGGACAAAGTTTGCTTGGGGAGGCAGCCTTGTTCAGGGAACAGTTCCGGAGTAGAAGAGATTTAAATGGTAGAAGGGAGGGGGATAAAGTGAAGAGGGGAATGGGTCTGGAACGGGGTTCTCCAGCAGAGGTAGCCTCACATGGGAATATGCTCTAGAGGCCCATGGATAGGAATGGGTGATGGATGAATGTTGGCAGAGAGAATAGGTTGCGTGGAAAAACAAAGGCATCTGGAACTTATGCAAGGCAATGTCAGGATACGTGCTTGCGTGGGAATTTGTGATATGAATGGGCTGAATCCTCGGGTGCGGGACCACACAGCATTCAGTGGGACAACATACAATTCTTGTGAGAATGTTTATGCTGAATTTTACTGAGCTCGCTCGAAGCTGCGAGCGGCTGGATCTGCAGGCATGGGCCTGCACAGCATTCGATGGTAGGATGAACGGGATGAATCCTCAAGTGTGGACTCACACAGAGTTTAACAGGAAGAGCCCATGTTTTCGTGTGAAAAGTTAATGCTGCAAATGAGCAAAATGAACTCACTCTGTAGTATGAATGGGTTGAGCACAGCATTTGACGTGAGAGCATATGTTAGGCTATGTTCAAATTAAATTGATTGATGCAGAGATGCAGGCTTTTGGGAAGACCTGAAACAGCCCGATTGTTGTCATTTGCTTGGTAGGTGATGGTTCATTTAGTATGAGTGGCATAATATGGGTTACGGAGCCATGGAGACTGAGACGCATGGTCTGAAAGACGTGCTGCGGTTGTAGCATGTGAATGATGGTGGTGCTTGGATGGTGCTTTTGTGCTGTTTGCCGTGTAGTGGGAGTTTGTCGTATTGCCCTAAAGATGCCACAGTTGCGGTGCTTGGACGGCACATTGCACTGTTTACGATGTAGTGGCCGTTTCATTCGCACGGGCCGAAAGATGCTGCAGTTGCGGCACCTGGACAGCACATTAGTGCTGCTTTGGGATGTGTTGAGCCAATAGACAATATGATAACGTGGTAAACGCAGTGTCTGTGGACGCCTGAACGTAATAGTTGCTAGATTAAATGTTGGGAACATGTGTAAGACAATGTCAGGAAACATGATTGCGTGTGAATATGAACAATGTCATTTAAAGTTGGTTTGTCATGAAATTAGGTGGCACCTGAAATTGAGTGCCCAGATGAATACTGTAGTCTGATGTTTATTAACTTAAGCTTATGGTTTGGAGCTTTGTAGATTTTTTTCCAACGTAATGCGAGTCATTTCATAACTCTATATTATTGGTAATGGGGTGACTCGTCTCATTTTACGAGGACATATGAAATCGTAGGAGTTTGTGCCTAAGAGTTGGATTTAATAGGTACAATAAGAGCACCGTTTGCAGTAGTGTTGAATAAAACAAATTGTTTATATTGATGGCATGTAATAAATTCTATGGAAAAAAATGAAATATTGGAGTATAAATTAAGTATAGGTATTTTAAGTTATTGTATTTATTTCAATGTCAATTTCATTTTTCTTTGTGTAACAGAGTCAAAAAGGTGATTCCACTTGTTTCATTTAATTTTGTATATGACCCTTTAATTATATGTAAGCTGCACTCTCCACCCATTGCCTGGTGCTGTGTAGTGATCTGGTTCCACTTGGGTCATTAAGATTCGAACCAGCCAAGAGAGTGGTTGTGGTGGGTGACATCCTATGAAATCTTATTTTTGGGGGGTTAACATCATGTATGAATGTGTACTGTATGCTCTCTTCTCAAGCTACCATGATTTATGTGTAGTAATGCTTGGTTTAATGTTCATCCTCATTATACAACATGCGTGAGCATGATTATTGGGATAGACCATTGCTTTTCGATATGTTTAAACAGGTACAGATTTTATATTTTAAATAATATGTGTAATTATTGAATACCTGTCCTAAATTGGTCATAGCTAAAGATTCATATTTGCACCAGCCGAGAGAATGGTTGTGGTGGAACATGTGTGAGCATGATTATTGGGACTGAACGCCACGTTTCAATGTGTTTAAACAGAATAAAATCTACCAAAGGCGTGAGATGGTGTCAGCCGAGTGCTTAATTCAACACAACACAGAAACAACACCATTAAAATTGCATCAGTATGACCTATTAAGGTCAATTTATAATAATAATCTTAATTATTTTTAAAAAGACAAATAATGTTTTTTATTGTACATGTAATTATGCAAGTCTAAGTATTAGGTAAATGAGCGAATATTGATCCATAAAAACTGAGGAAAGGGGTGCGCTTCATTACATTCCCGATGAAATTAGGCACAGAATTAGAGGTCCACCCGGTTTCAACAAGGTCCTCTCATTTGGATATTTCTGGCCTCGCCCCTGGTCCAGATAGTTACAGAAGGTGGCCTACTGCTTCTGTTCCTTCCCTGTCAAATATACTCTCTTAGTATAAACACTATGTCATATGCCATTTTACTGTTTTCTTTTCTCACAAAGCAATTATATATTTTTCAGTCTGTGATTTTTGAGGTATCATCCAATACTGGAATGAAATGAAACAACAACTGATTTCTTGCATAATTTCATAATGTGTAATAATTTGCTAATCATTGAATGAACATTTGAACAATTGTTGCCTACAAAATCAAATCAACATCAAATACAATACAGCAATACAGTCTTTACACAATAAACTCTCTGTTAGAATACATGCTAAATAATTACGCAGCCTTTATGTTAGATTGTCCAGCTCTTGACTGTTTACAGTCACTGTTTACCTTCATTTTGATGTAATCACTATTTTAAGTTTTATCGTAGTGTATTCTTTACATTTTTATGTAAAGTGTGATTTCTCCAACCTGGTCAGATCCAGAGACATTGTAATAATAACAGTGTTTCACTTTTATCTCATACCTTTCTCCGTCATACAAAGATGCAGTGCAAAAGCTTGAATCTTATTGATCCCTTCTGGATTTCATTATAAGTCTTTTTCAGACAATGTTTCTCCATAATTTACTGATAAATGAGACTTCCACTACATTAATGTGTATGAGTATTGAAATCAGTCACCTGTGATGATACTCTCACGAGGTTCTTGCAATTTAAGTTCTGATCAGTCGTCAGAGGATTTCATGTTTTTTTTTCCACATTAATTTTTTTTTTTAAATTACTACTGTCCCACACCAAACATTTTAAGTATGCACAATAAAATTATGTAATTTCCACAACATAAAACAGTGTATGCTCATGCTTGAGATTAAATATGAGACAATTAAAGTTTGAAGGAAGCAAAGAACAATCAAGGTTCTCACTTGCAATCAGAGTATCGAGGGCTATCCCATCTGGTCTGAACCGATAGAAGGTCTTTTGTGGCACAAGTCACAGAATATTTTTGGGAGGAATGTGTCAAAACACACAGTGCATCACACCTTGCTGTGTATGGGGCTGCGTAACCACAGACCGGTCAGTGTGCCCATAATGACCCCTGTACGCCTTCGAATGCGCCTACAATGGTCGGAACTGGACCTTGAAGCAGTGGAAGAAGGTGGCCTTGTCCGATGAGTGCCATTTTCATTTACATCACATGGCCAGCCGTGTATGTTTACCTGGGGAATTGGTGGCTCCAGGTTGTAACATGGGAAGATGACAAGTTGATGGAAGGAGTGTGATGCTCAGGGCAATGTTCTGCTGTGAAGCCCTAGGTCCAGCCATTCATGTGGATCTCAAATTCACATGTGCCACCTACCTAAACATCATTTAGACCAGGTAGACCCTTCATGACAGTGGTATTCCCTGATGGCAGTGGCCTCATTCAGCAGGATATTGCATCCTGGGGAACATGATGAAGAGTTCAAGGTGTTGCCCTGGCCTCCAGATTCCCCAGATCTCAATCTGATTGAACATCTGTGGGATGTGCTGGACCAAAAAGTCCAACCCATGGCATCTCCATCTTGCAACTTACAAGACTTGAAGGATCTGCTGCTAATGTCTTAGTGCCAGATACCACAGATCAACTTCATGGGTCTTGTAAAGTCCATGTTTCAGCAGATTGGTGCTGTTTTGGTGGCATGTGGAGGATCAACAGTATACTGTACTAGGCAGGTGGTCATAATGTTTTGGCTCATCAGTGTATATTACCTCAAATCAGCCTTAGTGAGACAAATGGGCAATTTTATTAAAAAAAAAAAAAAAAAAAAAAAATTATTATTTCAATCACTGTAATTTCCACCACTGACTATTAAACACAATACAGAACTTGAGATGCCATGGAAGTTAAACTCTGGTGGGAATTTTCATGACTTTCAAAAACAATTACATAAATCTCTTGTGATTAATGTACATACATTGTTGGGCACCATTAGTGTACAAATTAAATAAAGTAGTGAGAGTAGGTATTTATACTTTCTAGATATTCAGAGGGCTGATAATACACGATGTTGAAGAAACACTCACATTTATTAAAGAATTTGAATTTTAGATGCAGTCAGTACAATATGTATGTTTCAGATTCTATCAATATGTTATGCACAAATACCTATGAATATTAGATCATACTCTGCTATCCATCTTAACTGTACACACACTTGCAGCCAAGCAATACATAACCACAGAGCAGGAAAAACCAAAACGCCTGATCCGTAAGTACTAATGCCCTAGTCTGAGTTGGCATGTTGTTTTGCAAGCACCGTGGCTGTGGAGTAAGGAATGGAGAGCTGTAGTATGGCCCCATGCTGGGCTCTTATGGGCTTAGAGCTACTGGTGGCACCTGTCTCCTCTTCAGCGCCAGCCGGGAGAGCGCTCTATTCACCCTGATCTCCAGGATAATTACATCCAAAGCAGGCAGGATTTAGACAGGGTCTTCCACCAGGCGCCAACATGCCCACCATGCCCTGCCGGCTACCACTTTCACCATTGGCATGTGCTCATATCAGCACAACGGCTCTTATGAAGTCCGCTGCATTCATTTGAAGTCTTTTCACTTAAAAGAAATAGTTCACCTGGAAATGAAAACTCAGTCAGTATTTACACTCTCCCACTGCGGCAATTACAGGGGGTCCAGAGACCACCTAAAAAGTTAATTTAGGAATTCTTGGGGGTTATATTTAAAAATTATGTTTATTTTTTTTTTACTAATGTTGTCATTATATAGAACACACAAAATACAGTATCATTTATTTACCAATGTTTCAACTATCAAGGCAGAGAGGCCAACATATACTTTGAGAAAGGCTGATAGCTGAAGGACTGGTAAATAAATTAGGCTGTATATTCAGTTGTGCAGTTAAAAATCGTAGTTTGAAGGTGTGTAAATAATAAAAACATTCTTATTTTGGTAAGCCTTTCATTTCATTTTACATCAATTATCTTTTCATCTGTATATAGGTTCAGGTTTAAGTAAGGCAGAATACAAATGAAGGTGTAAACCCAGTTTATACTAAAGTGATTAGGATTGATTAGCAGCACATACCCAACTGTGACAACATGGAGCTCGGGCAGCAGTCCTGACAACTGTAGGGTAAATATAATGATGATGTCATCATTTTGTTCTGGGTTACAGCAAAAGGTTGTTGGCCCCATTAGGATTTATATTATACAGTACAATACATGAATTAAAAGGGAATGCTAATATCTTTGTTTTTTCTTTTAACTGTCATTCAGATAAAATAGTCTCCCAACATTGTAAAAACTTTCAATCCACAAAAATGGAAAACACTGCAAAAGTGTTTGAACACTGAAAAGTACAACCATATGTGATAAGTTTATTGTTATTTTTTGGACCACTTTAAATGTAATTAATTCTGAAAAAAATTAAACTGAAATTCTGAAAACTAATAAAATGAAGTAGAAAATATAGCTGCAAGCCAAAATGAAAGGGCCCAGCACACCAATGTCATGTGAGGAAGTATCACTGGACATCACTGATTATGACTTTAAGAAAAGCAGCATTAAAATTAATGGAAGAATTGTTAATGTTACAATGCAAATAATTATAACTTTTTACCACTAGGTGGCACTGACCCCAAACTTTAAAGGTATCCTTAGAATATGGCCCCAATGACACATACCAAATTTCGTAATGATAAGCCAATATGTAGGTAATATTCAGCCATTTAAGAAAACATAAAAAATGTCTGACATAGGAAACTTAAGAGGGCTATCACACTGGGCACGTTTGCTGTGGTCTGATTCCGAGTGCAATTGTTCCCGGTGCCACCTGCAGCATTGGTCTGGTTTCACACTCCCTTGATTCTATCGAACCCCGGTCCATTTGCATTCATCTTACGTCATCACGCATGGTGAACACAACGCGACTCATTATACTTTTTTTGTTGTTGTTTATATTTTGGTGCCATTATGCACAGCTTTTCTGAGTGAACGACAACTGCGTATATGTGCGCTTCATGGCAAAACTCATCAGATGTCCAGGGGAAGGTGACCTGCTGCTCGCAAATGCTGTTTTTTGAGGAGACAGCTGATTGCAAGGATTTCATTTGCATCTTTATTTACACTGCACACTTAGGCTTCTTACTTAGTCATCTCCTATTATGCCGGGTTGTGATTATACACCCCCGGTCCCTTATCAGGCTAATCAAGCCTCCGAGAGGGATAAAGGCCAACTGGGGAAGATGGTGCGGGAGAGAGAGATAGTTTACGGACATGTCTGTCATATGTGTGTTTGTGTCTTTTGTTTCAGTTTACGATTAAAATATTATTTATATTGTCATGCCGGTTCCCGCCTCCTCCTTGCCCGTCGAAATCCCTTTACACTGGTGCCGAAACCCGGGAAGGAGGAGGGATACGCCGTAGTAGAGTTCTCGCCACTACCGTCCACCCAACGGAGCAGCCGGTGGACGAGGAGCCCGGCCACCTGGAAGCGGAGGAATGGTCGCCAACCATGAGGGGAGAAGGGGCTCCTAACCGACCGACTGGAGCGGTCAGGGCCGCTGCCAGGAATGGAGGAGTCCCCTAACAGCCACTGAAATTGTAGGTCTGAGACCGCCGACTGCGAGCGGGAAGGGGCTCGCTGCCGAAAACCTGGAGCAGGAGAACCGCTGCCAGGGGCAGGGGAGACCCCTTCTGTTCCCCGAGAATGCGGCGGGCCATTCCGTCCGCCAGGGGCTGGAGGACTGCCTCCGATCCGCCCAGGGAGGCGCAGCTGTCATCCGTTAGAGGGTGGAGACCAAGCTACGGCATATCGGAGAACTGGCGAGTACGTTTTTTTTTCCATCTCTCTCTCTCTCTCTCTCTCACTGTCGCTCTGCGTTGGCCTTTTCCCTCTCTTTTAAATTTTACTGTGTTTTTGGGGGGGGTACTACACTGTTACAGGAAGTATCCCCCCATTTTAATTATTTCTGTTTCCCTCCCCTTATCCCCTCCCTCATCCAGGTCGACGGGGATGACCTGCCGGCAGACGGACAAGAAAGGCACGCCCCTCCCTAGGGAAGAGGGGGGGGGGGTGGTGTACGTCAGGCCGGGGGCTCCCCAGCCTGAAAGAACGAGGGAGGAATGTGGCAGGGCGGAGGGCGGGGCCGGGTCATGATTATACACACCCGGTCCCTTATCAGGCTAATCAAGCCTCCGAGAGGGATAAGGGCTGACTGTGGAAGATGGTGCGGGAGAGAGAGATCGTTTACGGACATGTCCGTCATGTGTGTTTGTGTCTTTTGTTTCAGTTTACTATTAAAATATTATTTATATTTTCAAGCCGGTTCTCGCCTCCTCCTAGCCCGTCAAAATCCCTTTACAACCCTATATATTTATAACCAATAATAGTTTTTATATATAGTATTTATAAGGTTTATAGATAGATAGATAGATAGATAGATAGATAGATAGATAGATAGATAGACAGACAGTATTTATAGTGTTGATTGTACTTTTATGTCATTGTGGTGTCTTTAATTTTGGGACTTTCCGGAATGTGTGGATCTTCATGTGTTGTCGAAACTAATGGTCTGCACTTATATAGCACCTTTTTTAACCTTAGAGGTTACCAAAGTACTTTATGCTGTGTCCCATTCACTCATTCACACACACATTCACACTCACACTCATACACCAATGGTGGCAGAGCTGTCATGCAAGGCGCTAGCCTGGCATTGGGGTTCAGTGTCTTGCCCAAGGACACTTCGGCATGTGGAGTCATGTGGGCTGGGAATTGAACCGCCAACCCTGCCGAACCGCTCTACCACCTGAGCCACAGCCGCCCCACTAATGATGTCGTCATTGGCTAAAACGCATGCGCAGGTTACTCTACTTCCTGAACGAGTGCGCACCCGAGTCGCTTTAACATTCATGCGAATCACACTACAGTTCCATTGCAACTGAACTCATACCGCCTCCTCGCCACAGTGCACACCGGTCTGCATGACAGCATTCACGTTACAAATTTTTCATGCGAACCGTGGTCTGTTTCGAACTAAACTGCCAGTGTGAAAGCAAATATGAGGTAATAGTTTCCCCCATATTATAGGCATTACCGTTATTGTTACAACAATAAAACTGTCAACTTAATATTGGCCTTCTTTTTTGCTCTGGTTTAAAAAAAGAACAAAAAGAAAGGTCTAAAATAATAGAACATGCATTTTTTAAGCTTCTCACATCGATTAATAGAAATTCTAAATTAAATAATTATTTTTAACAGTAACTAGTAATTAAGGGGTTCTCGTGGAAACTATGGTTACCACGGTACATTTTTGAAAGGATAATGCTATTATCAAGAGTCAGGCCTGTTTTTGTACACCTCTCAAGAGAGTTTTTTTTTTTTTTCCCAGCGTGCCTTGCCTTGGGTGGGCTGTGGCTCAGAAAGTTTACTTACTTTCCAAAGCTTTGTGTATACGTTTGTGTTTTAGAACAGCAAATGAGTGAAACACTTCAGCTTGGCAAGGCCTTCTCAAATGCTAAAGCTGGGCCCACTGGACGCTTTTCATATATCCTGCACTTGTTCAAATATCAGAACAAGCTATGAAAACAAATCTGTCAAAAGCCCTGGATGGGTGCCATAATATACAGCTGAGATAAGTTCCTCTTTCCCTCTGATGTCATAGGCATTGAACTTGCCTACAAACATACTGTAGGTTAACTTCTCCTTGACCTTGCCAGTATTTCTTCAGCAACACCTATCATTTACAATGGCACAACTGGCATGGGATAAAATCTATTGAAGTAGAGTTAGGCCTTTCTTCAGAGTTAATCAACCATCCAAGTTGCTTATCGCAGCGGCTGCTTTGCTGTTCTTCCACCATGACTGCATGTTGTGTTGCCATGGCACAGGAACGAAATGATCTCATGAGTGATGTTAGCAAAAGAACAGCTCATTAACTGTTATTTAGTGGCAAATTAGTAAGAAGGTGTGTTTGTAGAGAAGGAGGTAAAGAAAAAGGGTGCATGGCCCGTATTTAATTGTTAAAATAAACACTGAAAAGTGAACTCATTTCCAAGAGAGAGCTACATCTTGTGCTATCTAAAGCCTAAAATGAGCAGAAAAGAGAGCTTTTGAATAGTTTGTAAAATAAATTAATTAATTAAAATATTGATGTTTGTAGGATGACACTTAATGAAAAATTATTCTTTTTTTTCATATATTTGTCTTCTGATGAAATTGCAAAATAGTTCAGGCACTCTTCAAATCAGGGAAAGACTTGTGCTTTAAACTTAATTTATAATGTATCACCAGCGAGAATATTTCCCAGATATTTTATTTAATATTATGTCATATATTATATTGTTTTTTCTGGGTAATATACAGTATATAGACTTTATGCTTGCAATAACATTTGCACATAACATTGCTGGTGTAAAAAAAAGTTAAAAAAAAAAAAAAAAAAAAAAACGGTGTAAAAGCTATGGCAGTTCATTTTGTCTACCTCACATACATACCGTAAATATAACTTTCATTATATTTTATATAATGAATGTTATATTTTAACACTTTACAATGAGGTTAACATTCGTAAACAACATTAATTAAAATAAATTAACTATGAACAATACTTTTGGAGCATTTATTAATCCTGGTAAATGTTAATTTAAACAAATAATAAATTTTTAAATCAAAAGGTTGTATATGTTAACATTAGATAATGCACTATGAACTAACATGAACTAACAATGAACAATTATATTATTAACTAGCATTAACAAAATTAAATAGCATTAATAAATTATGTAAAAATATATTGTTAATTGTTAGTTCATGATACATAATGCATTAACTATTGTTAACTAATAGAAACCTTTTTAAAGTGTTACCACTTAACTAAACCTTAACTAAAAACTTCATCATCTTAAAGAACGAAGAAATGTCAGTACCTATGTCAGAAAATTTCATTTGCTGGAATATCTATGATTGTTTTAACACACACACACACACACACGCACATGCACACATGATTTATACCATGATCAATGGAAGCATGGGTAAATGCTTCATGTTGCAACCCCCAATGTTCAAGCCAAATCTAAACCCTTGAGTGCATGACATGTAAGGCTATGAATTTGAATGTTTGCATGACATAACCACCTACATTTACAAGATTGTTTTAGTGCAGTACAACCTATAGCACGCCAGCAACATGAGAGAGGAGTAGACTATTTTATTTATATAAATTCCGCACCTGCATTCCAATCTACATCTTGATGTAATCTTTCCTCATGATCACGCAGTGTGTTTTCATGAGCTGAATAGGAGGCTAAGCAAAGTTAAAATGTGATGAGACAGCCGTATACCCAACAGACTCATTCAGTGCATGCAAGCCATTCGCGCATCACAAGCCGGCAGCACTTCACTTTTGGTTAATTGCACAAGTAAACGCGCTCGTTTGCTTCAGTCAGTCTGCACGGTTGACAGCCTACATTCCATGTTTCATGTATTTCTTTTTGCTTTCAGAAGAATTAAATTACGTGATGTAATTAGGAAAACACCAATATTAATCCTTGAGGTTTCCAGCCTTGCATTAGTGATGGGAAGATCAGATAATTGTACTGACTTGGATCTTTGAGTCTCATTCAGCAAAATGGACAAATCTTTATTCATGACATTTTGTTCATTTGAGCAGAATTAAATTAAAATGTTACATTTTCAATAGCCTGATCCCCCCAACACGTCCACTTTTTCCACAACACGCAAACTTTGATTATAGTCCCAATAAGAAAAAAATTATAATGCAGCCAAGGACAAATTATGAGAAACGAGAGATAAAATAATAATTGTTGTTTCCTGCGTGAGCAATGCATAGCATATACGGCTGTCACATGAAAAAAGAATGAACGACCCGGACCAAAAGAACTGAAAGGTGAACTAATCAGTTTCCTGTATTGCACCTATGTGGTTTTCACATAACAAACGAATGGAGGTTGCGCAATGAGCATGCACGGCCAACACAAAATGAACGAATCACTGTTTGAGACTACTCATTATTTTAAGTCACATAAAAGATTAATTCAAAATGAACGAATCGTTCATGAACAACCCAACACTACCCAGCATACATGGTCACCCTCCTTAAACCATGGTCACCCTCCTTAAACCATGGTCACACTCAAAATTACATTAAATAATAATTTATTAAAATATTCACATTTTATTCACATTCACATTGAGTCCCGAAGAGTTGACACGTGAGCTGAAAGTGTCATAAAAGCACCATTAACTACTTTTTTACCAACACTTGCTTTTATGACACTTTCAGTTAGGATGCGGTTTAGGGTTTAGTGTAGGGAGTACGTTTTGTTGATTTAAAACTTGCTAAACATTAACCTTAAAAAACTCATCTGTTTGAGAGAACATTTATCTCACTTTTAGCACCACAATTCATGTGATGAATAACGTAATGTCATTTTGCAAAAATGTTGCCAAAGTCACGCAATTTTCATGAGATCAGGCCGCATAGTCACTATTTTACAAAGTGCTTCTACTCTCTTATGTCTTTCACTGGGCAGAGGCTTGCTCCTGGGTCTCCTGCCACATAAAAATCTCTTCAGTGTGTGAGAGGTTGTGTGAGTTGAATCCATTGCATCTTTTGTCTGAATTTCAGTTCAAATCATTGTGCCAGTTCCTGGTGTGGTTTTCCAACATTCAAGCAATTCTTTGATACAATTCGTCAAATCTAGTTTTCTCTTGCAGCCACTTTCAGGAAGGTGTACAGCAGCTCAGTGTGCCTCAAACTACCTGTTCATTTTATTTATGGTGGAAACAGGAACATCAAGGTCTCAAGAGATGGGGTTCTGGCCTTGAGATAGTTTGGCTACATCCTTGTGTCCGACCCCCATAGATTTCTCTGAATTATTTTCTCATATCTCAGCTCACTGTAGTACATGAGAATAAATCATTTTCTCATTCCAGACTGGTTGAGTGATATTTTATATTGCATACACAAGTAAATTTATTTCCAATGTAAAGGAACAGTTTTCTGGAATAGTGTTCAGAAATCAAAAAATGTACATGCATGCCAATGATTCTGGCTACAACTGGATTTCGTTATGTTTCGATTGCAATGCCATTTGTTCTACAGCATATTTCGGGTTTGCTTGGAACCTTTATTTGTAGTCTTTGTTTAAGGTATGTAGTATTACATTTTGACATGGGATTCATGCTGTTATCAAAACATTTTTGTTTTTTATTGAATTTAATTACATTTTGTATAATGAAAATTACAGGCTGATAAAAAGTGAGGATAAAAACTGCTCACTAACAATACTGTACATTCTAACCTAACCCAATGTGACGAGGCAGGCAAGGAATAATCTAAACGCAGCTTTATTAAACTGAAAAACAAACAAGTTAACTCGGAACAAAAGGAAAAGCAAAACACAGGGAACCTGGCACAGCGCATAGACAAAAACATTCATACATGCAAGAACTGAAAAACTCACTGGGGGAAACAAGGGCTTAAATATAAGGGAACAGACAAGGGAACGATGAACACCTGGAGAATCTATCAGTGGATGAGAAACAATCAGGGAAAACTAATCAAGGAATAAAACTACAATGGACTACAAAAACTAACAGGAAACAGGAACTAAACAAGAATTTCAACATAAAAGCACAAGAATAAAAGACAACAAGGAATATGATACCCAGGTCTCCCATGCTGCAGACACAACATGCTTCCAGTCACGCCACAAGGGCAGGTAAACACACTGGAGTCGATGCAAAAATGTCTGATAGGAGATGCCGCTTGTCAGTGTGTCGGCATAAAGCGGTCGACACTAGGGTGCTGAAACTTTCAAAAACAACATGCCGACTTTGGACACTTAAGCCAAAGTTAAAATGTATTCATTCTTTTGCATTAGACAAATATAGCTCACTGACACTTTTTTAGGATTTACATTTTGTTATATTATACAAATACATTAATATAAGTGTGGCTTAAGAATCCAAATACGATTTGGAGCCACTGTAGAACACTAGTTACACATAAACAGCCCTCATCTGAGCTAGATAGGCAAGCAGCCCTAAAATTGTTCCTTACAACCAGCTCCATGTTATTTATCTGTAATATAAATGGAAGTTGTTCTGTGATTTATCAGCCATGGCTGCATACCCTGTCCCATATCAAACAGGTATGAATTATTGCTCCACACCCCCCACTTCAAAGATGTTCGTCAGATTGGCAGCGCCATAAAGGAGTTTTTGTTTTCTTTCTAATTGAACGATTGGCAGGGGTGCTATTTCCTCTTATTGCACACAGGTAGAATTCTTCCACAGTATACCGTAGGGAGTCCAGGGAAAACAGAGCACTGGTGCTTGACCTTTCCTGGGACTCATGTAGCGACAGGCTCTGCTTACAACTCATATCAGCTTCCCTTCAAATCCAAACCAAAGCTCAGTAATCGTAACCAAATAAGACAAACCAAGAACAAGAACCAATCGGGGCAGAGCAGTATAATGTAGAGAAAAGAACAATATATTTTATGAGGATATGAGAGCATCAGAGTTTTGTAATGGTGCTTTTCGCAGTCATCTGTGGTCATGTTTGATGCTTATCAGAGAACAAACATTTAACTGAGCATTTTATTGCAAAGATATCATCTTCGGCTCCCCTTTATCTCGCTCTCCGCTGATCAGCTGATTCAGTGCCGGCCATGCATGTCATGGCCCGGCCATGCCCTCCTCCTCATCACACACCTCCCTCGCCCAATACAGGTTGGTGCGCCACCGGGCTGACTTACCCCTCCACCCTCCACACACACACACACATCTGGAGGGGAGACGCTGCCCTTGCCGTTCCGTCAACCAGTGGTCCACTCTGCCTCCTGTGAACCTGGTAAAAAGATGAGGGGAGGCATGGGGAGAGGGACAGGGCGAGTGGAGACACAGAGAGAGAGAAAGGAGAGAGAGAGAGAGAAGAGAGAGAGAGAGAGAAGAACCTGCCCGCTGGATCCCAGTCGCGCTGTCGCCCGATCCTCAACCTCTCCTCCGCCCTCTGGCGGACACCAGATCACTCCTCCCCCGACAGATGAGTCCTCCAGCCCCCAGCAGCAGTTCCTCTGGCACTTGGTGGCTGGCAACAATCCATCTGTTCCCAGGCAGACGGACGCGGCTTCTCCCCTGGCGGATGGCAGTGGTGAGGACTCCACGACAGTGCATCCCTCCTCCCCCCGGGTTTCGACACCACTGTAACAGTTTAAGGATGGGCAAGGAGGAGGCGGGAACCGGCTAAACAGTCAACATAAAATGTAATGGTATAAATTAACTTAAATCAACATAGAACATAAAAAATAAGACAAACACATATGCAGTGCGGCCGTGTGTGTCTCTCTCTCCCTTAAACTGGATTCTTCGGCTCCCCTTTATCTCGTTCTCCCTCTGATCAGCTGATTCAGCACCAGCCTTGCACATCATGGCCCAGCCATAACCTCCTCCTCGTTACAAAGAGTATCTTTGTAGCTAAAAATAGCTAATTGTTTTTTTTTTAATTATTATTATTATTAACAAGCAATCAAAAAATAAAATGTTTAGTCATAGTATAGAAATAAATTAATTTTTTAATGTCTTACTTGTCATGTTTGGGTCATTTTTGACCTGTTAAAAGTTGAAAACACTTTGGTGAAAAATCTTATTCTTGCATTTGGTAAAAATGCCTTTGTAATTTTATTTATGATATGATACTTGTTTATATTATGCAATGTGTATTATGAGTGTTTTAGGTGATTGCTAGAGTGATTCTAGGTGGTTGCTAGGGCATTACAAAATTGTTGCTATATGTTATCTTACTGGCCCAAGTAAAATGAGACCATCCTCAAGTCTCTATGACATCCTGATACCTAGATGCTGTATGTGTGGAGACCATTTAAAGTTTTAATTTTTTCAAAAAAATGTTCTAAAAATGTATTGTTCATTGTTCATGAGATCTTATGCCCTTTTTAATGTTAAATAATAGAACCTCATTTTAAAGTGTTGCCATGTTTTTGAATTAAAACCATGATTCTGTATTTAAATATTTAAATAGATACAATTTGTAAGTATTCTAATTGACCACATTCACACAAAAGCAGAATACGGTTGTCAGTCATTGTTTGGTTATATTCAAGAGTGACATCTGCATTCTATAACTGAACTGACACCGGCAAATTTTCAGGACTCACAAACGCATGTGCTGTGTGAACGGAACCACGCTGGACAACTAGTTGTTAGTCATGTCATGTAATGTGAGAGCCAAGCTGCACTGTTGTGCATGTCACATGCAAATCATGAGAGGTTTTGTTAACTTACGAAGATGAAGATATGAGCATTCGAGCTGCAAATGTAAGCTATCATATGAACAGGATATTTCAAGGCTCACTCTTGTGAGTAAATGCGATTGTCAATACCAAATACTGAGGGGCAGATTCACTAAATAGTTTCGGCACTTTTGCAAAGTAGGCAGCAAAATTTCTAGGTTACTGTCGTAACCTCCATTCCCTGATGGAGGGAACAAGATGTTGTGTCGATGTAGTGACACTAGGCGTCGCTCTTGGGAGCCCCAAAAGACCTTCAAATCTTTGAGAAAAGGCCAATGGGAATTGGCAAGTTGAATTTGCATGCCACTCCACCAGACAAATGGGTATATAAGGAGAAGGACTGCCCACTCTCATTCAAGCTTTGTGCTGAGGAGCTGAGATAAGGTCCTGGCCATTTCAACAGCTAGTACAGCACTGTGGCAAGAGGGACACAATGTCTCGTTCCCTATGATAGTATGGTTATGATAGTAACCAAGATGTTCCCCTTCTGTCACTCTCTTGACATTGTGCTGATGTAGTGACAGTAAGGGTCCCTATAGAAAAACGCCACAACAGCTGACCCATGTTATGTGAATTGCCGATGCAGGTGCAAGCAAGCTGCTGCGTGCGTAATAGCAGGTGCATAAGACTGAATGTAACCTTCCCCCAATGGCGCAAAAGACGGCATGTAGTTCCCAACATCCCTGAGGGGGGGAAGCGACGTAATACCATGGGAGCAGGCCGTGCCAGCTGCCACCTTTTCTCTCAATATTTTCTATCCACAGAGAATTAGATTCGGCTGGGGCCATTTAACGCTATTATACGCATCGGTGAAGGTGTTCTTTTCCTTCCCTATTCATTCAGGGGGAAAAGACCCTGCGGAAACCATATCCTTCCCAAAAGGGGAGGTCAACATGTGAAAATACAACAAATGGGCTCACCAGACGCACATGGAAGAGGCACGGTGGTAGGTCCTGCCTCGAAGGGGAGGAGCTTTACAAACACAGCGACCAGGGCAGAGAGAGCTCTGCCCAAGGGAGACGCAGGTCTGCCATCAGGAAAACTGTACCACGGAAAATGCATCACAGGATGTTTCCGGTGTAATCGGCACATGTGGAGCACCTATACCAGTACAAGACATATTAATACCCATAGTTGGTCTGGCTGCGAACTCCTCTGCTGAATTCACGAGCCACAGGGCTAGGGAGGAAGGACATCCAGGGTCCATGACTTTGTGAACTCGACTTGAAAGGCGCTATCAGCAAACAATACACCAGCCCAGCTGTTATGTATGACCAAACTCTACCTGTTTGTACCTGAAAGAACATGGGCCGGAGATTGTAAAATCTTGCAAAGGTATTGGGTGTTGCTGAGCCCGCTGCTCTGCAGATGTTTACTAGAGAGGTGCCATTGGCCAGTGCCCACTAGAATGCCACCTTCCTTGTAGATTGTGCTTGAACCAGCAAGGGGGCGGGCACGGCCTGAGTCTGGTAGGCCAATGCGATGTCGTCCATGATCCAGTGGGCAAGCCTCTGTTTGGAAACAGCGTTCCCTTTCCACTGTCCATCAAAGCAGACAAAGAGCTGCTCAGAGCACCTAAAGCTCTGTATGCAATCCAAGTAGATGCATAAAGCACACACCGGACACAGCAACATTAAGGCTGGGTCTGCCTCCTCCCACGGCAGTGCTTGCAGGCTCACCACCTGATCCCTAAAAGGGGTTGTGGGAACCAGGGACCATACATGGAGGTTCCAGAAGTCTGGTCTTGGGTGCCAGATTGTCCCCCATCTCTGAGAGAGAAGGTCCTTCCTCAAGGGAATTTTCCAGGGAGATGCTGTTGTGAGGAGCGTGAGGACCAATATGGTGCCACAAGGGTGACATGTTCCTCGTCCTCTCTGACCTCACACAGGGTCTGTGCAATTAGGCTCACAGTGTATTTGCACCAGCTGTGTGCCAGTGCGTCTTTGCTGAGGGGGGCTCCCGTCATTGCTTACCAGAGTGGGCAGTGGGATGATTCCTGGGAAGCGAACAGGGCTACCTGTGCTTTGCCGAATCAACTCTAAATCAGCTGGACCACCTGGGGGTGGAGTCTCCAGTCTCTGCTCAGCGTTGCCTGCCACAACTGCTGTGGCATTGAGGCTGCCCGAGATGTGAGTGGTCCGCATTGATCTCAGCCGCTGCTGACTCCAGAGGAGGAGATGGTGGGCAAGTTGCGACATGCTTGGAGAATGTACGCAGCCTTGGCAATTTATATATGCTACTGTTGCTGTGTCGTCAGAACGGACCTACACGTGCTTGCCCTGGATCAATGGCAATAGCCTCTGCAGGGAGAGCAGTACAGCAAGCAACTCTGTGTACTCTCACACAGCTGTGGTCCTGTCCAGGAACCAGGCCAAAGGGGAGGACCTTGTACTGATATGACCGGCCGTCGAAAGCAAACCACAGGAAGGGTCTGTATCGAGTTAAAACCGAGATGTGAATGTGCACATCCATCAGGTCTACTGCCACGAACCGATCTTGATGCCGGACGCATGCCAAAATGTGTTTCTGCATCAGCATCTTGAGCGGGAGTACATGTGTAAAGCCCGGTTCATAACTCGCAGGTCCAAGATTGGCCGCAACCCACAGCCTTTCTTTGGTACGATGAAATAAGGGAACCCTTATACTGTAGAACCCTTTCCTCATCTCGGCTGGAGGGACAGGCTCTATCGCGCCTTTGCGCAAAAGGGTCGCGAACTCCACCCGCAGAGTGGCGGTGTTCTCGCCCTGCCCCGAGGTGAAGCGGACGCCACTGAACCAGGGCGGGCGCCTGATGACTTGAATCGCATAACCGTGTCTGATGGTCCTGGCCAGCCACAGCGATGGGTAGGAAAGTCCTAGCCACACGTCTGAGGTCCGGGTGAGGGGCACTAAGGGGACGATTGCATCTGACGTACCTGGGGGTGGGGCATCATGGCAGGGGGAGCAGGCAACACCACGCCGAGGCGCGTTGCTTCGACCTGAGGTGGCTGTGCTGAGGGGCACCTCAAAGCACTTACCTTGCTCCACGTACCAGGCATAGGGCGGGTTAGCGACTGAGGAATATGGCCTCTTGGGCCGTCCTCGAGGCTCGTCACAACCGGCTGGCCGTATGTTTAGCGGCCGGGCGGGCGAAGGCAGGGGGGCCATGTTTGCGGGGCCCTGGCTGCGAGAGATCGTTGTCTTGAACCCCTTAGGTTCATTTGCTGTATATCTACTGTACTCTAACTAAACTTTTTTGACCCAAACAAAAAGATTGTTTGGAATTTTTCTTCAAAACAGAAGGGTTAAACAGCATGTGTACATTCTAACATTTCATTCTGCTTGCATCTATATTTATATAAACTTGCATATAGGATAAAATACTAAGTGCTACATACAGGCTACTACTAGAAAAGGTTGTGCAGTTCTACTTCAGCCACTTTACACAACTAAAATTTAGGTTGTTTTTCAAAACCCTAATCCTAAGTATTAAACTTTGGTTTGTGACTTGTCCCATGCCATTTGTGAACATGGATGATATCTCAAATCATTCAGCTTGTTGAGAAGAGGTGTGCTAATTGTTTAATAAGTGTTTGGACTCACTGTTGTCATCGGGAAGACAATAAAATGGGTGTGAAATTAAATTTGAACAGCAACACATTGCGTGCATTTGAAATGTCACTTCCGTCAGCTAAAAAAATCTGTCAGTATTTAAAAAAGGTTTGTGTTACATTTAAGATACTACACTTTGAAAATGTATACATTGTGCACATTGTATAGGGCGTCATTTGGGATACCACTATAAAGATTGGGGTGGGCTTTTTAAATTGGATTAGTTTAGCAACTATTTAGCAAATATGCAGCACACCATATAGCAATACTCTAACCACACATTAGCAACTTCATAGCAATAACTTAGCAATCAGTCAGAACACCCTAAAGCATTCAAAGCAGTGCGCTTTGCAGCTAAAAAAATCTAGCTATTATATGGTAAGAATGAGCTAACAGCCAAGATTACTATAGCCTATATCTTGCTAAATGTTGCTATCTGTGTCAAGCCTGGGCTTAGCAGAGCCTTTATTTCCCAGATATGACCAGCCTTTGTGGTCATAGCTGGCACGCTGCCATCTCTTGATACCTCACATTCACACTGACACGCAGAGAGATGGTACTGCCAGGGAATAATCCACTCCATCTGATTTGTAAAAAATTAGGTTTAGCCATATTAAGCTGATTTGGGTACTTTACACTGCAGTTCTACCACTGCTGTCTAAAGCGGCTCTAATTTGTGCTGTGCCACCCGGCGTGAGCCATTAAATTCTTCAGACCACAGAAAATTCAGCCAACCATTCAACAACATCATCACTTGACTCTTGGTGTATAGAGACACCATGAAATTAAATTTTGAGTTTTATTGGGTGTAGTCCATGTGTGTTTGCTTAGAGGTAACGTTAGTGTACCTTTAAATGTTGACAAAATAAACATTTAGCTGATATATGCAATTCTCTTCTAGGAAAACAGATCAAAAATAGTAATGGCTCATGGGTCATTGACAAATAAGGCTGTCTGAACAAATACAATTTAGAAATTGTTCTAGTTTAAAACACACATTAAATTAGTAAAACATGTAATCTATGTGTCCATACTAGTTTAATATTTTTTTTAAAAAAACGTTAACAGCAACTACAAAATAACGCAATGATTTAATGAGTTAATGGGGTGTAAAAGGTATAACATTAGGGGTGTGCAGTGAAGTGGTTATCCGTATATGGTATGTGTTTGGATCTTTTCTGTTGCAATGCAAATGTATTTGTATCTGCCCTATACAACAGTTCATGTTTGTTTGTTTTTTGCTCCCTCACACACACTGCATGCTGCCTGCTTGAGAAACGAGTGAGACACAGAGGCATTTTCTCATATATCTTGCTCTAAAGGTTTTAAACATTAACATATACATTTCAGAAAGTGGAAAATATATAGTATAATATAGTATCTTAGTCAATGTTACTCTTGACAAGCTCAGATGCACTGCAATGCAGCCATCCATACTGGCTTCACAGACTCACCATTGTTTTTGTTGTTGTTGTTGTTGTTGTTGTTTTCTCCGGATGGTTACACCACATAAAATGTTTTACATTGAAAACCTACACAGAATACACAGAAGAGGTGTATTCAAGTAATTGTTTTGATTGAATAACAATACATCTGGATAAAAACAAACAAAAAACTGCTGCACAACACAGATGTTTGTCTACTTAAATACTCTCTAAAATGAGAAGGTACCTCCCTCTGCAATGGACCAGCCAGAAGCAAAATTTTGTAACATGAATTCACGGGGTCTTTAATGTTTTATTTGTATTTAACGAGAACTCCACTATAGCTAGTTTGAACATGGCTACTCTTCCCACCCAATTCCCAAGTTTCCTCAACTTTGTGCTCGTGACATGTTGTCCGAGACATGTTTTGGTTCATATTTTTGCCTTTTCATGAGCCTGGGAGCCAAGGAATTGTGGAATGAGTCTGATACGATACCAGAGTTTGTGTGGTGAGACAGCGGAGATGGTGTGGTGAGGGTATAGGCAGGGCTGTTCGGGGTGACTGGCGTTACACTCTGGAACAGGACTGAGAACTGAGAGAAAAGATCAGCAGACAGACAGAGCCCAGCCTAATTGTAAAGTTTGAACAAAACCAGATATGTTTGTGTTTCCAGGCAATTCTGATCTATTGGAAAATTTGGCGGGGCCTGATCAGAAAGAGAAGAGGGGCAAAATCTGCAGTTCAGCTTTGATCTTTTATTCCAAGGCACATAGTCAACCGCAACATGAAAAATGAGGAGTATGACTGGGCTACATTGTGAAATTACATGAGAGGGTAGTAACTGTGTTCCCTGCAGTTTTGGTAGACACGAGCAGTGGACCAAATTCTCTGTAGGTCACTTATTTGTTTCAGGCACAGCAGTGTGAAAGTCTGCCCATTTCAAGCTTTGCCTGAATATTAGGGCGTTTCTTCAGCTTTTATGTCCTAGGGGTTGATTTTTATTAAAAATGACAGATATCAACATATCCTCTTTTTGTTTATGAAAGTCACATTAAGGTTATCTTGCCTTAATTTTTATGTATATATTTTAATGTTTTGTCTTAAAATATGAACATAAATACAGTATAGTACATATAAAAAAAAAAATATGATAATCTGAACTATTTCAATCAATGTTTAATGTGGGAAAATTATTTATATCAAGTTTTTAAAAAATTACTACTGCCTCTTTATTACTTAGTCATTTCCACAACGACCAATGATTTTGCCCCATAGACCATAAAGTTGAAAAAAAATTGTGTACTTCAGGAGTGTCCAAACTTCAGCCGCAAGGAAATCAAGCGCATGCGGCCAAAACACTGGACCACGAAAAAATGTAGACGTCAAACAAGCGCTCAAAGTGCCATGCAGAGGAGCGTGATTGGAACAGAAGGGGGAAGGCCCGCCCCAGCAGTAATTCGTTAATTCATGGTTTTGGATGAGCGTCAAATTTGGGCACCGCATTTACTTTCCGATAGTCAACACAGAACCGGACCTAGCCATCAATCTTCGGTACCAGAACTACCAGGCTGGCCCAATCGCTGTAAGACTCTTGTATTCCGCCCATTTGAAGCACTGCCTCTTAATTCTTCCTGAACAGGTTTGTGTTCAGGAAGACGATAGGGCGGCTATGAACCACTACCCCCAGGGTGGTCTCGATATGGTGCTCTATGAGGTTTGTGCGACCGGGAAGGAGTGAAAACACATCCACGAATTCTGCTTGCAACCGGGCAATGTATGTAAGCTGTGGTAGTGAGTGGTGGTCTCCGCAAGGGACCAGGGTTAATGAATTTGGTTTGAGCTCTGCCTTCTCCAGAACTACAGTCACCAAGGCTACTGGCACCGTCTCCCTCCATGGTTTGAGGAGGTTGAGGTGGTAGATTTGATGTGCCCTCCCCTATCCATTCGCCTACCCTCATAACAGAGATCTCCTGCTCGTCGTGTGACCTCAAAGGGTCCTTGCCACTTGGTGAGTAATTTGGACCATGAAGCAGGCTGTAATATAAGCACTTTATCTCCCTGTGTGAATTCCCGTAGTTGAATGCCCCTGTCGTAGAGTTGGCGTTGACGTTCTTGTGCTTAGAGCAAATTCTCCTGTGTTACCTGCCCCAAAGTGTGGAGTTTTGCTCAAGAACTCATTGAATTTGTTTTTTTGCTTTTTTAAGGTCCTTCCTCCCAACACGCCGCATGGCCGACACCCATACAGTAGCGCAAATAAGCCCATGTGGAGACTTGCTGGACCTCTCGTACTGCAAACAACAGGGGTGCGAGCCACTTATACCAATTTTTAGCGTCTTCGTGTACGAACTTACGAATCATGTTTTCAAGGTCTTATTTAATCATTCGACCAACCCGTCGATTTGCTGGTGATAAACACTGGTGCAAACACTGGCGATTTAATGCCTAATAATTTGTACAGTTCATATAGTGTACGTGACATGAATGTTGTGCCTTGGTCAGTGAGGATTTCCTTTGGAATCCCCACTCGGGAGATAATTTTGAAGAGTGCCTCCGCAACACTACATGCTGAGATGTTGTAAAGAGTCACTGCTTTCAGATATGGCATTGCATAGTCAACCAGAACTAATACAAAGCAATGCCCACGTGCATAATGGTCTGATGAGGTCCATGCCAATTCCTTCGAAGGGGAAGGAACTTGAGACACAGTTGTTGGAGTGATATCAGAGAGAGAAGAGGGAAAAGGAAAAAAACTGGGCATGTAGAAACACCGCCATGTTGTCCTCTTCCAGCTGGATGGCCTCCTCCAGCAATACCGGGTGTTGGCACTGGACCCACTCGGACATACCTTGTGGAAGCTGGCTGATGAACTGCTCCATTACCACCAGAATTGCTGACGGCTCTGTTCAGGGCTATGACTGACCCGTTGTTGGATGGCCTTCTTTATGTGTTGATTGTTAAGAAGGCTGGAGACAGGAAGTTGTTGTGCCGCCAGCTGCACCTCCCCTGAGTAAGGGCCATAGACAGGCCGCCCACTGGTCGGGAGGCCACTTCCAGACCTCCAACTTCTTTACAAAGAGGTCCAGGAAGGCTGCAGGTGGGGTGGGGTCCGGGGAGTTTGCAGCACCGATCAATCTCTGGAGCACCTGCATTCCTCCACTTGTGCCTGGAGCAGGACTTGGAAACAATGAGAGCCTGGTGTTGAGTCTGGCATGCCTTTTCAGGTCTCCCTCCACCATCACTATAACCAGAGACAGGTGTTAGAGTAATCATAACCCAGGTGAATATCCTTACCGCTTTCCCTCTCCCGAATACCGACACATGACCATGGGGGGGGGGGGGGGGGCATGCCACAGTCTCCTAGAATGGGGCATTTTAAATGTGAGTTGTAATATGATCAACTTGACAGCTGTAGTGATCCATAGTCATTTAGTGTGTTATAACCAATTTTTGTATGTACTCATTTACATAATTGAAAAGTGTATGATACCTAGTATTTTAAGATTCTGTTCAGATTTTAGAAGTGATGTAGTGTAATCCAGCCTTAAAGCACAAATAAATGTATCGACTGATATAAGAAATACATCTCTGAGTTGTAGGCCATTTTGATGTTGATGTGAGAATGGTCGCATACCGAAAAAATAGAAGTTTGGATAGAAGATGTGTAAATGCAATTCAATTATTTTACTGCAATTAACCAGGTAACATGTGTGAAAAGAGCTAATGGTTCAGGGAAATTATGATTAAAAAAATTACATAAAAAAAAAAAAATCACAGGACCATAGTTGAAGAACCATCCATAAATGTTTTAGGACAAAATAATATTACTCTATGAATTGCACTCATACAAGTCTAGGGATACTCTTATGGTGCCATTTTCACATGTACCGATGAGCCCCTCTAACTTTCATGGCTAATTCCACCTCTCTGATCTCAGGCCATGGCTAAACCTATCCTTTGTCAACCCTGTTACCTCAGCGTCTCAAAGAATCAATATCTATGGCCCACTGACAATGTTCAGGTCCATCGCTTGCTGCCACAACTTCATCTGCCCAATCTTCTATCTTCAGCAAATTCTTAACACAGTCACCGGTGAGCCAATGACAAGCTGGTCACACAAGTATTATGTTTTATGCTTCTCCATTACTGTCTACTGTTTCACATGAAGATTGGGAGCATCGAGGCAAACTGCAGCGCACCAAATAATGGGCCCATTGATTCCCCAGAGGAACAATTTTAGCTAAGGGAGAGTTTAGCACTGGGCCAGACTCAAAAGGGGCTATTACCTTCTTCTCCAGGGCTGTGATCCATGACTGGGCAGCCTTAGCAAAAGGGGAGTGAGGGGAACCGTCCTGGCATCATTTCACCCAAACGCAGCCACCTCTTGGCCATATACACTCTTAAGTGAGCACTGGTGTTGCTATCAAATGACTGACATGAGTTTAATGGACATATATTTTAAATTCTAAGGATGTTTATTTCTTTCAGGATAACTTTTAAAAATATATGTTTACTTAAACTGTCTTTGTTCAATGGTCAGCGAAAAGCTTAAGTCTGTAATTACAAAATTAATACTGTTTTCAAACAATACCCATCTATCTTTCTGTTTGTCAATCTGTTAGGAACTTTTTAAAACTTTATGTCCAAGGTTTGTCAGGTCAACAACAAAGTTTGTCTTGACAAATTTTACCAATCTGGTTCACATTTAGAATGATTTGTTGTCCATGTCTCTATCAGAACAGACCTGCTTGCCATTTTTGGGTAACAACCCACCAGTTAAAAACCACTATGGTCTAGCAGTAGATACATATGTTTGGTTGACTCGTAGCACAGGCTGATCTGGTCCCATATTTATCCAATCAGCCAACAGGTTAATGCACCACAATGGAAAGCAAAGCAGTCAATCACAAGCATAAAATCCACACCTCCTCCACAACATTCACAGAGCATGTCTCACTCTTTCCTCATCTATGTCAACACCATGTCAGGCTTAGATATCAGCTAACACATTATCCTCTTAGTCCTGTGATGGATAGGTATGAAAGGCTGGTGGCCAGGAAAGGACTGGGAAGGGTATACACTCACATTACACATTTGATAGGTGAAAGTTACCAATTACATAATTGATGTATCGAAAGGGTCAAAAAACATAGAAGAGAATTCATGAAAGATTAGCATCTTAGAAGAAACATCCACTTTTATGAAGAAACATCCACTATGTCAGTTTATATATATATATATATATATATATATATATATATATATATATATATATATATATATATTATACATAATAAGATATATTATGTATATGTATGAAACATATATGATGATTGCTAATATTAAAGGAATAAATGTGTCAGGTTTGGTGCGACTAAGCACTGTGGTTCTCACTTCTTGTAGCCAAACGTTATACCACAAGTTGTATGGAAATATTCATATGGTGGCGCCAAAAGTTAATTGTATTTTTAGTTGTAATTAAGATGATAGGAATGCATATTTTATTAACTCTGTCCCCTAATCCAAACCCCATCCCTAAATATAACCGTCAGTGAAGTAATTTTTTTTATTTTTAGAGCAACTTCCGAATTAATGCAACTTCCGAATTGAGCTCATTATTGTTTATGTGAAATTGATTACTTCCTGGTTTTCACAGGACCAGAACCTGTGTCTCAGAGGTTTCCCATTTGTAGCCCCACATGGATAGGAGCTCCAGTTTTCTTGTGAAATATTCTGGTGATTTTGTGAATGCGCTTACTTCCTAGTTTTTATAATATGCTATCAGTTGCGCCAGAGGGAAAGGTGATCATGTTTGAATTGATGAGTAAATGTCTGATGGGGGATGGGGCTTGTCAGTAATTCGTCAGAATGGGGTTGTTTTCAAATTCAACAAATTCAATGAGTTCTTGAGCAAAACTCCACACTTTGGGGCAGGTAACACAGGAGAATTTGCTCTAAGTACAAGAACGTCAACGCCAACTGTATGACAGGGGCATTCAACTACGGGAATTCACACAGGGAGATAAAGTGCTTATATTACTGCCTGCTTCAAGGTCCAAGGTCCAAGGTCCATTACCATTCGAATGCAATATTTTGACCTCCCCATGTGATCAACAAAAATGTGAGTAAATTATAAAATGTTCATTCTTTGCTGTTTCTGTAACATTCCCTATAAAAATCAATTAAAATTCAGTAAGGTAAGTCCTAAAATGCTAAATAATTTTCTGACATTAATGGTGCAAAATGTAGGTCTGTCTACCACAGTTGAATTCTATAAAAGTTGATCTAATACTTAGACAATTTATTTTTCTAGTTTACCGGCTATCATTCAAAACCAATGCAGCTCCAAAAAAATCCTGTCTTTTACTTGAAGTGCCCTTGACTTTTACAGCATTTACATTCTTTATGCATGTGTAGAGTCGAACATGCCACTCTATCAAGTGCGCTTGTTCTCATTGCTCTTAAGGCTCATGAGTTTTTGATTGTTTACTTTGGCTAACATCCCGTTATATCAATGCAGCTAGGAAGCCAAACTCACCAGCTTTTCATTATTAAATTGACAAACCAGGTGAGGGTCTTATTCCAGACTCAAAGCCAAGTTCATTAATGCGACGCAGTTTGGAAAATAATGTTACATTGAATAGACGTCTTTCAGTGGTTGACATTTATGATCTACTTTCAGATAGAAGTAGATTGGATAGATGTGATTTTTGTATTTTTGTTTGTTAAAATATTTTATCCAATCGAAGCTTAGGCAGACAACTACAGTATAAGCCATTTGTAAGCTGATTCCTGTGAAGTGAAAACTCTGGTGTTTTAAAAAATTATGCTTTTTATTATCAAAAGCAACATGGAAGTAATATGATTTCACATTCTTGAGTTTTGATATTGTTGATTTCGAAAATCATGAATAGTCAAGTCATTTTTATTTGCATAACGCTTTTCTCAACACACATTTATTAACAGAAGCTTTACAGAAAATCATGCATTAACAGAAAATGAAACTGTAATATACATAAAGTTTTAGAGTCATCATTGTGAAGTTTGATTAAATATGATTGTAAATTGTGTATAAAAATAAATAATTAAACAAAACTTGTATTTAGAACCCCAGTGAGGATGCCGAAGGTGACTGTGGCAAGGAACACAAAACTCCACAAGATGTTGGTTAATGGAGAAAAATAACCTTGGGAGAAACCAGACTCACTGTGGGAGCCAGTTCCCCTCTAACTAACATCATGAATATAATGCCAATATTACTTATTTATGTGCAGTGTAAGTCATGGTTTAAAACTAGTAAACTAAGTAAGTGTTAAAGGTCAGTGTTTAAACAAAGATTTTGTATGAACTGTAAGATTAATGACTAATGTCTTTGAAGTTAATCCTAGATTAACTGCAGAAGTTCACATACTGCAAAATTAGTGAGTGTGTCTGCATCCTGTACAGTGTTAGGGAGACTATTCCATAGTTTAGGAGCCAAATAGGAAAAGGATCTACCTCCTTTTATGGATTTTGATATTCTAGGAACAATTAACAGGCCATCATTTTTAGACCGTAATGAATGTGATGGAATATAGCGTAGTAGAATGTCACTTCAGTACTGCGGAGCTAGACCATTCAAAGCTTTGTATGTAGTTAACAGAATTTTTAAATTACTATGAAATTTAACAGCTACTGCATTTTGAACCAATTGAAGATTATTTATTGAACTTGCAGGACGTCCTCCCAGTAATGCATTACAATAATCTAGTTTTGAGGGCATGAACACATGAATTAGTGTTTCAGAATCAGCAACAGAGAGCATGTGTCGTAACTTAGCAATATTTCTGAGGTGGAAGAATCCTATTCTACAAATATTGGAAATTTGATTTTCAAACGACAGATTGGTATCAAATATAACACCTAATTTCTTCACTGTAGAAGACGATGTAACTGTACATCCATTTGAACAGCTTATTTTTAGAGGTTTTTGGTCCAATAATTAGTGCCTCTGTTTTGTCAGAATTGAGTAGAAGGACATTTCTAGCAATCCGATCTTTGATTTCATTGAAACGCACTGCTAATTTGAGAATTGTGCATTTTCATCAAGTTTCGAAGAAACATAAAGTTGGGTATCGCCGGAATTACAATGGAAATTTATTCCACGATTCCTTGTAGAAATATATTTATTGGAAATATACATACATGTATGAAATATGCAAATGCACTAGAAGTATAACAATTCCCCCCAAAAAAAACAACAACAAAAAAACACAACCTATCTACTAAATAACACTGTCAATGAAAAATAACATATAGCAAATGAAAATAATAAAGTCCATTAGTAATAAACCTAAATATGTAGATTGGTCAGTCATTAGGGTCTAACAGTGATAAGATATCAAGAAAACAGGTCCAGATCCAGTGTGGGTGTTTGTCTTAGAGAGAACAGCATTTTCTCAGTAGTAGGCTACTATAGGATACAAGTTAATTGATCTAGTGGTTCCGCTATGGGGATTTTTCAGATTTCCAGTTTTTAAGTATAAATGTTTTTGCTGCAGTGCTTGCAAGCAGGATAAAATACTTCTCATGATGAGCCATGTGAAGTGAGATGACATCACCCATTATCCAAACTTTAAGATCAAAATCAATATAAGTTCAAGTTTATTTATAAAGCACACTTAAAAACAACAAGTGTTGTAACCAAAGTGCTGTAAAATTATTTGCAAACATTAATAACAGAAATTAAATAGACTGATAAAATGTTAAAAAGTCTAATTGTTAAAAGTCTAAAGTCTTCGAAATTATTGCAATAATATATTCCAAAAAGCCTCTAAGACCAGACAGCTCCAGAGCATGTGAAGAAGAGTCCCAGTAGACATTCTACATCTCTGACACATGGCAGAGACCCCACCATTAAGCTTGTTTAGTCTATAAGGAGTATAATATGTTCTGTGTAAGATGTTATATTGAATTTGTCTGTGTTTTGTTGATATCAATACAGTCTGTGATTTTCCTAGCAGTGTACACCAGTCACCATCATCATAAGAACACTCCAGGTCCGATTCCCATTTTTACATTATTGAAGATCTATGGAATGCTGGGAGGTTATTAATAAGAGTGCTGTATATGGAATATGTTAGGCCCTTTGTGGAAGTAAGTCTGGTATCAAGCAACCGGTTTCCAATGGGGATTCTCAGGTATATTAGGGAATGATCCCAATGACTGACTTCTAATCCAATATCTTATTTGTAGGCACTTGAAAAGGTTATGCCTTGGTAAATCAAATAAGTCAGATAATTGGAGGAAGAAAGCAAATATGCAATTAATAGCTTTGTTCCACGATTCCTGATCATTTCTCTGAGGGGAAGCATATATGAGGAGAAAAGCACAGGCCCTAAAACTTATCCCTGTGGCACTCCATACTTAAATATTGTTTGGTTTGACAATTCCTAATTTACACAGGCAAAGAGGTAGCGGTCTGCTAAATAGGATCTAAACCACAGATCTGCTAAGTCCTCAAATGCCAATATAATTCTCAAGCCTATTCAAAAGAATGTTGTGATCTATGCTGTCCAAGGCAGCACTAAGATCTAAAAGCACTAGAAGAGAAATGCAGCCACGTTCAGATGATAAGAGCAAGTAATTTATAACTCTGATACGTGCAGTTCCCCGTCTGTCGTTCACTTCGGCGTTGTGTTGAAGAAGCGACACTAGAGGTCTCTCTTGAGCACCGATTATACCTCTGATCTATGAAAAAAAAGGCCTTCTCTACATGGCAGTGCAGTTTAACCCTGGGCTCTTCGAAAGAGCAACTAAAAGAGTTGTATTAAAAGAGTGATTTTCTCTAAAAGAGTATTTTCCTCTAAAAGAGCAATACACAGCGGCGTTGAACGTCCTTTTCAGGACGCGTATTTATAAAGATGTCCTTCCGCCCCTGTGTAGTTCCTGAATGCGGTAGAGTGCTCTCCGCTTCAGACGGCCACAGGCGCTGTCTCGTGTGTTTGGGCATCGAAGCGGCATTTGTGGATGGCTCATGTTCATGGCAACGTTGCAGTCATGGCTTTCCTTCAACCAAAGGACTGACCGGGTGAATCGCTTGTAGGTAATACCGTGCGCTTTTTTCTCAGGAGAATCCCACTCACTCGGCTCCCTGGTTGATTCCTCCCTAGCCCTCGGGTTCTGCAATTCAGCGAAGGAATTCGCCGACCCAATCCACTGTGGGTACTCAAATCTACCCTGTACTGCAATAGGTGCTCCGCAGGTCAGGGCTCCTATGTGGACTTCCCCCGTGTGTATTTTCCACGGTACGGCCCCCTTACAAGTGGGTCTACGTCTCAATTGGGCAGTTCCCGCTGCCGCCCGGTCGCCGTGTCTGTAGAAACTCCTCCCTCCGAAGAGGCGGGATCTACCACCGCGTCCATTTCCCACATGTGACCTAAAAGCGCATGTGGTGTATTCACCACTCTTACCTCCCTTTTCCCTGAAACTGGGTAAGACCCCCTTCCCCGGTGCGTGTAAGGGCCCCAGCCGTTGACTCTATGCGAGAAACATAGAGAGAAAAGAGGCCCAGCTAGGCTCGGCCCCTCGCCTTGTTCCCCTGTCTAGGGTAACTATAAGGATTCCGACGAATTTGTGGGGCACTGGGGAAGGGTATGTGCAGTCTGATACAGCTGGTCATTTTGGCACGTCAAGTACCTGCCCGTTTCTGTGTTAGCAGTACACGTACATGGCTCAGCGCATGACGTGATTTAAATTTGACCCCTAGTGTTGCTTTTTGCGACACAACGTCGAAGTGAGCGACAGACAGGGAATGTCTAGGTTACGGATGTATCCTCCATTCCCTGATGGAGGGAACGAGACGTTGTGTCCTCCCGGCCACGTCGCTGAGCCGAGCCACTGTTGTGGCCGGACCATTTCCAGCTCCTCAGAAAAATCCTGAATGAAACAGATGCATTTCCCCACCTTTATACCCGTATGTCCAGGGGCGGGAGATGCAAATTCTGTCAGAGTTATAATCGGCACTCAAGAGAGACCCCTAGTGTCGCTCCTTCGACACAACATATCTTTCCCTCCATCAGGGAACAGAGGTTACATCTGTAACCTAGACATCTCTGTACTGTGAGGGGTCCTAAATCCTGACTGAAATTGTTCATATATATTTTTTTTTCTGTAGAAATGAACATAGTTGGGAGGACACTACCTTTTCTAGTATTTTCGAAATAAATGGGAGATTTGAAATCATCTATTGTTAGCCAATCATCAGGGAACAAGCTGTGGCTTCTTAATAAATATGTTTGATAACTGCCATTTAAAAGTTTCTTGGGACATGCCCTAAGGATAGCAAGGAGTTCATAAAATTAAGAAGAGGTTCTGAGATTACAGGAAATACCTCTTTTAAGAGCTTAGTTGGTATTGGATCTAACATAGCTTTTGATGTTTTAATAAGTTTTGTTAGCTCTTTATGAACTATGACGGCAAAGAAGTTGCTCATAAGGAAAATTATGGAGTTTGAATAGCCTTACATACTGTAGCAACATTGGCCAATAAATGTCAGTTGGGTGGCATGTTGGCTCAGTGGGTAAAACTGTCACCTCAGAGCAAGAAGGTCCTCAGTTTGAGTCCAGAGGGACCTCAATCAGGTCCTTGCTCACACTCTTTCTTTTCTTAAATAATGTAGACAAGAGTTCATGTAGATAGCATATCCCTGATCATTTTTTCTTAGGAGAATTGAGTGACAAATGTTTTAGTTCATTTTGAGATTTTAACAGTTTGAAACATTCTTGAGATCTCTTCTGAAACTATAGAGGACACGTGTGATATTATGGTGGTCTTTTCCTCGGGAAACAAACCTGAGAAGCAGGATGGGAATTCTTAAGAGTAGTAACACCTTGTATATAATTCTACCATGTGAAGTCACCTTCACTGAACTGGAGCGTTCTAGTTCTTCGCATCATATTACATCCCTTGCTTGCAGTTTAGAAATGCTGTAATGTTTATGTAGTTTAAAATTTGGGGGTCTTGCGTTCATATTTGCAGGGTGTTTTAATGTAAAAGCTAGAGAGTGTACATAAGGAATGCGTGTTCAAATCTTGGGGTGTTGGGAAAACATTATGGGAAAATGCAGTGCAGCTGGCACTGCACCAAGATGCACCTGCACATTTCGTTTAGTGCACAGGCACGCAGTGCTGCTTTGCCTCTCTCTTCCTTTACTTCTCACGCACTCTCTCCTCCACCTCTTTCACACCCTTGTTCATGCTCTCTCTCTCTCTGACTATCACTCCCTTTCTCACTTTTTCCCATGTCTAGACATGCTGCACCTGTGGTACATTAATCTAGCAGTCCTTGGCCGGATACGGCTCCTTAACATGACAGCATGGACCAGCGACTTAACCACACCTCGCCTTCCCCTGCAGAGTATAAGACACTTGACCAAGCTGGAACTTTATTAACACATTGGCAAGGTTTCACAAATTCTCAATGCTTCTTGTTGCTTTCTATATGAGAAAAGGAGATGCACAACAAAGCAAGTACAAATAACTTTTCAAAATGTTGCATTTTGGTTGCAGTTTGGTTACATCATCAACTGTCTACCAAAGATCTAGAAACCACATCTAAAATAAATTTAAATAATGTAGTCAAACCATGATGTGAAAATATGTCTTAATTTCATAAAACCAAATTAAAACTGTCTGTACGTTTACATGCACTTCAAAAGTTCGATTTCACTTAGACTAAAACAATAATTTGACTTATTAAACACTTAGTCCAAATGAAATCTCCAATTTTCGACTAAAAGACCTAGAAAATGCTGTTATAGCTGCCCTTACAAAAAACCTAAACTAGCTGCAAACTCATTATTTTTACATGCAAATTAGCTTTGTGTGTTTGCCAGAAGTTTGCAGCTCTTCACCGGTAGTGGAAAAGAATGATTAATAGCGTTATTTTTTTGTATGTGTTATTTTTTTATTAATGGCACAATGCTAAATTGACAGCCCTAGTTTCAAAATAACATTTAAATGAAATGTGAAAACCCTTTAGTTTATCAAGTGCATTTTTTTTTACCAACATACAACCAGGCCTCATTACAACGTTTGTAATACTTTTTTGTTTGCATTAAAAAAAAAACTGTACAAAAAAGGAACTTTGAATTAGTTATTAAGAAATATAAGAAAACAACTATTCATCTTTGCTTCACTCTTTAATACTTCTTTAATATTCTTAGTTAACACTTTTAAAGATGTAAATGGCAAAAAAGTTTAGGCAACATTCACATTAATCTGGATGCATTTGAAAACAGAATTTTCGTTTTCGTAACACTCTCCATGCACAATGACATTTTCAATCGTTTTCCAAAATCTTCTTGTCCACACCGAAACTTATGAAATATCTTAAATCCCCTTAATGCACATGTGAAAAATTGCTGTTCCATGTACGGCCTGAAACGTATTTGTCCTCGTATTCCATCGCCAGACAGCAATTCCGAGAAAACTTCCTGTCACCTTTGAAGAAATGTACAGTAACATTTATCTTTAACAATTCTATCAAAGTGAATATCAGGCAAAAAATTATGCTAAAACATGGGCCGCCATCTTGGTTGTTTTGGGTTGAATGAATCACATGACTGCATAACATGACAGCAAATGCATCATTGTTTTCTCTGTTTTCCCTGTCCACACTACAAAGCAAATACATCATTTTCAATTTTACCCACTTGGGAGAGCTTTTTCATAAAGGTGCATTTTCAAACGAAAACGTATTAGTGTGGACGTGGCCTTAGTACCACAAACATAGTACCAGGTTGGACATTCAAATAGGTTTATTAAATATTGTAAGGAGTCTGTGCTGACAAACAACATCTGTTTAAAATTAAGAATATAAAAAACATTGTCACAAATTTTTCACAACTTTTACAGTTAACTAGAAAGTGCAAGCAGCACCATGCTATAGATTACAGTCCATTGGGCTCTTTGACTGTGTTCAAACACTTTTGTGTTTTTGTTCACAAGTGTTTTTCTGGAGCGCCGCCACATTCACGGCCTGGTTCTCAGCCTCTCCTTCCTCCACCTCCACCAGCAGAAGTGTTTGCTAGCCTGCTTATGTCACTGTTTCCTACATTTAAATCCAGCGGTGCCTTCGCTGCTTTTCTTGTGAAGTTGCAGCGTTTCCCCTATTTACTCCCACGGCAGGGACACTTTTACAAGCACCATATTTACTATGAACAGTTATTGGGCTTTAAGAACATTGGTTATGGGACACGCTCAATTTAATCTAGATGTAATTAATAATTGCGTTTTGCTTTGAAACTGTATAATAGACTTGCATTGGGTGAGTGATGGAAAGATTTCCAAACTGTAAAGCTCTGACTCTCTGACATGATCTATATATATCATTTCATAGGGTATTGAGAATTTAGAAGATAATAGCACTTGTTAAAGTTTAATTCTAATGAAAATTGAGATGGATATTGTATTGCCTTAAAGGGATATTTCTCCCAAAAATGAAAATTCTCAAATCATTTACTCACCCTCATTCCATACCAGATGTGTATGACTTTTTTTCTTCTACAGGACACAAACAAAGATTTTTAGTGGAATTTATCAGCTCTGTAGGTCCATACATTGTAAGTGAATAGTTGTCAAAACTTTGAAGCTCCAAAAAGCACATAAAGGCAGCATAAAAGTAGTCCATATGACTCCAGTGTTTAAATCCGTCTTTAGAACCAGTAAGACTTCACTTGAAAGTGGAGAGTTATAGAAAAAAAAAAGGATATAAATATTGATCCTTTTGTCACCCGAAGCAATTGCGTCGCTTCAGAAGACAAACATTAAACCACTGGAGTCTTATGGATTACATTTATGCTGCATTTATGTGCTTTTGGGTGCTTAAAAGGTCTGGTCACCATTCACTTGCATTGTCATTTTTGGGTGAACTATAACTTTAAGGTTGCAATTACATAGCTCGGGACATTTTATAGAGTTCAGTTTAATTTATGTCAACTTTGTCTCAAATTTGTCTCAGAATTACTTTGGATAAATAGAAACAAATAAGTCAATGGTTGAAATATAGTAAAATTATAGAGCTTTAAAAGTGCATTGCATAGCTCAGAAATGTTTTAGTTCCTATAGAAATCTCTGACTTTTGATTTCAAACTTTGGTATCTTGGCTTTCTTTTATTCTCTTCATTCAGTCTTATTGCTATCTATGACTGAGATATTAAGGAGATAGCATTGGGGATTTTTCTTCCCTAAGGGAAGTCCTTTTCCAGATTTTCTTTAGTTTTCTTGGTCTGCTCTTTTCAAGCAAGTATATTACTGCCTCAATATTCATATATTACTGCATCCTGTCACCATCTATATGTCATCATTTATATAGAAATTCATTGCTTTATTGGCAGCTGTTTGGTATTCCCTGCACCTAGTGAACAAGAGTATACACCTGCAAAGAAAAACAGATTTCCTGTGACAGAGACAAATGTTCCTCCTGCACCTTAACTGACCTGCCGTCATCTGTGAAGACTACATGGAGAGAGTTTACAAATCTTTATGACAAGAAAAGCTTTATTTGGGCTTTGTGTTACTGTGGCGAGAGGAGGGGACCTGTCATCCCCTTCTCCTTAACAACACAGTGAGTGCACTTATATGAGGATCAGGCCCATTAACCTACACAGAGGCAGAAAATAAAGTGTAATGGTCAATCTGTCACAGGTGTCTGATACTGGAATTTGGTCTGACATTATACTGCTCTATTATCACTGTCATCAAATCATTATCATTGTTTCTCATTGCCAGCATTGTTTCTCTTTTTAACTCTTTAGCTTTAGTGAAGCAACATATGAAACCTTTTGCAAACCAACAATGGTAGTGTAGGCTACCATAATGAAATACTGTGGAATTCTCACTTGTACAGCACAATTCTTCATTAAAATAAACTAATAAACCATGAGAGAGGACATATTAGGCATGAAGCAAAAAGGCAGCAACGGCAAAATGATATAATACACCAATGTTCAAAAAGTAGTTAATAACAGAATTATTATTCTTTCTCAAAGTAATTTAGATCAATAGCCTGAAGCCAAGCTTGCACTACACGACTTGCAGTTGCAACCCTGCGACTAACAGTCCTATTTTTAATCATGCTGGTGCAAACACTAGGACTGTAGTGTAAATTTCATCCCAGAATGAGTCCATGTGTACACTGGTATTAGATGCATTTTGGGTCATCTGATCACAAATGTACAAGCAAGAAAAGCTTTCTCTTTGACCACTTGTCTTCGGATTTGGAGGAAAGATTCTCTGATTTCATGAGGACATGCATCATTCAAATATGTCTTTATTTTACCTAATGGGGGTAAAAAAAGTGAAAGAAATCCAATAAAAACTGGTGCACAATTGCTCTTAATTATTCACAAACATGTACCTGTAATTGAGCTTTAAATGTGTGCGCACACATGAAAACTGTCATAGCATCTGGGACTCGTCTCGGCCTGTCGTAGTAGTGCGCACAACAAGACGTTCGTCGTGAGATCCAATATCAAAGGAGATGAGCTTAAGTCATGAAGTGTACACTAGGCTTAACCGTAGGTTGCTTACGGTTGCCAAGAATTGTAGCAACTTGGTAAGTTAACCTTTAAATGCTTACCTCATACATGACCTGTGACCTCATTCCTCTGACTGACACTGAGGTCTCTAAACTCCTCCTCTCCAACCACCCCACCACCGGTTCCCTTGACCCCATTCCATCTTACCTTCTCCAGGTCATCTCTCCGTCCATCCTACCTGGACTCACACACATAATTAACACGTCTCTACTTACAGGCACTTTTCCCACTACATTTAAGCAGGCTCGAGTAACCCCGCTGCTGAAGAAACCCACACTTATCCACACACAAATTGAACACTACAGACCAGTCTCTCTCATCCCATTCATGGCAAAATCACTTGAAAGGGATGTTTTCAATGAAATCTCTGCCTATCTCTCACAGAACGAGCTGCTGGATGACAATCAGTCAGCCTTCAAAAGTGGACACTCCACCGAGACTGCCCTGCTGTCTGTCACTGAGTTGCTGAGACAGGCAAAAGCTGAATCCAGATCATCTGTCCTGATTCTGCTGGACCTTTCTGTAGCCTTTGACACTGTCAACCATCAGATCGTACTCTCCACCCTCTCCTCGCTGGGCATCACAGGAACTGTGCTTGACTGGTTTAACTCCTATGTCTCAGGTAGGTCCTTCACGGTAGCCTGGAGAGGTGAGGTATCCAAGCCCCATCAGTTACTTATTGAGGTACCTCAGGGATCAGTGCTTGGCCACTTCTCTTCTATATATACACAACGTAACTGGGACCCATCATTCAGTCACATGGTTTCTCTTACCACTGCTACGCTGATGACAAGCAAATCTACTTGTCATTCCAGCCCAACGACACCACAGTGACTGCTAGAATCACTGCCTGCCTGGCAGACATCTTGGCCTGGATGAAGGAACACCACCTCCAACTCAACCCAGCCAAGGTCCGAACTCCTTGTCTTTCCAGCCATCCCTGCTGTTGAACACAACATTACTGTGCAGCTGGGTGCAACTACAGTAACACCTTCCAAAATGGTCTGAAATCTAATCTAGGGGTTACCATCAATAACAAACTCAATTTCACAGACCACATCTCAAAGACATCATGTAGATTTACACTCTACAATATAAGGAAGTTAAGACCCTTCCTCTCTGAACATGCCACACAGCTGCTTGTTCATTCACTGCAATTAGACCTCTGCAAATGATCCAGAATGCAGCAGCATGTCTGGTCTTTAATGAATCAAAGAGAGCACATGTTACACCTCTCTGTGTAGTCTCATGTGGTTCTGTGTTTGTCCTATGTTGTTTTATGTAGCACCATGGTCCTGGAGGAACGTTGTCTTGTTTCGCTGTGTACTGTACTAACTTTATATGGTTGAACAACAATAAAAACCACTTGACTTGACTCTTTGTCTGTCTCCACTGGCTGCCGGTTGATGCACATTTCAAATTCAAGGCTCTGATGCTGGCGTACAAAACAGTCACTGGGTCTGCTCCAGTATACCTAAAATAATTTCTGCAGAGCTACACGCCTACCAAAAGCCTGCGGTCGCTAAGTAACGCTGCCTTGTTGTACCAACACAAAGAGTCACCAAAACATTGGTGGAATGACCTTCTCAACTCTCTTCAAAAAACAACTTAAAACACATATTTTCCATGAGCACTTAACCAGTCTCTAAAATAAAAAAAATAAAAAATAAATAAATCTTGTTGCACTTTAATTTTTTTTTTAATACTATTCTGATGCTAGTGAAAAAAAATTCATACCACTGTCTCCTTAAGATGATTCGTTTATGTTTTCCTCTTTTGTAAGTCGTTTTGGATAAAAGCATCTGCCAAATGAATAAATGAAAATGCTAATTTATTTTTGAAAATAAAAGTCATTTTTGGAGGGTGGAAATGCTCTTTTCGGACTGGAAAGAAAGTTTTGAGTTCTGAAACTTACAGTATGTGTTTAAAGTACAATGACCTCTTATATGTCAAAATATTGAGAAAAATGTTATTCCTCATTATATGACCCCTTTTATAAATAGAACATTATTTTAAAGTGTCACCCAATTTTGTTGGAGTTATACATTACGAATAGTGTAATAATAATAAAATAATAATAATAAAAAAATATATATATATATATATATATATATATATATATATATATACTGTATATATATATATATATATATATATATTATTGCTTAATAACCAAAACCGTATAGGGTGGTTTGTCCCTAATTTCCATATCTACAAAAGTTTACTATCACAGGATATATTTTTCTTTGCTTATTTCAAAACACATTGATTTTCTGCGCAAAGATAGCCCATATGAGTGTACATTATATACATGCTATTTGTTCCTCAAGGTGCTGCTGTGGTTTCAGTGATTGACTTGATTTACATTTAAGATTGCTATTTGACTAAGAAGCGATGTGGAAGTAAACTATAGCAAGTACAACACATGAACAGCATGATATGGCTATTGTCATATGGGTTTACTGCTGAAATGATGTAAGTTGTATGTCTATTTAGACTCAATAAGTGCTTGAGGAAATGCATTTGTGTAGCTTATCTGTTGTGTACTGTAGCTCAATATGTGTTTGACAGCCAGTTTGTGTCTCATAAAATTTCAGTGTGGAAGTGATGAATCCCATTCTATCACTTTTTGCATCATCTCTTTTATACATGAAAAATTAAATATAAAAATATAACAATATATTCTATTCTATTCTATTCTATTCTATCCTATTCTATTATTTTGTAATTTTCTTAAAAATGCTTTAACATTTGTAAATTATCTAGGATTTTTATATATCCATTTGTAATAGATATACATGCTGGGATGCTAAAAACCTGAGGTATGCAATGATTGGAGATTCACCCATGCATTAAAGTGTTAATATTGAATGTGCAGGTGCATATGGGCACATTGGTGCATCTATATATCCATTTTACAATAGCTTCTAACATGACTCATCCAATCAGAATTTTGCGAGAACAATAGTTTTACAAAACTGCAGTATATTCATGATGCTATGGTTGATCTGCAATTGTTGCAACCATCCAATGCAGTTTCAGACAACAGCAAGATTTATTTGTAATGGTAGAGGTGCGTTTGAGTAAAAGGTCTCTCTCCTAAACTCTGTCTATGATGTATTACCAGCCATTTGTCTGGCGTGACTGCACTCTCCTAAATAAAGTTCACATCCCTTGACAGACACACATCAAAACCATAAACATATGTGATACGACCTAAACATTAAGAGAGCTATAAATAATCATTTCAACAATTTATTTGTTTTTCTCTGTTAAATACATTGGAAAAAAGCAAACTTAATATGAGTTGCAGCTCTTGTCTGGTTAGATCTGTTAAAACATAAAATGAGCACAAGCAGACTTGAAAATGTAGTTTCTCCCTCAAAGACACTTTGAGTTACGTTTGCATTGGAAGAAAATATCTGGATGTTTTAGTCTGCAAAACAAAATGTTAATTACAACACCAAGATAAAAGGGCTTTTCACATTATGCTTAACCCTGTTTTATTGTTGTTGTAATTTTTAACCCCGGGTTAAGGCCACTTTTAATCCTGGGTTAAGCATTGTTTCACAATAGGGATTTTGAAAGGGTTTATCTATGCTTTAAATGCTGGGTTATCCTCATGTGACCCTGTGAACACATGGATGTTGTATTTTGGCTTCGTTACACAATGCATAATTTAAATTAATTTAAACCAACTGATCTCAGTTCAGAAGAATCTGGGCAGTCAGTAAAGAGTTAAACTTTCAATGTACGGTGTCATGTTGCGAAACAACTTTGAGCCAATCACACCAGAGTTTGTCTTTGGGAGACACACCAACAAAACTAACAAAACTTCGTAAGGAACCTGATTAAGTTTTTACATTGAAACATGTTGAGTCTAAAGATTAGTCTCTAGTTTCATCCTATTATGCCATTTTTTAAATGTTAGCGATTTATAGCGAAACGCCACGCTGCTAAAAACAATGTACACTAATGTGTACTTTAGCACATTTTTTCCTTAAAAAACAAAACTCAGCAAAAAAGAAACGTCCTCTCACTTTCAACTTCTTTTATTTTTAGCAAACTTAACATGTGTAAATATTTGTATGAACATAAAAAGATTCAACAACTAAGACATAAACTGAACAGGTTTCACAGACATGTGACTAACAGAAATGGAATAATGTGTCAATGTAACTGTCAGTATCTGGTGTGGCCACCAGCTGCATTAAGTATTGCAGTTCATCTCCTCCTCATGGACTGCACCAGATTTGCCAGTTCTTGCTGTGAGATGTTACCCAAATCTTCCACCAAGGCACTTGCAAGTTTCTGGACATTTCTGGGGGGAATGGCCCTAGCCCTCACCCTCCAATCCAACAGGTCCCAGACGTGCTCAATGGGATTGAGATCCGGCTCTTCGCTGGTCATGGCCACTGCGAGGATGATCAGCTGTCCTTCCTGTCTCCCTGTAGCGCTGTCTGAGGCGTCTCACAGTACAGACATTGCAATTTATTGCCCTGGACACATCTGCAGTCCACATGCCTCCATGCAGCATGCCTAATGCACGTTCACACAGATGAGCAGGGACCCTGGGCATCTTTCTTTTGGTGTATTTCAGAGTCAGTAGAAAGGTCTCTTTAGTGTCCTAAGTTTTTATAACTGTGACCATAATTACCTACTGTATGTAAAGCTGTTAGTTTCTCAACGACTGTTCCACAGGTGCATGTTCATTAAGTGTATGATGAAAACAAAGTATGGAAAACATTGTTTAAACCCTTTACAATAAAGATCTATAAACTTATTTACAAAATTATCTTTAAAATACAGTGTCCTGAGAAAGGGATGTTTTTTTTTTTTTGCTGAGTTTATATTTACTGTGCAATATCACATTGAGAATCAATGGGTTCATTCAAAAGCTGGAAAATGTTGCTTTCAGAGGCTTTATATGGAGTAAGGATAACAATAAGGCACATTTCAAACTGTTCTGAGATGAGTGCAGTCAGACAGCACACTAGGGGTTAAGTAATTCACTAAATAGGGAGCAAGGGAGCATCCTATAACTTATACTACTATAAAGTCAAGTGCATTTAATCCAAACTTCCAATCAAAAGATCAGTTTCATGCTGCTGAAGATGTTTGAACCACTCAACATGTTTGGCAGACATGGGACAATGGTAATTATTACTTGGATTCAGAATTTATTATTTTAACATGAATGGCAGTGATTGGATGATGCTGGCCATTACTTAGAATCAGAATTAATTGTGCTCATTTCTGATGTTATGTCTATAACATCTCAAAAACATGAATAGCCAACACTCCTGGAAACAATTTGATTTCTGAAAATCTGACATTCTATAGCTTGGTACAGTATTATTTAAAATTTCACAACTTAGTCCCACTGTCTACATATGGCGCCATCAATTTGTAGGAAAAGTGATTGTCCTAGAATATTTTTATTTAATACTATTATTATTATTTTGCTTGTTTTTTAGGTACTACTAGTTACAAATCAAAAAGTGAAATGGAAAATGCACACAGCAGTCATGCTCTGGTCTAAGGAGGTTCTAAAGCCCTGCTTCAGATCAGGGTTAACACTGCTTTTGTAGTGCCAAAAGTATCTACAGTTTTAATGACCAACCACTGAGCGGTACCATTATGATTCTAAATGCCGCTAGATGGTTAAGTGGAAAAAAGCGATGTAAAAACTACTGAAAAGAGTGATCCACATGGAAAAAAACAACCGTTAACCAACTTGTGCAGTTGTATGCTGTAATAACAACTAGAAGTAATCAATGATACCAATGTAACTAACCTCAGACCATTACTATGTTGTCTACCCACTCCTTAAACTTTGACGGAAGAGAAACTGTCAAAAGACGCCCATTGCAACTCTGTAAAATATCAGCACTATAGAGCCAGAAGGGTTTTTTGTTTTGTTTTTTTTTTTGGCCATTTTTACATATTGAATGCACTTAACATCACATTATCTGCTAAAAACATACTCCTATGTGAGTGGAAACACTGGAGACCAGAAAATGAAAACTTGTGGAACACTTCCGTGTTCAGGGAAAAGGTGTATAGACAGAATAAGAATGTAAATAAGAATGTTAACCCAGGGTTTACATACGTAATGTGAACAACTAAATGAAAAAGAGATTTTTACTTTTAAAATTCTGCTGCTGTGCTTTGTTGTTGGCTTGTGGAAATTACTTGACAACTAGCATGAGGTACATGTACGTCCTCTTATACAGGTCATTTGAGTGATGTATTTAGGGAAATTTAGAAAAACTGACCATCCCCCGATCTGAGACATAGTGGTTCCTCACTTACTGATGGCTTACATCTTGCCCACCAAGTGTTTTTATTTTCTTAAGACCTCCTGATACTCAGAGGATTAAGTGTAGTTAGCAAAAACTGCAGACAAAACTAGAATGGGTTGGTATCTGTCTGTGGAAGAGCGTCTCACATTTGTGGATGGGATTATGGCAAATGCACCTCTTCTCAAACATTTGCCTAGTCTCATTTCAGACATTGACCACGTGCATTCTTGCAGATCTCATGCATTTGCCTGTTGGTAAACTCTCAATTAAGTATCAACTGATAGTGTCTGAGATTGCAGGATGAATTGATGATGGTTTCACTGTCAAACACTAATTTTGGGAATATTCAATAAGAGTTTGTATCGCAAGACCACCAAACCTCTCTTTCTACATGCAAGGATGCATTAAGTGTGTGAAAGTGTTTTTTCCTCTATGTATAATGGAATTTATTTTAATCTAATACATTGCAGTGTTGTCATGAAATAATTTAATCATGCCATTCTACATTTTGAGAAAGACTTAGGTGTAGATTTTGATCTTCATCAGAAATGAAAGTTAAATTTTAATTCAAATAACATGCAATATATTCAAACTCTAAGCCAGACGCGTCACTCACAGTATGAGTGGCTTTCACCAGCACTTTCAAACTTATTCCTCGTTGTTGACTATGACAGTATAGTTACATTGCTGGTGATGGCACAGAATCATTTCAGTTTGTGTGTGTGTGTATGTGTCTGCTTGCCCGGCTCACAGCTGTGTTCTGCTTCTACGTGCATAGCCAGTGTGTCACTCTGTTTGTCATCCCATATGTCACTCGGGTTCCAATTCCCTCGTTTGAGCCAAAGTTTGAGTAAAGAGATACAAAGAACACAGAATGCTTCCTATAAGCATCGTGTTTTCCATGTGCTATGATCTTTCCTATTTCTTTTGCTCATAATAAAGTTTTTTTACAAAACATAGTGTACTTGTTTAACAAGTGAAGTCAGTGAAGAGCATGCTTGAGATGAAATATGAGACAATTGATGTTTGAAGACTACAAAAAAATTATTGGGTGTATTTTCCTGTCAAGCTTTGTGAAAAAGTGTGAAAATATTATTTAATTGTGTGTTTTCAGGATAAATAGAATGATAGCTATGACATTAGCCTTATCAAGACAAAGGAGATGGCCATTTTAGTTTTTATGTCAAAAAAATCTAATTTCCATTAGTGTAATTTCCACCACAGAATTTAATTAAACACAATACTGAATTTGAGATGTTCTGGAAGTGACACTGTGGTGGGAATTTTCAATTGTTTGCCATAAATCACCTGTAATGCATATACATGCACTGTTGGACATAGTCAGTCGACAGATTAGTAAAATATTGAGAGTGAAATTTTTTAACAAGACTTTATTTTCTAGAAATCCACAGTGCTGAAAGTGTCTTGTTCTTCCTTGTTCTGCAAACATCAATATATAACTAGAGCCCTTATATCAGGATTTTGTTCAAAATACCAATAGACTGGGACCACCCCTTTCAGAATAGAGGAGAGGATCTGAAATGCCAGACCTGGAGACTGGGATGGTACCAGCCCATCTTGGCATGGCACATTCCCGGAGCCAGAGGCGCCTGCTCCAGCCACGGTGCCATGAGGCTTAAGCTTTTAATCACTGTGCTTATCCACTGGACAGCTGGAGAATCTTTACAAGCCAAATTGTGCATGATATGGCCTGTTATTGTGCCCTTTATCTCTCTGATTCACAGTTATATTAGGATGAAGGGAGGTAAGCCTATGAGACAACTAAAGTCCTTTTCAGAATGTGATACCACTATCATGAGTGTTATTGTGCTGTAGAATATCTTAGTTTTCGTTTTAATATGCTTTGGGACAGCTAACACATCATGCATGTGAATCAATTGTATGGGAGTTTTTTTTTTTATAGAATGTCCATTATAGAATGGATTTCTAGAAGTTTAAAATATTCGTCACACTTCCTTCATCGAATGGTGAGGATTACCTAGCGTCAGGGCTGGACTGGCAATCTGGCATACCGGGCATTTTCCCGAGCGGGCTGGTGGGTCGGCCACGAAACGTGCCGAATGGGCCGCAATAAGCCAAAATGAGCCGCCGCATTATGCAGAACAGAACACAAAACGGCGACGCAATAAGCAGAAAAGGACAGTGAATATATTTTATACACCCCCCAAACCCCAACCCTAAACCTAACCGTCAGTGGAGTAAAAATTTAATCTTAAAGGGAAAATTAAACCTTTAAATCACACTTGTCTCTGTTTATGCAAATACATTTACATCCTAGTTTCAACATGGGATAGCACCCATGTTGCTGACACAATGAGCTGTCAGTCACACCACAGGAGAAGAAAAAATATAGCACTGAACCAAAGCAAAAATATCTGATGGGATATGGATGACTTGGCATAATGGGGGCCGATGTCATGGTACTGGAACATATGGAAGTAACATGTCGTCTTCCCTCTGTGATCATGTTGATACTGACCTGCCTCTCTCCAACTATTTCTGTCAAAATCTCTGAACACTGAACCCTACACTGACTTTTTTTTTTTTTTTTTTACTTGTAAAAAGAGTCAAGGTTATTGGAGTACCTTCTACAATTGAATACTGTGTTGGTCTTTCTACTTCAAAAAGAGACATATAATTCAGTTTGTTACTTGGTGTTTCTTTGTATTTTTTTCAGGCTCAGATGAATACATACATTTAAATGGAAATACCAAAGTAATATTTACAATTATTTTTTTATATTATACAATGATGAAATAAACTGCCAAATGTAGGATACACAATTAGTTAATAGCTGCACATGCGAACTGGCATTAGAATTGGCGCTCAGACAGAGAGAGATGGTTGAGCAGGCAAATTTATCTCTTCACCTTCATTTATCTCTTTCATTAAAGTAAGTGATAGTCATTTGAGAAAAAAATATTTGCTAACACCTGATGTAAAGCTAGGACAAGGCACAAGTATCAAACACAAGGCACGTCGAAGCAGTTCACACTAAAGTTACCAAGGTTTTTCCCTTCTTCACGAATGAGCGTGAGTAAATAATCTCCTGTGATAATTTTTAGGTTGAATTGAAACAAATATATGCGAGTTGAGCTCATGGCGTGGCAGAAATTTGAGCAGCTGATGGAGTTGTAGCTGGGCGCCATCGATATGTTATTTTTTTTTTTCGTTTTATAACGCACCATGTCATCCACTACACGGCGGATGTGCGACCACCTTTATTTAACTTTCTACAGTCCTGGTGTGACCTGCCACGGCGTTTAAAAGCGTAATCTATTAGTGATGGGTCGTTAAATGATTAGTTCATTTTGAAAAATTACTTTAATATTACTCAGGAGTAATGAGTTGTCTCAGAGAGTGATACATTCATTTTTTTTTTTGTTTCTACATATGTGCAACATCCTTTTGTTCAAGAACTAAATTAATTGTACAGAAACTAATTTCTGACATCTTGTTGCTTCCTGTCTCTGTAGATACATGTAGGAGTACACAGTTAGTTATGACATTAACTGACTTGTGTTTTTAACAGCAGCACGAATGTTGGCGAGATGCTATTATCCGCTGCCTCATTATCTTTCTGGGTGAATCATCTGAGGAGCTCATCAAAGACCACCAAATACATTTTTACATTTATTCTAATTTCTTCTATGATTTCAAAAATAGTTGTGTACATTCTGAACAGGTTGTCTGTGGGGACTATTAAATTTCACCCACTGAATCAAAGACAACATGCAATATATTGGACAGTATATTGACCACTTCACACTGATGTGTATTTGACAGGATGTTAGCAAAGACATAATCAAAGATAGCATAGCTGAACATGTGATGAAGTTCATTGTACTTGACAGCACTGCAGAGGAAGGTTCCACTCCAGCCGATGTGATCATTGTCATTGAGGGAACTGAGGTGCTTGTTGGAAGTAAAAATCTCACAAACGCATGTCTTCTACTCATGAGTTTAATTTCCTCTCTGAACTTAAGCTATCCCTCAAAACTGAGAAGCACATTTGAACTGTTTCAAAAGATCTTTCTTGAGGTGGATGTTCTAAAATTTTCTCCAAATGTTCACTCTTTGCGCCCTAAAATACTAAAGTATGTCTGTTAGTTGTGTACTTTTTTGACACTCAATATTTGCACTTTTACACTTATATTGTATTTGTTCCTTTGTGCAGAAATTAATTGCGTTCTGAAAAGATTTAATTCAAGATATATAGTGAAAAGGCGACAAAACTAAAGAGATGAGGAGATGTAAAGACAGATAGATCCAGTTCCCTATCTGTCACTCACTCAACGTTGTGTCGATGTAGTGAAACTAGGAGTCACTCTTGGGAGCCCGAGACACCTTCTATAAAAGGCCAGTGGGAATTGGCGAGTGGTATTTGCATGCCAATCCACCAAACATACGGGTATAAAGGAGGGTCATGTCCTCGTTGTGAGGACATGACCATGGCAACGTTGCAGTCGGCGGCCGTTCCTCCGCTTCCAGGCGGCTGGGCCCAGTGATGTGATCCAAAGATGTGATCTCAATGATGTGATCCAAAGTGCATTTGAACAACGGTGAAACACTTTCTTATGATGTGTTACATTCGTATGAGCAGACAGAGAAGTAAGTATTTAGTATTTTACATGCACTTGTTACCAGGTTATCATATTTATTTATCAAGAAAATTCCCGTTGGATCATAATTTCTTTTTTCTAGTAAGACCTTTTCTAGTAAGACCTTATCATATTCTTGATAATAATTTTTTATTGTTTTCCTGTAAAAATATTTAAAAAAATCCTTAAAACAAGATCAATTTGATTTGTCTTGTTTTTTTCAGAGAAGGTATTTTTTACGTGTATTTTGTCTTAATGTATTGGCAGAGATTTTATAGTAAAAACACGTGAAGAAATCTACCAGTGCTAAAGAATTAATCCAAAGTATTTAGAAAACGTTACTGACCTTGTGTAATCTAATGGACTACGTTATAAATTACAATCTGTAGTGTAATGCATTTTAAAAGTAACCCTCCCAACCCTGTGCTTAATACAGTGTTACGTGGCTTGAGTAAAGTGTACAAACAAAGAATCAGTAAAATATACTTGAGCAGAGTATTGCAAAGTTAACTTTACTTGAGAATTTCTAATTAAAGGCACAAAGAATTGTGTGCAACATTTTTTTTTTTTTGAAATTTTTATTTGAAATTAAGGTCTGTTAACTTTACTAGCAATTTCTGTTTGGGAATTCGTTCCTATGTTTTTTAAAGTAAACCTCACTCCAAAAACTTTTTTCAGTGTACACTGCTTGGCTTGCAAAGAATACTTAACACTGTAAGAGTTTGGTTTCACAACCTTCATTAGGAGAATATTTTTTCTAGTTTCATCACAGAAGTGCCTTTGTCCTACACACCCGATTGTAGCTATTCTGCTTCTCTTTCACAGAACAACCTACTTGATAACAACAAATAGCAACCCAGCTTCAAAAGATTTATGCTTTACAACATCAGAAAATCACATCCTATCTGTCTGAACACAGTGTGCAGCTCAAGGCTATTGTCATCTCAAGACTGGACTACTGCAATGCTGGGCAGGCCTTCCAGCTAATATGATTAAGCCTCAATAGGTCTCTCTCCCTGTGGTGGAACTTCAAAATTATCTTTCTCAGTTTTTCTTTTTTCTACTTTTCTAAATGTATAATTCTGCTTTTGATTTTGTAATACTCTGGTTTATCTTGACATTTGATATAGTGGTTCAACTAATATTGTTGGCTTCTGTATGATAAATTACTTGTTTTTTTATTATTTGTAAGTAGCATTGTATAAAAGCATCAGTACTAATGGATTCATCAAAACTTGACTAATAAACAGGTGTGGATCTAAAAAATATTTATGAGGTGGCATGAGGGGTGGCAACACAAAAGCAAGCACTCATGCATAGTTCTTGTGGATTAAGACAAGCTTAATTAGCCGGTTTTCCACTATCGGGCCAGTGCGAGCCAGGGCTATCTGAGAGACCTCAGTCAGTCTGGATCGGGAACAGCATATCCAAGAACGACGAGTCAGCATACAGAGAGGAGGTGCAGCGGCCAACGGACTGGTGTAGAGTCAACAACCTGTCTCTGAATGTCAACAAAACAAAAGAGATGGTAGTTGACTTGTTTGTTTGACTAGGAGAGCACAGAGTGACCACTCTCCGCTGAACATCAACAGCTCCTCTGTGGAGATCGTTAAGAGCACCAAATTCCTTGGTGTCCACCTGGCGGAGAACCTCACTTGGTCCCTCAACACCAGCTCTATTACCAAGAAAGCCCAGCAGCGTCTCTACTTTCTTCGAAGACTGAGGAAAGCACATCTCCCACCCCCCATCCTCACTACATTCTATAGAGGGACTATTGCGAGCATCCTGAGCAGCTGCATCACTGCCTGGTTTGGGACTTGCACCGTTTCAGACCGCAAAGCCCTGCAGAGGATAGTGAGGACAGCTGAGAAGATCATCAGGGTCTCTCTTCCCTCCATCAAAGACATATACAAAAAACACTGCATCCGCAAAGCCACCAGCATTGTGGACGACCCCACACACCCCTCACACAAACTCTTCACCCTCCTGCCATCTGGCAAGAGGTACCGAAGCGTTCGGGCCCTCACGGCCAGACTGTGTAACTGGTTTGACACACACACACACACACACACATGTCCTGAGTTGCACTTTAATTATTGTCACTTTATAACTGGCTGCTACCTCAATAATTGCTATGTCCATAGAACACTATCTCACAGTATGTTATGTTTACAGTTGGCATTTTTAGAAACTGTCATCTTTTTGCACTGTGTACTGGTCGGCGCTGCACTGTCTCTTTCTGTGTCTATTGTCCTGTTCATTGTTAGTAATTTATTGTACTGTCCTGTACTTTTTGCACACGTTTGCACGTGCACTTTATATAGGTATTTTATTTAGTCTGGGGTAGTCTCATGTGGTTCTGGGTTTGTCCAATGTTGTTTTATGTAGCACCATGGTCCTGGAGGAATGTTGTCTCTTTTCGCTGTGTACTGTACTAACTGTATATGGTTGAACGACAATAAAAACCACTTGACTTGACTTGACTTGAATGTCCCATCTTACTGTCTATGAATGTTCAATGAACCATGGAAATGTATTTCTTTTGCACTGCTTTGTCCATTGGGCATTTTAACAGATTTGTATTGTGCCCAATTTTATTTATTTATATTTTTTTCCCCAAACCTGTACCACTGTGCGCTGGATACACAACCTGTGAAGTTCGAAGAAACTCCGCCTTTGACATTGACTTTGACACCTCAATCTCCAGTTGGCCTTGTTTGACCCAAGGGTAATCGGCTGGCCAATGGCCATTGGCCCTGAAAAAGCCCAGAGGAGGCACAATGAAGCCCCGGAAGTGACAGTGGAATGCAGCTGGCCCTGGCATGCCCTAGCATGCCCTCATTTGGCCCCGATAGTGTAAACACAGCTATTGCAACCAGTGTAGTACTAGTTCCTTTATTGAAGTCACTATCAAATTACAAGTGCCAATTTACATTTACACAGAGGAACCATATAGTAATCATTTTGCTACTGATTTACTAACATTACAAAAAAAGTGTTTTTTTTTTATTATTTGGATTGAAATTAGTTTACATTTAAGGCTTTTGATGAATTTTTACATAATTTTAAAAATACACCCATCAGTCAAAACATTAAAACCATCTGCCTAATGGGCTGGTTTGAGTATTTCTGTAACTGCTGATCTCATGGAAATTTCACACACAACAATCTCTAGAATTTACTCGCAAAAAGTAGTCCATTAATTTACCTGATGAACTTTCACCTTTTGCTGACCCTTTATGCTTTGCAGAGCTAATGTGTGCTTCTAAATCACTTGCACCTTTATTAGCAACTGACACATAAGTGCCATCTTTACATGTCATACATTCTGCTTCTTATGGATCTCGACTTGGATGAAAGCATGGAATTTTTTTGTGCAAATCTTCTGTAAATTTGCACTTTTCTTTGGGCATTGTTTCCACTCAGCTGTCATTTGCTGCTACTGTCAAGCAACTGTTTGATGTCGAACACAACAGCGCTTCGTGCGTTCGCGGAGAGATTGACAGGCAGGAATTTGGACAATAGTTGCTGCAAGCCTCTTATAATCGACCAATTGGTGTGCGAGAAGGCAGGACTTACAAAGAGGGGTTAAGGCAATGCAAACATGTGCACACTCACAATAAATTATTAGACCAGATACACATCATAATACAACTACAGCCGAATCCCAGACATTTTCGCAAATTTAGAAATCCCGGCCGGACACATTTTTAAGGTCCGAAAAAGAGGACATGTCCGGGAAAAAGTGGATGTATGGTCACCCTAGTCTACAGTAACTCGGATAACCGCACTGTACAATTGTGGTGAGAAGAATATAATCTCAGAATGCTATTCTGAGATGCAGGTTGGCGCTGTTTTGGCGGCATGAGGGGGACCAACACAATATTAGGCAGGTAGTTTTTAATGTTATGTCTGATTGGTGTAAATAACAAAATATCTATCTGCAGAGAACCAAGATATTGTGTATTAAACACATAAACAGTCTTGTCTTATGAATGTCTTATCTGGCATCATATATGTATAATACATCATATGTGTGGTTATGCACAGTAAGAGATTTATTTAAATTATTTAAATTAAGTTTTGATAAATAGCCATGATGACCAATTTAAGTGCTTAAATATATATTTAACATACTTATTGCCACTATTGGTCCTAGGATTTTGTTAGTCAGTAGATAAATACATACTGTAGATCAGCACTTAAGAGCACAATTGATTGGACTTTTTCGCCTCTTATTTCGCAGTCAAGATCATTTCAAATAAACATCTTTTTCTAATATATGTGAATATAAACCATTAAAATTATGGTCTTCCAATCATTGTGTTCATATTTCATTTCTGCTGATATTCCTCTAACAAAATGATCCACGCAAAGGTCATGAGAGACAATACAAATGATTTTGAGCTGGGTGGTCTGTCGTCTCATTTTTCGGTTGCTCTAGTTCATCTCTATTATGTAAATGGTAACCTGAAAACACAGTAACTGAATAAACACTGAGACACTGAATGTCCAAGAAAAAAAAAAAGTGGAGGAGCATTGGGGATTGACCTCTATCTTTTAAATATCTTCTTGCACTGTGGCCAAGAGAGATACGCCATACTCGCTTATTTTCCCTCTGTTTCGACATGGGTTGATGAGAGATTTATGGTTGTCATTCTGTGGACCATATTTCCTTTTGCACTCACGCTATTTTCTGTCTTGCCTTTTCCAGCTTTTTACATATGACAGCCACCTGTAGATATGGAAAAAATTATCTATTGCCCTTTCTGTCATGCAAAGGAATTCCTGAATGTTAAAATACAAATAACAGACACCTGATCACAGAGTTCATAGAGGACAATGTCAACTCTATTTTTAAAATGGCACAGTATTGCCAACAAACTTGGCTTTACAGATTTAAGTGACATATACACAAAACACATTCTTGCATCAAAAACAGCTAGGCTAGACCAAGCACAACTGGAATGGAACAGAATGCAGGTGTCTTGGAAGTATGGTTTTCAAAGCACTTTTTAAAGGTGAATTTTGAAATGTTTTAAAACACTAGCATGATTTGCCAAACCCAGTATCATGACAAGTTGTAATAATTAGTGCAAGTTAGAAAAATTGTAAGAAATCTTCAGAGTTTTCTCGTACAAAAATGAGAAAAATTATTTTAACACTAGACAAATAAACAAACCAACAAATAATGTTATCACGGTTTTACCTAAGTTTAACCCTAAACCAAAACATAACCATTAAGTATAGCCCTAAATCCAAACCCTAAATCTTAACATGATTTTCACAGAGAAAACACTACTGTGTACTAGTGCCCTACGATTTATCGGTCAGCTGATATTAGCCTTTCACAGATATATTGGTATCTGTATATATATTTTCCAATATGCGCAGATATTAAAACTTTTTTTTTCCAGAACATATAATTAAGAAAATTAATCCAGTATAAATTGTCCAGTAGAGCATGCTCCGACTCCATTGTTTACAGAGCTGAGCTGATGGCGGTTCTGTAGACAGTGCAGAGTTAAGCGGTGCAAAGTGGTGTCTTCTCGGTAAGTTGCTAACCAGTTTGTAAAACACATACTGGAAAGTTAATAAACAATGACCCCATAATTTTCCCTTTTCAATATAACTAATATAATATTTACACTGTCCCTCACAACCCCGTCACTCATGTTTATCACATCTGTTTGCTGTTAGCCAGCTACAGTTTGTCAGTGCAGTCAGTAACATTGCAGATTGAAAGGTAAACATCAGAGCATCTTTTTGCAGCTTAGCAGCCAATGGTGTGGTGGTGCATTGTGTCTGTTGAGTGTTGAGTTCACTCTACGCTGTTAACTAGTTGTGAGGCGCAATGCTGGAAAGTAAATAAACAATGTCCATCTTTTACTCTCTGTGATTACGAGCTTATAGCTAACTAGCTAGCCACGTAGCTACTTTCATTCCTTGTCAGCTGAGTGGAAGCTAATGTGTAAACATGTATTCACCAAACTGTTTTGTTCAGGATTCACACTTTGGTACCCCCTTCAACCAAACAATTTAAAGTCTGGTTTTCCACCGGAATACAGTGTAACACCTCTTCCACTGTTTATTTCTTGACTGAGAAGCAGCGAATCATGAGTTTGTGACTGTTTTGTTATATATTAACAGCAAAATATTGCTGATAATGTTTTGATAAGCAAGAAAATTGTACTTTACTTTTTAGAGTTGTACCATGGCATTTTCTATTACTTTATAATTCCACTGCACTATATATATATATATATACAGTGTATATATATATATATATATATATATATATATATATATATATATATATATAGGGAAATATTTAACTTTTTCCAATGTTGACAATGTATAATAATAATGTCAAATATTCTGAAAACCTTTTTATAGTCTTATCGGTGCAAAATCGTTACACAATTGAATTACATCGGCTGCCATATTGTAATCAGTGAATTTTCGCCCTTCCAAAAATCCCATATCGGTCAGGATCTACTGTGTTCCACAGAAGAAAGAGAAACATCTGGGATTTGAACAAGAGTTCAAGTTTAACCCCAACACAAACCTCAGACCAAAACACAATCATAAAGTCTAACTCTAAATCTAACCATGATTTTAAAATCACTGAGAAACATCTGGGGTTTGAAAAAAAATGATTTTCTTATGATTTCTCCTTAGTTTAATCGCTAACTCTAACTCCAGCCTAAAATGTAACAAGTTCACAGGAATTAGGAAGCGAGAGATTTTCAAACTCAAACTCGAAGGCTTGCTAACTTAATAGTGAAAAAGAAAACCAATGCAAATAACAATAAATCCAAAAGGGGGAATTAATTCAAGGCAGCGTTCAGTATAACGGCAAAGGTAAACACACAAACAGCTTGTCAGTGAGGACTTGTCCTTTTTTGTCCCCTGCCTCTCTCTGCAACAAGAACTCTCTCACAGAAACAAGCAATTCCTCTCAGGTGAGAACCCTTATCGCTTACTCTCTTCCAGACAACCATGCCCTTGCCTCCACATAAACCTAACAGTAAAGTCGAACCCCGTAACTAAACCCCAAACCTAATTTTAACATGAATATAACTTTTGTGTACCGAACACTGGGCTTTGGAACGAGACGAAGGAAGCATATTACAGGCTATTGACATACATCAGTCATTTGCAGTGCATAAATAAATATGGAATGAGTAACCATTTGATGTAACCAACCATTTTATGTTTCCATTCTTAAAATAACATGTTGGATAGGAGGGTGGCTAAGACTGTATTGTATTGATGTCAAAATCTGGTTGTTGATTGGTTGGTCTCTATGGGATTATTTTTTTACTGGGGAAACTAATAATAAAAAATAATAATTTAAAAGTCATTGAGGATTTGTTTTCAGTGTGTACACTTGACTTTACAGCACGGAATTATATGTAGCCCACACAATTAATCTTTTTTATTGTAAATGTATGTCTGTTTAGGCCTTTAAGATAACTTATACTCCAGAGATTAACATGAATAATGGAGTAATAGGTGGAATTTTCTTTTTAAAGAAAATGTTGCTAACCCTGCACCTCTGCTGGCAAACACATTGAATCCCCCACAGCAAGCATGTAAGAACTGCCAGAACCTGAGTCCCGAAGCACAAATCCAATTCATGTTTATCTCATTTTACTTGAAATCCTGCTATGGTCTCTCAAGGGCTTTTCCTAAGCTGTGCAAGTACGTGCATCAATGCAAGAAACACATGCTACATACATTATTTTATATATATAGTTTATTTATTATGGGCATTTTTTGTCCTAAAGGAAAATGTTATCTGACTATGGCAGAAATAATGATGAGTGTCAAGTCATGTTTTTGTATTACTAGAAGTGATTACTAAAGATCGGTAGGTCAGCGCAGTCCATCTGGTATGAGTTGTTATTTTCATGGCCATTTTTAACATTGTGTCCTAACCAGGTGCAACACAAGAAAGCGATAAATGTAATCTCTTAAATCGTATCTACAACATCAAATGTGCTCTTATGGTTTATTATTTTCTAGTGTCACACAGCATTGGCACTTTCAGTGTGGACGGACAAAACGTATCTCACTGGAAACTTATCGTTGGGCCTGATGATGTTATGGTGAAAGCCGTTTCGGTTACGTATGTAACCTCCGTTCCCTGATGGAGGGAACGAGACGTCGTGTCGAAGAAGTGACACTAGGGGTCTATCTAGAGCGCCGAATATGCCTCTGATCTATGAAAAAAGGCCAATGAGAGTTGGCGAACAGTATTTACATACCCCGCCCCCGGACATATGGGTATAAAGGCGAGGGAAATACACACGTACATTCAGGATTTTTCTGAGGAGCTGGGAGTGTCCGGCCACCTCAGTGGCTCGGCTCAGCGATGTGGCCGGGAGGACATGACATCTCGTTCCCTCCATCAGGGAACGGAGGTTACATACGTAACCAAGACGTTCCCCGTCTGTCGCTCACTTCGACATCGTGTCGAAGAAGTGACACTAGGGGTCCACTTTATATCACGCCATGCGCTGAGCCGTGTACGTGTACTGCTGACACAGGAGCGGGCAAGTATTTCACATGCACAAGCAACCAACTGTGTTTCAGACTGCACGTACCCTTCCCCAATGTCAGCTCGTAAGGTGACCGTACCGCGGAAGTAAAAAAAGGAGGAATCCGTCTAGGAGGCCTGACCTGTGGAGCACCTATTCCAGTACAGGGTAGCCTGGGGTACCTGTAGTGGACTGGGTTGGCAAGTTCCTATGCTGAACTGCGGACCCAAGAGGGCTAGGGAGGAATCGACCAGGGACCTAGAGTGATCTCCTGGGAAAGAAGGCGCATTGTTTTACCTCGGCCGAGGGACAGCGCGCTGGACAATGAAGGGGCTGGGTCTGCCTCCTCCCGGGGCAGCGCTTGCAGGTTCACTACCTGGTCTCTGAAGAGAGTGGTAGGGACTTTGGGCACGTAGTCCGGTCATGGTCTTAGTATCACGTGTGTCTGCCAGACCGAAATCCAGGCAAGTGTCGCTAACAGAGAACGCTTGCAGGTTCCCGACCCTCTTGATGGAAGCGAGCGCGATCAGCAGGGCCGTCTTTTTAGAGAGAGGGCCCTGAGCCAACTGATTCTAGCGGCTCGAAGGGGGATCTCTGAAGACCGGCGAGGACCACCGAGTGATCCCAGGAGGGGAACAGGCCTGGCCGGGAGGGATTTAACCTCCGGGCGCCTCTTAGGAACCTGATAATTAAGTCATGCCTACCCAGAGACTTGCCGTCTACTGGGTCGTGGTGAGCTGCGATAGCGGCAACATACACCTTTAAGGTGGAAGGGGACAGCCTCCCCTCCAACCTCTCCTGTAGGAACAGGAGCACTGACCTAACTGCGCACCTCTGTGGGTCTTCAGCCTGGAAAGAACACCAATTCGCGAATATGCCATTTCAGGGCATAAAGTCGCCTTGTAGAGGGGCCTCTGGCCTGGTTGATCGTGGCTATGACCGTGGGTGGTGACCAGGGGCCAGACGTGGAGGTTCCAGAGGTCTGGGTGTGGATGCTAGAGCGTGCCCCATCCCTGAGAGAGAAGGTCCTTCTTCAGTGGAATTCGCCAGGGATGGGCTGTCGCGAGGAGTACGAGGTCCGAGGACCAGGCCCGGGTGGGCCAATAAGGAGCCACAAGGGTGACTTATTCCTCATCCTCCCTGACCTTGCACAGCACCTGTGCATGAAGGCTCACTGGGGGAAATGCTGCAGGCCAGCTGTGTGCCAGTGCGTCTGCCCCGAGGGGAGCCTCTGTTTAGGCATACCAGAGAGGGCAGTATTTGGTCTCTTGGGAGGCAAAAAGGTCTACCTGGGCCTTGCCGAACCGTTCCCAAATCAGCTGGACCAGCTGGGGGTGAAGCCTCCACTCTCCGTGAGGCAAGCATTGTCATGACAGCGCATCCGCTATGACATTGAGGTTGCCGGGGATGTGAGTGGTGCGCAGCGACTTGAGTCCAAAGGAGGAGACGACGGGCGAGTCGTGACATGTGGTGGGAGTGTACGCCGCCTTGACGATTTATGTACGCCACCACATTGGTGCTGTCTGACCTGATCAGGATATGTTTGTCTCGAACTAACGGGAGAAACTTCCGCAGGGCAAAGAAAACAGTCAACAACTCCAGGCAGTTGATGTGCCAGCGCAGCGAGGCCTCCTTTCCAATGGCCTGTTACTGCGTGCCCATTGCACATGGTGCCCTAACCCAATCTGGAGGCGTCGGTCATGACGGAGACGCGTCGGCACACCTGCTGCGAGGGTACTCTTGCCCGTAGAAAACAGAGGTCTGTCCAGGGATTGAGTGTTTGTTGGCAGGCGGGGGTGATCATCACACGGTGCGTGCCACGGCACCATGCTCATCTCGGGACTCGAGTCTGAAGCCAGTGCTGAAGCGGTCTCATATGCATCAACCCCAGTGGTGTGTCCACCGCGGAGGATGCCATATGCCCCAGGAGCCTCTGGGAAAGTTTTAAGGGGACCGTTGTGCTGAGACAAGAGATGCTCTGAACTGGAGTAAGCTTTCTCTTTTCCCAGTTGACCTGAAGCCCCAAACAGCTGAGGTGCCTGAGCACCTGGTCTCTTTGAGTGCATAGTAACTCTCGTGAGTGGGCCAGAATGAGCCAGTCGTCGAGGTAATTGAGTATGCGGATGCTGGCTTCTTGGAGCGGGGCAAGGTCCAGGGTAGGCGTCCTCTAGACTCATCAGAACCGGCTGGCCGGGGAACATTCATGGGGTTTGGAGGCATGTGGTCCGTGTCCAGGATGCCGGGACTGTTGAGATCTGGCAGCAGAGTACCTTGAGAATGGCATTTGCGGGCCAGGTGAACCAGAGACAAAAGGAAATAGCTCTGTTACTGAGAATATGAGAATGTGAAAACTAATTCAACAAAAAATTCTCCTCCCAGCCCTCCATCGAGGGACGGAGCAGTCTTACCATCTCCGGAGCTAACGTCTTGGTCCCTGGGTCGAGCATCTACGGAGTGCCTGAGAGCCACTCCTTGAGGGGGTCCGTGAGACGGGGGCGTCTGCTTCCTGCGGGGTGCTCGACGCTGGGGCTGAGAGCTGGGCCCGGGTTGAGGTGGAGCAGGGTGTTTCATAGCCGCAGGGGGACGCCCTCGGCGAGCAGATGGGGCATGGCCCATGGCGGCAGGTTTGCGGCGGGGCAGGATGTGAGATGGCCTCCAACTGCTTCACCACTGAGGACTGCTGGACAGAGTCGTCAACAGTGCCGCCGAATGGACGGAGCTGGGAGACGGGGGTGTGGGAGAAGGTGTGCCTTGTCTACCTCCCGCATTTCGACCAGGTCCAGTCCATAGATTGCATTTCTGGACCACAAGGGTGGCCATCGCCTGTTCCGGCGCTTCTGACCTCCGTGGCCCAGGGGCGCGGTTGATCATCCAGTGCAGTTCCTGCAGCACATCAAGAACAGGACTACCCAAGTGCAATTTTGAAGTGCCTTCGCCTGGCGTTGGTTGCAGGAAGGGCCATGTTGCCATGGCTATGTTCTCGCACTGAGAACATGAACCATTCATAAAACGCTGCCTGCGTGTGATCGCAGCCCAGGCACGCGAGGCAGCTTTTATGACCGTGAGAGGTGGGGAGAAATCACCGCATCCAGAAACTACACAGGGGCGGAAATTACATCTTTATAAAGACGCGTCCTGAAAAGTGTGTAATGCTCTTTCAGGGAAATAAACTCTTTCACAGAGAAAATCACTCTTTCAATATAACTCTTTCAATTCTCAGTGCTGTCGATGCGCCCAGAGGCAAACTGCACTGCCGTGCAGAGAAAGAGAAAGTTGCTGAAGTGCGCCGTAGATCCAACAGCAAACAGAGCGTCAGAGGAACAGAAGCAGGAATCTGGTGTGTATGACTTGCAGCTGGCTGCATACACGACCATCGGCTCCGAAGAAAATTTCGACACAACGTCGAAGTGAGCGACAGACGGGGAACAAAGCATCAGGATATATTTTTCTTCTTTGTTATATTTGCCATCCTGTAGATCAGACAGGTTTTTTGTAGGTTGCACCATGACATAGATCTCACTTTTATCAAGACATAAATTGACATAAGACCTCACAGTAGACATTAAGAGAGCTGATACAGTATATGGCAAATTTGGCCTATCAAATCAATTCTTCCATTGCATCCCCACCCAAAACAGATTTGATGCTGTACTGTACATGATGCTCAACGTTTACATTGAGTTCCATTGACGTCTCTTGAACTGAGCAAGATTTGCTTCTGTCATAGATATTTTATTCTGCACAAGCCTAAACACTTTCTTCCACCTGCCGCATTTTGTTTTGCTTCTGTTCTGAAGGATCCTGAACTCACATGTTTTTCCAGCATCGAGGACGAGTGGGAAGTCTGACAGGTACTTAACAACAATCAAAAACAGTTGTAAACAGGGCTGGAGTGAGTCGAGCACAGCATTTGCCCAGCGCACAGCCCTATCACACTTTCCAGAAACCAGCTCATTGCCATCCCTCCAGCCACTCCCTGCCAACATAAAAGAGCCACAGAGTGAAAGAAGGTTTCATTAAAAAAGAGAAGCACAAAAATAGCACGCTCATTATGTGGGACAGAGTAGTGGTGTAAAATGATTCTCCTTAACAAGTTATAATATTTTGTCAAATCTTCACAACCTTGTCATAAAAATATGTGAAAATAAATCAAGTTGACAGAATTATGGGCACCTAGTACAGGCATTTGGTTAAACACAATCTTGACTTCCTTCATCCTTACACATAACTTCTCTGAATGTCATCTTCACAGAACAAGGAAAGCCCATAAGGCACAACAGTATGCTCCAGAGATAGGATAATGCAAGTCATCTCTTGTGCAAGAAGAAAAAAAATTGATTAAATATAAATGTAAGTATATTATAGTTGATGCATGTCAAACTGCCTAAACTTTCACCGAATGCACAAATGACTACAGACCCATAGCGTGATTGATTACAGCAACAATCAATTTCGTGATTGTTTATTGCAGCAGCCAATCACAACATCAACCAATCGCCTACCTACTATTGCAGCATGTGTACAGTGTTTGGGCTCTCGCGGGTTGATGATCTTAGTTCCTCAGCAACAATGACCATATGGACACATACATGGGGGGAGGGGGCAGGGGTGAGATGTAAAAGATGAAATTCTCAGTTGTTTCCAAGTTTTCACTGAATGATTATTAGATACATCGCTGTCAGTTATGGGTTGAGATGGATGAGACATGTCCTCACCACTTTTTGTAATAGCTTTCATCAGGTATGTGTATAATCCAGATGAAACATCTCGAGTTCTTGACTTGGAGTTTCTATTTCATCTGTGTGTGTTTTGACTGGCAATCCAGTGCTGGAATGTGTTATTTTGAATGTTTGATAAGTGTTCGTTGCGGCTGTTATCAGTGTTGTTTAGTGTCAGCAACTTTTCCGTGTCCACCCACTGTGATGACCATCTTGGCCATATTGTTTGTGTGTATCCAGTGTGTGTTGTCTTTTTCTCTTTCTCTCTCTCAATCACTCTCAGGTGTTTGGTAACCAGGTGAGCCGATTGTTGATGGGGCGCACCGGTGCGCAGTGTGTTTCCTCCCTTTGTAAATAGTGTTCCCCTTCTGTCACTCACTCAATGTTGTGTCAATGTAATGACACTAGGGGTCTCTCTTGAGAGCCACGGTTACCTCTTATCTTTGAGAAAAAGGCCAATGAGAATTGGCGAACAGAATTTGCATGCTCCTCCCCCTGACATACGGGTATAAAAGGAGGGAAGTGTGCGTCTGTTCAGACAGATTTATTCTTCGAAGCCGAGAGGTTGTGTTTAAGCGAGCTGAGTAAAACCCACTGCTGTTCCACTCACCTCTAAAAGCATACGCTGTTGGAACTATGGTGTATTTCAGGGGCTTTTCTCTTCTTCAGCATGCCAGCGCAGACTACGCCCCTGAGCGCTTCAACAGCCCTATAAAAGAGTATATATTTCTCTAAAAGATTAAACACATTGACGTTGAACGTCTTTTTAAAGACGCGTCTTTTTCAAGATGCCCTTCTGTCTTTGTGTCATTCCTGAATGTGGTCGTTACCTCTCCGCTTCTGACGGCCACAGGTGCTGCCTCTCGTGTCTGGGCAGAGATCACACAGAGGCAGCGTTTGTGGATGGCTTATTTCTCACTGCAATAAAAAAGGCTCTCCTTCTTCCCAGGGAAAGCTATTCTAGCCACCCCCCACGTCGCGCCTTCTACCTACGGGTATAGGGCCGGCGCAGCTGGTGCTGGGGGGATTTGGGGAATTTAATGGGTGCGGTTACACCGGGTAAATCACCGCAGACCATCTGTTCCCCAGCATGCAAGTTTGCCTCCGTCCGGTTCCGAGATGTCCCTTTCGGAGCCCTGGAGCTGGATGAGAGTTTTGCCGCTGCATTGGAGAGCATCTTGGTGGACTCCAACACTGAGGACTCAACTGAGCTAGCACCTACGGGAGTGCTGGCCCAGTCTGAGGCCAACACCGAGCTGTCCGCTATGCTTACCCAGGCCGCCACAATTGTCTGGCTGGACTGGAAACTTCTGCCACCAACCTCCCTTCTCCCCTTTGGTCTGTCCCCTCACATCTTCAAGAAAGTCACAGAGGCATCTCTTACTCTGTTTGGGGAAGTGGGGTATGCTTGCTTTGGTTTTGCCACCCTTCATAGTCTGTATGCCTCCCCTTTGCAACCCCATAAACAAAAATTCTAGATCCGCCCCTGCCTGCCCATAATTTTAGACACTCTTCTGTAAAAAAAAATAAGTAAAAAAAATGCATTACAAACAAACATTTCAAAATTGTTGGTTACATGCAAATTTGTTCATTTGTGCCATGCAATTGCACTTCGGTCCATGCTTCGGAATGGCAGAAAAAGCACCTGTCGTAGGTTAAGGCCACACCTTCTCATGAATTATTATTATGAGGAGGTACAAATCATACTACATTTAAAGCTGGATAATAAAAAGTCCAATCCCTATTCATTATTTCCTAAATAACAAGTTTTTAAAATGAATAATACAAGTAATAATAAAGTATTTTATGTTGAGTAACATATTTTTTTTTAACCTTTAAGCACCTTTTTGTTTTTACTCAACTAACAAATAGTATTTTTCCGTTTTATGTTATATTTACTAATGTTAAATGAGTGTTAATTTCGACAGCGCTTTCATTTCCTGAAAACGTGTTTCTCATCCTAAAGAGAGTTTATTTCCTCTAAAAGATTTTGAGTTCCCACTCAAAGAGCAATACACAGCAGGCGTTGAACATCCTTTTCAGGATGCGTCTTTTTAAAGATGTCTTTCCGCCTCTGTGTAGTTCCTGGATGTGGTTGATTTCTCTCCACTTCTGACGGTCTCGCGTGCCTGGGCTGCGATCACACGCAGGTAGCTTTTTGTGAATGGTTCATGTTCTCAGTGCGAGAACATAGCCATGGCAACATTGTGGTCGTGGCTTTCTTTTCTCACGAGAGAAAGCCACTTTAGCTGTCCCTCCCCCGCGTCGTTCCTTCTTCCCACAGGATTGAGGACGACCCAGCTGGCAATGAAGGTGATTTGGGGATAACGACAGGCTCGGTTTCCCCGGGTAAAATCCCCACGAACCACCCGCCCCCGGCACGCTTGCTTGCATCCGTCCGACCTTGGGATGAGTGCTGCTTGCCTCGTGGCCAGCCAGGATTCTCCCTTGAGCCCCCGGAATTGGATGACGACATCGCCGCTGCATCGAAGAGCGTCACAGCGGCATCTGATGCTGATGACTCATCTGGGCCGCCCTCACGGCTACTTGATCGGTTCCTCGGGTCAGGGCACCACCCATAGCCATGCCCCCCCGGTTCTGTTCTTCCCGGAAGTGCATGATGAGCTGACATGGTCGTGGAGAGCACCTTTTACTGCCGGCAGAGTGCGCTCTCGTCATATGTCACAACTCACGCGCCATCTCCTCCTTTGGAGTCAGCCACGGCTCAGGCCACTGCGCGCCACTCACATCCCTAATAACCTGATATGGGACAAATTCGGGAAGGCACAGATAGAACTCTTTGCCTCCCAAGACAACTCCCACTGCCCGCTCTGGTACTCCCTGACAGGAGATCCTCTCGGGACAGACGCACTGGCACACAGCTGGCCCCGGGCTGCGCAAGTACGCATTTCCCCCAGTGAGCCTTCTTACACTGGTGCTGTGCAAGATCAGGGAGGATGAGGAACAGGTCATCCTGGTGGTCCCTTACTGGCCCACCCGGGCCTGGTTCTCGGATCTTATGCTCCTCGCGACAGCACCTCCCTGGAAAATTTCCCTGAGGAAGGACCTTTTTTCTCAGTGACTGGGCACCCTCTGGAATCTGGCCCCTGGATGGGATGCGGAAGATCTAGTGGATCTACCACCTGCAGTCATAGACACGATCAACCAAGACAGAGCTCCCTCCACCAGGCAACTTTACGCCCTAAAGTAGCGCTTGTTCGCAAATTGGTGTTCTTCCCGAGCCAAAGATCCGCAGAGGTGCACAGTTCAGTCAGTGCTTTCATTCCTGCAGGAGAGGCTGGAGGGGAGGCTGTCCCCCTCCACCTTGAAGGTGTATGTAGCTGCTATTGCAGCCCACCACGACACATTAGATGGCAAGTCCCTAGGTAAGCACGACTTGATTATCAGGTTCCTGAAAGGCACCGGAGACTGAACCCTCCCCGGCCTAGCCTATTCCCCTCCTGGGATCTCTCAGTAGTCCTCTCGGGCCTTCAGAGACCACCCTTTGAGCCGCTTGATTCAGTTGAGCTCAAGACCCTCTCCCTGAAGACAGCCTCCTGATCGCGTTAGCCTCCATCAAGAGGCTGGTGCCTGGAGTTTGGTCCGGCACATTCTCACGTTATCCTGAGGCTGCGACCGGGCAATGTGCCCAAGGTTCCTAAGAGCCCCTTCAGGGACCAGGTCATGAGCCTGCAAGGAAGCTGCCCCGGGAGGAGGCCTTCTCGTTGCTGTGTCCGGTATGTGCTTTGCGTATCTATTTGGACCACACGCAAAGCTTTAGATGTTCTGAGCAGCTCTTTGTCTGCTTCAGCGGATGGCGGAAAGGGAACGCCATCCCCAAACAGAGGTTAGCTCACTAGGTCGTTGATACCAAATGCAGGGGTCTCAAGATGCATTTTTAAAAGTTGACATTCCTATTACTTTACACAGTGTCTAAAAACCGCTGGACGTGGAGCAACGATCAAAAACATCCACGTTTATATAGAAAATAATTCTAAAAATCACGCAGATGGACACTGAACAGTTCTGTGAATAGCCTCATTTGCTGCGAGAAGCTGATAAGAGAGCAAGACGTAAAGACCAAAAACCTCAGTGGTCAGTACTTAGCACATATCTAAAATTTGAATGCACAGTTTTTCTTTTCGAATGTACATTTGTTTATGTTAAATTCAAATTTCGAATTTTAAATTGCCAGCCTTAAGGCCCAGATATACTTTATATGAAATCGAAGAACTAACAGGTATGACATCATTAAGAACAAAATTTGGTAAAAAAAAAAGGTGTTTTTGCATTAATTTCATTGGTTCGTAACAGCTCGTCTGGGCAAACTTTGAGGAAAACTTCTAACCTGCTTCTAAACAACTTTTTGTTGCCATTGGTCCACGTCATTGGTAGGTGTGTCCTGAAGCTCCATCTACTATGTTGTTTACGTTTTTCAGTCAGTATTCAACAAGAACACAACAGCGTACAAGTAAAAAAAAATTGTCTTTTGTTTAAATAGTCTACAAAAAGAATCAAATCTACTCAAATACATGCCCATTCACTTATGTGCCATCTGCAGCAAAAGCTATTCAAAGTAGCTTCCCAAAAGTAAGATTTACCTCTATCATCATTCTTTTGTCTGTATTGTGAATATTAACACTCTTTTATACAACTATCTATACAGCAGTATCAGTGTCATCATAAATTACAATAACAGAGTATAATCTTCAAATATTATGGCCACGTATAGCGTGTTAGCGCATTAGCACCATGAATTCAGAATGTAAACAAGACAAATGAAACATTATCTACTGCATATATTTTACTTTAAATCATCATCCAGTTGTTGAACAGCTTCTTTAACTGACCTCATTTGAATTCTACTCACAGAATGAGGCATTAAGTCATTGATAGCACATTTTAATGTCAAATAAATTAAGGTTTTAGCACCCTTATATTTAAATGTACTTCTATATGCCTCACACAGCGGTGTGACTGTTGTCTGAATGTTTGCAAACAGTATACCGTTGCTCGGCCGTTTAGAACTTCTTTTTACCTTCTCTGAAAGTATGTCGAGGCTTTAAATGGACACATAATAATTTGGTTAAACAAAATCTTGAATTTCCTCATCCTTATACTTGTATGTGTTAGAGCTCTGATTAAACCAAATCCTGTTTATAAATCCAGTGTATAATGCTTGTATGATCAATTCCATATTAACCTGCCCATTAATGGCACAACTGTGGTTGGTCACTTTATATGTCGGTCAGACAGTCTCTTCCTACCCATGTAGGCAGTCCTTAGACAGAATACTGTGCAAAGTTGACCAGGTTTTATTCTACAAGTCAAAACTTAAACGAAGACTATTCCAAAGCATGCTGATACACTGTTATGTGGCTTATTTGTGATATGTGTAATGTGTAAATTTTCCTTAGAAAAAAGGTAATACACATCTTACATATATGGTGTAACTGCGATGGTTTCACTGATATGATGGTTTCTTCACAAAACCACTTCTCTTAGTTGCCTAGCAGCACTACCTGTGTAAACATTGCTAACTTGCAGTGCAAAGCCTTCCATTTCTGTGGCTTCTTCACCTCACAACACTTGACTTCACATATAACCTCAAAATGAAGCCCTCCTCAGCATAAAACGTCTGTGGAATGAGCAACTATACAGTTCTGCTCTACCGGAGGATGGAGAGGGGACTGCTGTGTACTTTTGTGCTGTTTTCAGCACACAAAAGTGTTTTGACTGACAAATTATCTCACTTTCCCACCCTCCTTGACCACGTCAACCCTGTTATGGGGCTGAGCAGATGAAAACGGAGGAAACTGATTTTTTTTTGTGTGTTGGGGGGACTGGTTGGCATTTTTTCTCCAGTCTTTGCTTTAGTTGCACCCACTTCCTCAATGGTAACAGCTGTCAAAACGTTGCAGGATTACAGCACACCGCACAGTTACGGCTGGCGTTAGAGCAGGAAGCTAGACAGGGTGAGATGTGCTGGGAATACTCTGCCCGTATGGTTTCTTAGGGCGAGATGAGAGCAGCCTAAGGGAGGAGAATCTAATACAGCGAGGGCAGCCACGCTAATGCTGGTGATTCTCTAACATGTGTCAGACATATCACAGGGTTTATGCTCTTATGATCTTGCTACCAAAAATTTCAACTGAACAGTCTTTAGATCTAAGCCTCCACATCCACAGCATGTATTTTGTTCCAACACCATTCCAAAAGACATTCATTCTTTCTTCTGTGGAACAAAAAAGATGTTTAGCAGAATGTTTACGCTGGATCACGTTACGTGCATTACATTTTTGCACAAAGGATTGTACATGCCTCGTTGTATGTTTCGCAGAAGTTTTGTGGTGAAATGAACACGAGAGGCATTATAACAACAATTACTTTTTTCCACTTTAACAAATCAAGAGTAAAACCCTAGTACTACATTGCAAGACTTGAAAGATTCTACAAATTAAAAATTGTATTGCATAACCAACTACATTTACAAGCTTGTTCAGATGTGATCAAATTGCACAGTTGCATACACAACTGATATAGCGTTGCACTTGCGATGCAAAGGACCAGGGTATGAGTCCTGAAGAGCATGCAAGTCTACTTATGTCATAGAAGCACCAGAGTATTAAGTGGTTTCATCTTGCATTTGCTTTTATGATACTGTCGGTTAGGTTTAGGTTAAAGGTTTAGGGTAAGAAGGTCGGTTTTGTTTATTTAAAACTAGATAGAGCATTAACATTCTCTGTTAAAAACCTCAGTGGATATTTTACCTCCGAACTTCCATAATATGTGTACTGAAACACGTAATATCATTCTGCAAAAATGTCTCCACAGTCATGGAAAAAAGCACCATAGAAGTAATCCTGTTACTTTCTAAATTCAATGCTATATTTCAAGTCTTTTGACACCATAAAATTGCATTTTTTTTAAGGAGAAGACCAAAATGGTGTTTTTTATTTACTGAAAGTCTTTCTCTCCACCTTAACATGCCACGCTGTGATCATTCGCATGACATATGAGAACCATGTGGCCTAATTGACTTCATAATGATGCAACATCTTCACGCAAAATATTTGAATAGAAGATGCAGAGATCTGAGAGCAAGGAAGGGCAAAATTTTCAGTAAATAAAGACTTAAATTTACTCATAGAAAGCTGAAGTATTTCTTCAGAAGACTCAGAATATAGCTCACAATATGTACAGATCACTTTATACTGTTAACGTATTTTCAATAATAGTATGAACATTCTTGGTGGTTGACGGAATAAAGTTGTATGGGTTTGAAACAATGCGAGGGTGAATAAATGAACTAACCCTTAATTATTTGGGTGAAATTACTGAATGACTGCAATAGTTTTTGCTAATATCAAATCACTCTTAAGAAGGATTCTAGGACCTTCTGAGCACATGAATGCTGTTGAGAAATTTGGACGGTTTTCCCAACAGTTCTTTCACTAAGGCTTCACACAGCTGGTGAAGAACTTGAGGTTGTTGACCGAATAAAAGATTTTCAGTGGGGAGTTAGTGTCATAAACAAGTTGCTCGACTTTTGATTCAACACAATCAGATTCCTGAGCTGACATGTCAGCATGATGTGGAACAGGTTTGCAATAACGCATAATCTGAGAGGTGCATATCACTCTAGTTCTTATTTTTTATTAGTCATGACACGTCAAAATTATGTTATAAATGATGAAATTGAATACTTGTTTACCCCGTCCAGTTCCTGTCCATCTGCCCAGCTGTGTATCCCCCTTGTAGTTCACCAATTCTCACTAATTACATCTCTGGTGGCGTAAAACTTAGTCCCATCTCAGATTAGAGCCGGACATTGCAAGATCCTATTCCAGAGGGTGTTTGGAACGGATGTCTTCGACTGAAATTAGCTTTTGGACTTCAGTATACATATATAAAATGTCTTCTCAGATGAAAACTTTAAGGGTTGCTATTTTAAAGCTCAGGATTGTTAATTGAGTTCTTAGTTCTCCAATCCCTTTGTAAAGGGTTTATAAAGGAGTTGTTAATGACTAACAAGCCATTTACAAATGCATAATAAATCATTTAAAATGCGGTTATAACAACTTGAATAAAAAATGTGACAAACATGCCATACTTGCCAAATAGTTATCATTTTATTAACTTTTTAATAATTGATTATTATAGTGAGATTAAAATGAGGGGTTATGTCATTTTGCAAATTGGAGTCAAATAAATTGTGCTATTCCAACATACAGACTCCTAATGTTGGCAACTCCTTAATAAATTCTTCATATGTTTTTAGTTTACATTAAGGTACCTTTTCATAGGTTTCTAATGTTGAATAAGTGCCATTAAGCATTTATAACATGTGAGGTAAAATGACAGACTATTTGGAAAGTATTGCATTAAAGTCTTTTTTTATTTTATGTTCATGTTGATAGAACTGCACATCAATGATTTATTATGTATTTGTAAGTGGCTTATTAGTCATCAAAGTTACAAACCCTTAACAAAGGGAACATTAATGTATATGTAATGTATCACAGGTGAATGTATCACAGGTGAAATATCTGAGAGGCGGTAGACTTTATAAGTCTCCATTTATTGATCATTTAATGTCATTGCTGTTTATGAGAAGCATTGGAGAAATGAAAGAGATCTCAATTTGGGATTTTTCTTTCCGATTGAATCAGGAGCCTGCCAGACGGACTGTCAATGGGGGTAAACCTCTTGCGTGGCAACTCTAGACAGCTGTTTCCCCATACGTAATTAATCTCCATGTCACCAAAACAGGATAAAGAAAAGAACAGGAAGTTGTGCAGACACCCTGTTGACCAGTTTCATGTTCCTTGATGACATGTCTTTGCGCTTGATGGTGAAGGATCCTAACAGGGTTGTGTAGTAATACATCAAATGGGTTGCATGATCATATTACACATTAATTTGCCAACATAGGTTACATTTTTAAAAATGGAAATAGAATTTATTTGAATGAGACCATTCTATACTTTCCAAAGTAGTAAAATGAAATAAAACTTACATTTGTTTAGAGGGTTGTTGTTTTTTCCAGTAAGCCAATGTCACATTTGGGTAGTTGACCTGCCATGTGACATGTTATACTCCATCTACACCTATATTAAACCTCATTTTGCTATTCTTTTACTATGCCTGCAGCTTATATGCTTAATTTAGAGACTGCATGGAATATTTCCACTTTCAAAAAGCAATTGTCACATTACAGGACCAGAAATAATAAGTCCATGGACATGTTGTGCATCAGCTACCCATTTGCAATAACTCTCTGCAAATTCATTGAATGCCAAGGCCATTCTTTGCTAAGCAAGATGATTTATTTTCCAGAGTTTAAACACCAAAACAATTTAATACAAGATGAATAGCATTTTTTTTATAATTACCAGACAACTTATAAGTTGCACCACTTATGATGTTTAATGTGATCACTTAAATGATTCTAACCAATTTTAACACTTTAGGTTACCACTAAACTTTTCACCTGTATCTTACAGTACAGTTTGGTGTATTGTATATAGCTTTAGTAATACTGGTTACGTGTCATCAAAAGGTAAGAATAAATATGAGGGGGTTTTTTTTCTCTCTTGCATTTGATCAGATTTCTTTATTTATTTGATCTCATTTCATTGGAATACATGAGCCAGTTCTGAAGAATGCTTTCTAGCAAAATCAGAAACACAAAATTCGGACATTCTTTAAAAATTATTTTATTATTTTCAGACTTTCTTGCCTTTGTTATACAAAGATGTTAAATAACTTAAATACATTCTTACCAGTCATTCATGATCAGTTTATACCTACAAGCTATACACATGAGGTAGAGGAAAATAATTTAGCGGAAAATAGCTTCCCATAAGACAAGAATAAAGTGGACAAAGGCAACCAACCGACAAACTCTACCCTAAATGAAATAAAAATGCCTTTGAACAGTTACAGCATTGCACAAACCCTGACAAAAATCAGAATAGTGACAGAGAAATTGGAATTGACAACACAATTTTACTGTCCATTTGGTCAGTGTTAAGTGTCTTTGATCAACTCTTAATGATGAGTGTATGTCTAAAACAATCAACCGTCTTGCTATTTATGAAAGTTATGTTTTATTTGATTCCATAATCAATATAGTAGTTGGAAAATTAATTAGACTTTATGCTACAAATGATGTACAGCAAAAAATTAATAATACCAGTATTTTTTGTCTTGTTTTCCAGTCAAAATATCTCTCTCTATATATATTTTTTAAAGAAGATATATTTACAATTGCATAAAATATTGACACTTGTTTATTTACTGGCAGTTTTTTTTATCTTTTTTAACCTGGATGTTTAGACATTTTTACCGGAAAACAAGAAAAACACTATATTTTTTTGCGGTGTGAGATTGCTACAGCTAGCTGGGACATAAACAGTATAGTTTTACTATAGGAGTGGTGGGTTGTATGATATATACTACATATTGGCTCTATTTTATCTACATTCCTTGTAATCAAACAAGGTCATAGTTACTCTGCTCTTGAGAGTAGCAAACAGACATAGGAGCAAGACTGAATTTGAGAGGGTTTGCACTTTACATTGGGGGTAAATTATTTCTCTTAGCCACCTGGAGCAATTACATTGAATTAAAACATACTACCTCAACCCCCCCAATAAGCAAATACCAAAGAAAGGACAAATGCAAGCCAGAATACCAAAAAAAAGTTATAAAATCAAAGAGAACTTAACAAAATGTACACTTAACACATGCTCATAAAACATTTCGAAATAATTTATATTTAGTCTCTGTTTCCTTTTTCCCTACCAAATAGATTTTTACAGGTTGAATTGGAAAGTAAGAATTAGGAAGTATCAAAGATTAAAATGAATTAGAAATAAAAACGGAGAATGTAATCTCATGCTGCATTCTGTCAATAAGAAAATATGACTTATTACTGAGAACATGCAGCATGCCAAAAATTTGAAAACTATACATGGTATCTACATTGTTTGTCAACAGAACATATTTACTAAGCTAGAACAGATGTATGCAGGCATCTGAGGAGAGTTGTATGTATGTCCATGCTGTTTTCTGCTCACTTTTTGCTGTGGGCAGAGGGCATGTCTGATGAGAGACTTAGCATAGCCATTATGGTTTCCATGTAGCGTGCAAAGGTCTATGTATATGTTTCCAAGCATTCTTTAATTGGCATGTCGCTCCATCACACAACTGTTTGGAATTCAGCTCATAAGGTTAAATTGAATAATAAAAAAAAAGAATCCCTTCTCAGACAGAAATATTGCTATGTAGCCTACTTATTGCTATCAATATTCGACTATTTTTTTCTCCATTAAACAAGACAGAAGCAAATTTGTGTAAGATACTTGTTTTCTGAAAATACATATTGAATTAAGCTTATTTTCTTAATCATTTTTCACCACATTGGTGAATTATTTTTATTATTATTTTTTAAGCAAAAACCTCAATTTTGTTAGATGCTTATAACAAGACACAACTATTTGCCAGTTCCTGATAAGAAAAATACACTTGATTCAAGATATTTTAACTGGAGAACAAGAGTACCCTCTGACTGATTGAACATGTACGTCACCAAGTCATCACTAAACTGTCCCCTGCTAGATGCATATTACAACATTCAGCAGATGTTTATGCAACATTTATGATTTATAATGTATTTGTATTTGTTCATGTTAAGATATGTATAAAAAAAAAAATAAGGCACTTATTTTGAAAAAATTACCGTGCGTGTGCTTACTGGGGATTATTATTTGACATATTATCTATTTACAAAGCACTGAAGTTGGCACTTAAAATTAATGTGAAATCAGTTTTTTAATTATGACTATAGGTTTAATTTTGACGTAGTTACAACTTATAATAACAGCGTACCTCTACTTGGTTAATTCTGCCAAAATCTAAAAATCAACATTATGGAAACTTCTGTCCAAATGCTTGAAAGGTATGCATGTGCCTCACTTTTATCTGTATGCCACAGGAACATAACCTTAGCTATTTACAATTGAGAAAAAAACATTTGAATGATATATAAACATATACATATACATATACATATACATATATATATATATATATATATATATATATATATATATATATATATATATATATATATATATATATATATAAGATACAAGTCTTTAAATACTTAATGGGAGAGTTTCCAAGCTTCAGTGCGTGAATGGTGCCATTTTGCTTTTTGTCGGTCCCTCACTCAGTAGTTCACACTCAACTAAAACAATAAAAAAAGCATATATACTGTAATTCATTCATATAATTTTGTCATATGTTCATATATATATATATATATATATATTTATATATTTACACTATGTTTATCTCAAGAGAGTCTGGTGATCTGAATACAAAGTCATACATTGTCAAAATTTGCGCCGCCACTAAGCTGACAGAGTCAGAGTCTGTAAGTGACTAAAAGTCCGATCAGAAACTTAGATCCTGTCATTTGGTCATTTTAAATAATAATAATAATAATAATAAAAATGAAATTTCAGTGTTCTTTTAACCATATGTATATATATGGACACCTACGTCCATATAGACATAAATATATATGCCAATCTGTATTAACGGAGTTGACAGGAGTATATAAATTAACACTAACCAAAGATTGTCTTGCATCTCCACAACTATGAATAGGTTCAATTAAACTTTAGAAGAATCACTTCTAAAGAAAGTTGCTGCTGATGAAATGTGATGGGAGAACCACAATCAAGCAGTAAAATTTGGACTTGTACACACTGCAATTTTATGCACTTACAATGTGGGATTGAATTCCCTAAACTATAGTTCAATGTGGGTACAAAATTCAGGGGTCACTTCCAAAATGAATCTGTGATTTTTCCAGCACTGCACATCAGATTAGCTGACAGTGTCCAAAATAAAGTGGTGCCACTGCATTAACAAACAGTTGTTCAGTTCTGTACCCACTATGTGGATCTAACAAAAATTAGGTTGTAACTAACTGAATTGTTCGAGAGCGAATTTGGTTGTCACTCCCGCAAATAACAGAACTCTGTGTGTTCAAAACGTGATTAAGAACAACTGTATTTTAATCATGACAACTCTCAGAATAAATGTGCAAGTATGAAGACATGCTAATGCTAGAACATACACAGACATGCGGTGTTGTGCATGGAAGACTGCATATAATGCTTCTGCTGCACAATTTAACATACATACAATGCCCTTGAAAAAGATTTCGACCAGTGGTGCTGGGGAACATCTGAGGCAATTTAAATGTTAGACAAAGAGAGTATGCAAGTTGACAGGCTAACAGATTACATGTTTAAAGGAGCTATCAGCATGTGCCACGTAGAGATTCATGACGGAATTTAGAATCACTTGAATCAGATGAAGTGTGTATGTGGGCCTATCCCACTTTGGCCACCATCCCCAACTGAAATCTAGCAGGTGTCAAAAATCATCCTCCACAATTTCCAACATCAAATCCTCTAGCATCAGTATATGCTGGAAGAGGTATTAGCTCTGAGATTAACTACTTCCCCCTAGAAATACAATTCTAATAAGAAAGCTAATAATTTAGCTTTTTCCCATGCAGAATCTGGTGGTTCACATTTGCTGTGATGTTTATTCTCATCTCTTCGTTACACCCTCAAGCTGTCTGTAAAACTCACAGAACATAAAATGGCCATGAACCATAGCATACTTAACCAGCAACGCCTGAAGAACACTGCTGCAACGATTACAGCAATGAATCAGCAGCTTTTAATGAGGATGGACAGATCTGTCGTCAGGTGGAGGCCTAAATAATGGAGACTAATACTCCTGCTTGCAGTACAGTATCTCTTTACTATCCAATTGTGCATAGTGGTTTCACTTGTTCCCTGAACAGTCATCTGTAGAGTTCATTTAAGGCAGAGATAAATCTTAAATGGACTAGTAAAGATTTTCACTGTCAAGCAAACAATAAAAAAAGGAAATTGAAAGGAAAAGCAAATAATTTTTGTTCCTTGCAAAGGAATAGTCCTCCAAAGTTCCATAAATTATATCCTTAGAAAGACACAAATCAAAAGTATTGCTTTCCGAAAGGCCTTGTCAAAGAGAATTACAACACAAAGTGAACGCAAGCACACAAACAATAAAACATTTGTGTGGTTAGTGGTTATTGAACATACTCCGATAAGTGGTGTATATAATAGAATTATAATGTAATTTATCTATGTACATATGCATACACACACTCTTGTGTGGGTGTTGAATACATGTGCATGTAGAATAAATCTGACGCCATCGTTTCGTCAATGCAAATTTAGTCTCAGAATGAATTATTTTGGAATTAAATCAGTCACATACAAACACATACTCTCGCACATACAGCTTAAACGTTTCAAGCTATTTTTCAGAGACTGTCAGATCATTGGACAAACAAATGTCTGTCCAGGACTGAATTTTACTGCTGATTGATGTCTTGGCAGACGAGTTACTCTGTGAAGTTTTTTTGTCTAGTTCCAAGATGTCTCTCAAAACTGGACCATTCCCTTAGGCTAGGTACATTATACAGCCTTCACACCGCTCCACTTGGGAAACAAACAAAAAAAAATGTCTTCCAAAACCTCTCCAAAAGTGCTTTTCATCTTTTTTTTACCTTCACCGAAACAGGACAAGGGAATCCACCTATCCCAATGTGTCACTTCTCCTTATTCTTTATTGTGTCTTCCACTCACTCTCGTTTGTCTCTCTTCACAGTTCTGGCCAGAGATATTCTGCATGGTTGTCATGATTTTTACCCTTTACATGTGTAAACCTCTTCTCTTTGAGTGCACTGTTTGCATTCAACATAGCAGCACCAGCGTACTTGGCACTGGCACGGCCGTGTCACCACTCGGCTCTGAGTGTTGTGGCCCCTGTCGCAGCAAATTATGTCACAGTTTTTATCCTTATAGCACTTGCGTGCCGACGTTCCTGCCGAATACTTGGTGAGCAAGCAAAAGTCCGGCGAGTCCTCGATGTGTAGAAGATCGGTGGTTCGGGGAATGGGGTCCGGCCGTGGGCCCGGTGGGGGCTGCTGCCCCTGGGAACGTGTCTGGGAGATCTCCCCCTCTCCGGTAGCTTCATTGGTGGAGCTGGCCACTTTGACTGAAGTCTCGTAGCGTTGTTTAAGCTGCTTGCCAATCTCATGGAAAGGTGCCAGCTGCCTCCAGCAGGTCTGCACAGTGCAGGAGCCTGAAACTCCATGACACTTACAGGTGGTCTCCACACCGGCCTTGATCACCTGGTTGGGACAAATGTTGAAAGTGGTAAGATGACACACATCAAAGGCAGTACACTGAAGATTTTACCAAACATCAACATTTATGTCTCCAATTATATCAGTAGACACAGCACACTGCCATACATCAAAGATGTTTACAAAACCCATATGTTGCCTCTCATATTGAAAGGTCAGTTAAACAGATAGGCAAGTTTATTTACAAAACAAGTATTTCAAAAGCACATTGAGGCAATAACTTTGATGCTCCCATATATTTTGATTGCTTTAACTCTGCTCAACCACAGAGCGAATGACAATACAGCCCATTGAGGGGTAGGGTATTATCCTCATTCTTGCCTAATAGCCATAATTATGGTTTTATCAAATGCTCTTGTCAAAAAAAAAAAGCTCTACTTTAAAAAATGTCCATTATGTGTATACATTTTTGTAAGGGATCACCAAGAAAACTGTTTTTTTCCCTCAGGCTATCATGAATAGTTAAAACTGCCCCACTGAGGAATAATTATGTGCAATCCACAGTTTAGTCTTTTTATATTTATCCAACACATACATTACATTCCCTTGCACTTTATATAACAGATTTGTATTTGCACTATGTGTGTGTGTATATATATATATGTGTGTGTGTGTGTGTGTGTGTGTGTGTGTGTGTGTGTGTGTGTGTGTATGTAAATATGTGTATATTGTGTCTTATTGTGTATTGTATATATACTTTATGTTCTATCCAATTTTTATTATCATTATATTTCTATTTAATTTGTATTATTTTTTCTTAAAATTATCTCTGTCTTGTTGCTGTATTATATTGTTTTACACTGGAAGCTCCTGTCACTAAGACAAATTCCTTGCATACTAGGCAATAAAGCTGATTCTTATTCTGAAAGGTGTTATTACAGTAGCCATGGTAATTTTAAAGTTAATTTTGGTCATTAGAAGTAAAGATTAGGTGATTAAGGAAGAAGTCACATGGACATGCAGTATTCATATTTATCCTGTAGCATCTGGTAAGGACATGGTGTAACAGAGTTAAGTTTTAACTGCACACAGATCCCACACAATAAAACTGTGAACAATTCACACTGATATTTACCTAAACTTTGCGTTATACGGGGCGCATTACGAACCACAATGTTTGACCCATTCAACATTTCTGTAAGAAAGTGAACTTTAAGATAAGTATATAAAAGGTACTGTCTGGACAATTTCTGTTAAACAAGTGGTGAACTTGTTCAACAAAATCTGCAAATCCACCACAATGGAAGCAGAGGAAAATGTGAAACGTCAGCTTTAAAGCACAGGGGATGCAGAGGCTAGCACATTCCAAGTTTGCTCTCCATATGGGATTTGACCCCAAAGACTGTACACCTCCTTACATGTGCAGATGGACAGAAACATTAAATGCAGTGCTGTAAATCTCTTATCGCAGACAAAATGGCCTGAGGATGACTACTTCAGATGGACCGAGCAGAGAAGACAAGTTTGTGCTGATCTGTGCTGTAATTTATATGCATACTAAAAACTACAACGAATGATATGAGACAATCTGTTGGTGCCAGACCTGTAGTTTACTTTGGCTTTGTGTTATTGGGTCTTTTTCTGTTTCTTCTTTTTTTGTTTTTATTCTTACAAGGGCGTCCATATTACCTCGCCTACTTCTCTTACCAAAAACAATGGAAGACTTGCATTTGGGACAAACCTACTGCTTATTTAGACCGAAGGGGAAACCAAACCTTGATTAATGGGTACTTATTATAAATTACTGAATTAAATAGTCAATTAAAGTGATTTAAGCTGGGTCTTTTACAGACTATTTAAGTAACCTTAAAGAATTTATGGAGCCATTCATTTAACCACCAGAGCAGAAACAGGAAAAATGAAATGAACCTAAGATAGCTACAATGCAAATCAACTGCTTCATACTGTACTATATGCAGATTATTCATTCACATTTCTCTCAAACCCAGAAATCTTCCACATTATTTATAACCCTCATTTTAAAAGACAGTTTTTCTACTGATATTCAGGATAGGTACACTTCAAAAATAATTTTCCTAATCAGTATTTTTACCTTGTTTTCCAGTAGAAATATTTAACATTCATAGATCAAGTTAAATTTACTTAAGCAAAATTTAAATATATATATATCAAAAGTAACTGTCAGTATCTGGTGTGGCCACCAGCTGCATTAAGTATTGCAGTTCATCTCCTCCTCATGGACTGCACCAGATTTGCCAGTTCTTGCTGTGATATGTTACCCCACTCTTCCACCAAGGCACTTGCAAGTTTCTGGACATTTCTGGGGGGAATGGCCCTAGCCCTCAATGGGATTGAGATCCGGGCTCTTCGCTGGCCATGGTAGAACACTGACAATCCTGTCTTGCAGGAAATTCTGCACAGAACGAGCAGTATGGCTGGTGGCATTGTCATGCTGGAGGGTCATGTCAGGATGAGCCTGCAGGAAGGGTACCACATGAGGGAGGAGGATGTCTTCCCTGTAATGCACAGCGTTGACAATGACAACAAGCTAGGTTCGATGATGCTGTGACACACCACCCCAGACCATGACAGACCATCTCCAAATCGATCCCGCTCCAGAGTACAGGCCTCGGTATAACGCTCATTCCTTTGATGATAAACTTGAGTCCAACCATCAGCCCTGGTGAGACAAAACCGCGACTCGTCAGTGAAGAGCACTTTTTGCCAGTCCTGTTTGGTCCAGCAAAGGTGGGTTTGTGCCCATAGGTGACATTGTTGCCGGTGATGTCTGGTAAGGACCTGCCTTACAACAGGCCTACAAGCCCTTAGCCCAGCCTCTCTCAGCCTATTGCAAACAGTCTGAGGACTGGATTGTGTGTTCCAGGTGTAACTCAAGCATTTGTTGTTGCCATCCTGTACCTGTCCCACAGGTGTGATATTGGGAAGTACCGATCCCGTGCTGGTGTTGTTATACATTGTCTGCCCCTGCGAGGACGATCAGCTGTCCCTGTAGCGCTGTCTGAGGTGTCTCACAGTACGGACATTGCATTTTATTGCCCTGGCCACATCTGCAGTCCACATGCCTCCATGCAGCATGCCTGAGGCACGTTCACACAGATGATCAGGGACCCTGGGCATCTTTCTTTTGGTGTTTTTAAGAGTCAGTAGAAAGGTCTCTTTAGTGTCCTAAGTTTTTGTAACTGTGACCTTAATTGCCTACTGTATGTAAGATGTTAGTTAAACCCTTACAAAATTCGAAAGTTCATGGCAAATTTGCCGCAAACTTGGGGCAAATTGTCCATTGTTGCTAAAGGTTTGCCGGAGGTTCACCACTACCGGCAAAGAGCTGCAAATTTCTGGCAAACATTTTTGGTGAATCAAAAGCTAATTTGTATGTAAAAATAACGAGCAGCAAATTTGCAGTTAGTTTATATTTTTTGTAAGGGAAGTGTAACTCCAATTTTCTTACCCAAGAAAATTAAGAAAATTTTACTACATCTTGCTTTAAGGATGTTTCTCTATAAGGATGATTAGTTTAAAAAAACTAACCCTAACATACATACTAAATGTATACTATAAACAATAGTTTTATTATTTAAAACATTAGAAGCCTACCTTCATTCCTACGTTGCTGTTGTGCATGTCTATCCGGGCGCGGAGATCCTTGTTGGACCTCTTACCCAGAAAGTCTTTGACAAATTTGTTGCTGTACTTGAGGTTGTCTCCACAGCCACCCCACTGCCAGGCCTTTCGGTTCTCCAGGTCTGGAGCCTCGTCACAGGTGCAGCGCTCCATGCGGCCAGCACTGCAGGCTTTGGCCATGGCGTGGGTCAGGCCTGCTGAAGAAATGGCGTAGAGGAACGCGGTCTCCTTGAAGCCTGTGAAGAACATTAACAATTTAGGCTTTTGTAAGACTTATTACTTTAAAATGAAATGTAAAGAAATTTCTGTGCCACTAGTGTCAGCCAATGGGAAAAATGTCTGTTTTGAAAAACACATTTCACAAACACTACCCCCCTTTTTGTAATTGTATTTTAGGTTAACTATCTAAATTTGACTTATTTGCATACCTCTCTTTAAAATGTTTGCCCTGAAGCGGCCCTCTAAGGTACAGTTCCACCTCTCAAAACGGAACTGGTACTGGCACTCTAAGGCACTCATGCTGATGGCCTCCATCAGAGTCTCGGCCACACCAGGGTCCCGTCTGCACATTCTGCGCTGTTTCTTCTCCAGCTTGAGCCGATCACACAGCTTGTAGTGCGCCTTGCCCGCCCTCTCGTCTGGCTGTGAGCTCAGTGGCAGAATGGACAGGGGTTCATTACCTGTCAGCCTACAAGAAAGTAATCAAGGAGACAAATATCATCAGTCACCTGGGAATCGTTAAAAAAGTCAATCTTTTGATGGAGCTGCAGGCATAGTTTAGGGCTAGCGTTATGTTAGTTAAATATGAGACCAATGAAGAAACATGAAGTAAGGCAAAGAAGCAGAGCTGGACGTGTCCCAAAAAAGTGAAGATGAGTAATAAGTTGTTATTTAGGGGTGTTAGACATAATACAAACCAGGGTTTAGATGGTTTGCGATCTTGCGGTCACAAGTGTGCATATTACGGCTACAACTGAGGTTTATCCAGTCAGAGTTCAGAGCCAGAATCTGTTTATAAAATTTGATTTCCTCTTTTGAGTCTTGTCCAACATAATGAGAAGCTGTTTTTGCACTTATTGCAAATGTATCATAATTTGTTGTGAATAATCTTATTTTTCATATTTCGCATCCATTAAGTTCCAGACACAAAAGAAAAGAAAATTATCAGAAAAGATATGTTTTAGTATATTTATTTATAGGCAAAAACAGGCATTTCTACATGGCTAATTAATATATAAATCATTGTTTTGATGAATGGTCATACCATTACTGTGCAATAAAATCACTTGTTTTTCATGGTATAAAGGTGTGGTCACATTTACCTTTACACTGTGAAAGTCTGCAGGAATAGAAGGCTCAGGCAGATGTAAAGCATGTGTGAAACAAGCAAAAAAAAAAACGGATTGCAAATCCGCCTGTTTTTATACTGCACTTTATACTCCGGGAGAGTGAAGTTATAAAGAAACTCCCCACTAAAATAATTTCCTTGGGAATTTTCAGTGTAGCTTTGTACAAACCACTGCCCACACAGAGGTCACTGCTGAACAAAACAACGTCCTATTGCGTGTCTAAGTTCACCAAACACGAAATTTGTAGAAAAAGTGTATATAAATGGCTGATTGAAATGACTAGATTTCGTTCTAAATTTCAACTAAATTTTGCTGCGCAAAGGCCTTAATATTTTAGATAAACCACCCACCCCAAGCCTAGCAGTTTGCGCACATCCAAGCCATGATTGGAGGTGTTCATGCGGCCAATGCAAGTTCAAGTCTTGCTCGTGTCATTTCCTGACCTTGTTTTTCTATAATTTCCCCAACATTTCCAGCCCTATATTCACTTTCTTAAGGAATGAAAGTGGCAAAAAGGCCAAACATAAAGAAAGGAGAAAGGGGGGGGGGGGGGGTTGGGGGGGTTGTACTTGCTTGTTTTGATTTTCCCCCTGGAAACTACGCCCCTGTATAATGCAGATACACACATAATGGCTTGCTACTTTAATGTACAGCTGTGTGTTCATGAGAGAAAGCAGAGTACAGCACAAATCAATAGGAAGCATTGGAGAGGATATCATATACAGGACATTCTGGTTTCACAGTCATGCATTTTCTTTTCCTGAGATGCTTTCTTTGAAATAACAGTACTGTTCTTAATCAAGTAAAGGTCATTTAAACTCTGATGAGCTTATAAGCTACGCAAGTTGACCAGTGGGTTGAATAGTTTGTAGTGGCAAGCTTTCAAATATATATAGATATCACTGATTGTATGGAATATCATATCACAGTTAACTATTCTGAAATTATTTGGGTCCTATGCTCATAATAGTTATTATATATTTATAAGCAAAAATTGCACATTCAGGAAGGTGTGTGTAAATGTGATATGATACCCTCACAGTCAAGACAAATAAAACTCTATTGAACTTACTGCTTTAAAACCACATAATGCAATGAATGAAAGACCTGGTTTCACCTCAAATGACATTACACAGTATTGGACAAATCCAGCAAGGAAAAATGGTATGATGGCGCTTCGGGCACAAATTAGTTTTTTAATGGGCATCTTGTCAGGTCGGTAGCCTGAATGTAGGCTAGTTAATGTTCTCAAACATCCAATGGCCCATGGAAAACACAATTGTGGTATGGAAGTTAATGTTTGTGTGAACCCAAACACTTACCTTCTTTTTACTGTCCAGTTCTTCACATAATTCACCTCCGCAATGCTAAAGTGATGCCAGTTATTGCCAGGACATTGCTATGTGTTCTTGGTGATTGCTAGGGCATTGCTACTGTAGGTGGTTGCTATTGTGTTTTGGGTGGTTGCTTATTGGCTCAAGTCACCCCATGGCTCTATTATATTCTGGTCCCCAGAAATTCTCTGGTCCTTCAATGGAAGTATATGGATTTATTTTTTTCAAATATCCAAATGGTTTTTTTACAAACATCAGCAAGCAAACTAACAAAGAACCACACATATACCCAGCGAGTAAATTTGCAATTATAATTGTTTGGCACATTTCAGTCAATATCTCAAAATTTCATGTTTTAGAAATTATGTAGGCTGCATATGATGGGCCAGCACCTCTTTTGCCAGTTATTTTAGAGCATGCAAACACTCACTGGGTCTGCCGCATAACTGGCGAACATCTAACCAGCATTCTGTGGTTTGTGACGAGGAGAGCTTAGTGTTACTTTCATAGCACATACAGGGGACAAGACTGTCAGCTAATGACCATATTGGTCACACCAATTGACAGCACTGGCAGGGTAGTAGCTAATTATGTGTAATTTCTGGGTTCCTTTTACACATCCAATGAGAGGCAGAGCAATAAATGGATTTGCAAAACTCACGAACACAGTTCCTTCAGCACATATGTTATTGCGGCAAAGTTTATGCCTTTAAATCTGCCACTTCTGTCTTCTAATATAGGTGCTATTATAATCTATTATAAACTACAACCTAGGGTGCTTTTAGATGACATATATCTACAAAGCAGTAGACGTTGACATTAATGACAGCTCTGGAGGTTTTAAGAAGCATTCTGCCCTGATCACTTCAATGTAATTTTTGCTGAGGATAGTCATGTCAAGAGACCAAGTTCTTGGCACTGCACATGGACCCTTGTCATGGTGCTAAATTTCCTAACATTCATTCAGTATATCCAGAGGTTGAAAAAGAGCTGCTTCGTAAGGAAATCATGACACATGAAATCTGATGTTTATTCAGTTGCTCAAAGATGAAAATCCACTTTTATTCAGGACTTACCGCCAGGCATTTGACAAAATGGGGGATTTCAGGAGTAATTTCAGGTGCTATTCCCTACGAAGTCTCGCTTTTCCCAGCAATCTTTCAAGAAAATTTGTGGGGAATTCAGCAATGACCACAAGGTTCTCAGTCACTTTATGTATATTGTAGCACACTAACACAGTAATACTAGAGACTTAGTAGTGTTGGGAAAATGTAGTCAAGCTAAAATTTCATCTAGTTGAACTAGTTGAGCCACACTTTGGAAACACTGCAAGCTACTAAAAATATAGAAGTACATGTACTGTACATGTTTAACATAACTAAGTCAACACATAGTAATGAACAGCAGCGTTTCACTACATATTTCGGTATACAATAGAAGACATCCGTAATATTGCACCACGCAGGGACTCGAATTGGTGAACAATATTTATGTTTTTTTTCCCAACAAACCAATTAATAACAATTAATCAAGCTTTCTAACACTACACTACATTCGAGAGAGAGAGAGAGAGAGAGAGAGAGAGAGAGAGAGAGAGAGGGGACCATTTAGGAGAGGTCAGATTGCTGGGCTGTAAAGTTGTATGCGTAATACACCATCTCATAGAATCAAGCAAATTGTTCATTGTTGCCAAAGGTTTGCTACAGGTTCACCACTAAAGGTGAAGACCTTTGAACTTCTGGCAAACATTTGTAGTGAATCACAAGCTCATTTGCATGTAAAAATAATGAGTGGCAAATTTGCAGAAAGTTTGCCATGAACTCTTGATTTTTGTAAGGGTTACATAACCAAATACATTTACACGCTTGTTTCAGCACCATCAAATTGCAAGATAGCTCAACTGATACAGAGTTGCACTTGCAATGCAAATGACTGGGTTACAAATTTGGGCAATTGTGTTTTTCAAGTCACATTTGCTTTGTATAACACTATAGGTTAGGTTTATGTTTATAATTGAGGGTAGGTAGGTAGAGCCCAAGCCTGTTTGGGAGAACGTTTAACTTGCATTTAGGGCCACTCAGTGGACATTTTTACCTCTGAACTGCCACGATATATGCAAGGAACCCCATAACCAGGCTTGCAATACAATATAAAGTAAGAAACAGCAATTAGTGTTATGTTGACCACACGTCTGCTTGCAAATTGAAAATAAACTTGTTCCTTGAAAAGCTACACAATTTTGAAAAAAGCTAAACTTCTGTAACGCTACCCAGATAGCACACATACGTTTCCGAGATGTCTGTTTTAGATCTTTTCATCTACAAAGCATACATTTCTTAATAACATCTGCTAAACATCATAAAAAGATACAAACATTCTTCATCTTAAATGTCTCAAAGACATCTACTGATTACCGATGAGCAAACAACATAAAAAATACATCTTCTAGATTTAAACACACACATCAAATAAACGTCTAGGTGATGTACGTGTGCCATCAGGGTACTAAAAATGTTTTGTTAAGTCAGTAGCATCTCTTCTTTCAGTTCTTTTCAGTTAGTTCCAACACTGATACTTACTTCATGGTCACCATTGTTGTTCTCTGTACCACCTAGTAAGGTGAGGTAATGGCTACTTTTGAGGCCTATGCCAAAACACTGTCTTACCCTATTTCTCACCGTAGCTAGAGCAAAGACCTCTCAAAAAGGAGGCATTTTGGTTGTTTAAATAATTTTCTGTCAAGAAACCGTAACTGCATAATCCAATTAGGACATTAGACATGCTTGTGGCTGCAATGTGTGATCCTGTAATATGCTGGCTAACAGCGAGACCTCCCTCAACATGTATCACACTCTGGGGTTCTCTCGAAATGGCATAAAGGAATGTTCAATTCCTTAGCAAAGTGTTTCTTTCCAACCAACCTACATCCTCGTCTGGTCTGGTCATAAGTTGTACTTTCAGTTTCTTCTACAGTGTATAGATGAAACAGAAATGACGGCGCAAAGCAAATAATACCTCAATGAAGCAATCAAGTGCAAGGAATTACAGCAGTTTACCGAGAAAAAAAAAAAATGATGCAAGTGGTTATTGGAGACAAGCGTACATAGTCTACAAAATTAATTCCATGTTCTAAAGGGGAATTCTGAAGACATAACACAGATTTAAACAGGTGGCTGCAAATGTCTGTGAGACATTTCCCTCGGGAGCCCTGACAAGGCATGAGTTCATGCAACTAGCCAGAATGTTTAAGTGAACACAATCACAATCTTTGTGAGCTGAAGCTAGGTGTAAGGAATCTGTTAGCAGCAGTAATTTGACATCTATTGACAAACTATGAAACAGAAATTAGGCAAGCAATGACTTGCAAAAACGTCTTTACAACACCCATGTCCATAGCTTATTTAATCATGAGAGTTTATCCCTTTGCAACAAAGCCACGTTTAACTTAAATAATTAATTAGGTCATCTATGTAATGTAACCTAAAATGTATTCTATACAACAACATATTTATTTGATGATTTCAATCAATCACATTAAGCGCCACACTTTCTCAGCTATAAAAGACGTACAAAGTGTTTACACATAGTGAAGCTGCTACCTTTACAATGGACGTATTTAGCGTGGTTGTATGGTATTTGATTTAAGAATTCCAAATGTAAGTACCTGAAATTTAGGTGATATTGTTGTATGAGGCCGGAAGCATATTTTGCGAGAGTGCATGCGTGAATGCAAGTGCTTTTGCATTTAACTATATTTAGCTATGCATTTCTAACTACGCAAGCTCGATTTCATGCATTATCGTGTTCTAAAAATATGTCAATTGCCAATTACAATGCAATGCAAATATGTTGTTTAATGACACACACATTAGAAGGTAACTCTATTGCCCCCTTGAGTACTAAGGTTTGTTACAGCCAGAGCAACGTAATAGCAAACGCCAAGATAAAATGTTCAACGGGATTGTAATGCATTTGCCAAATATTAATTGCTGTGTTTGCGTACTTGCGCAAAGTATGTTTCTGGCTTAATGCAAGTCACAGATTACTTATTATTATTTACAGACTCAGATCATTTTTCTCTGAAAGCCTTAGTAAAACTCGGGAATTAACAGCATTCACCCCTCAATCCTTTAAAACCCCCTAAGTCATTATCAGCCAATAACATACAGACCAGTGGTATGTTGGGCTGTAAGATCTCAGAAACTAAGGACAAACTGAAAGGCCTCACAGAAACAAAAGAGAAACTTCATGTTATGCATCTAAGAAGGCTTTGAGACGTGCTCCTATCTGCAACACAAAAGCTACTATGGAACTGGAGAGCTGCCAGAGATACTGAGCTCCACTAATCCCTGGGCTACTGGCGATGGCTTACAGCCCAGTATTTTTAGCCTTTTACCCAGAGTGCTATAGGGCAAGCCTGGATGTGTGAGAATGGAGAGCATTCAAATATTCAGGCTTTTGAAAGATGAAGTCACCACAGCTATGTGTGAGCTTTCATCTGTTCTCCAAAACTATATAGATTTGATAGACAGCCCTATTGCTTACAGTGTCTACATCAATACAGACTAGCAATAAATCTTACATTTAAGTTTAGTGACTTCTAGTCTTCACCCAAAAATGAAAATTCTGTATTTACGCACCCTCATGTCATTTCAAATCTGTATACCCTCACCCCTCAATGAGGAATACATTTTTACTTGATTTGTTTTAACATATAAGAGGTCATGATGCTATAAAAACTTACAATGAGATTCAGAACTCAAAACTTTCTCCTTAAAGCAAAATGAGCATTTTGTTGAAAGCAAGCTGCAAAAATGACATTCTCTACTTCCCCAACATTGTGATTTCACACTGTGGTAGACATCTGACCACCTCCACAATAACACATGAATGCCTACTTTACCTTATCACTTCTGTGGAAAATGATAATTTTTTACAAATTTATGACTGTTTTTTGTGAAAAAGACTTTACTAATATTATATGTGATAAGATTGCATCATAAGTACTATTTAAGTAACAGAGCTTAGTTCTGACCTTGTGATAAGTAATATAATCTGTAACGCTTGCCTATTGCTTGATCTAATTGTTTAAATTGTGTGTTTCTCATAACAGACATTGTAGTACAATACCTAATGGCAAACATCAGCATTCAGACTATTCTAAATCATTGTGTGCATGTCAACATGGCAGTGAGTGATGCCATTCGTCAAATCCCTACAGGCTGTCATTGCTGTCGAGGCTGATTCCATTCATCAATACTCATGCCTGGGAGCTACATTAAGGTCTTCTTGTCATCAGAATAGGTGAAGAATATTCTAGTTTTCTAGAATATTCTATTCTAGTAGAGCTGGCAGCCTATTTTAGCATGACAACAATAGGGAAGAGTAAATGATGAGGTCATGAACCAGGCATGCTCAATGCTCCTACTAGTGATATACCTTCCCACAGAGTTTAGTTTAACCCTACTCTAACCTGTCATATCCAAGTGAACTCGAAGACCTTGACTAGCTAGTTCAGGTGTGCTTGATTAGAATTATAACTAAACATTTCTGGAATGTAGGGTTGTGTCTAGATGTTAAACCTTGTTCTGTGAAACTCTTGAGATTCACATTTGCTGCTATCAAGGTTGGGGTTGGGGTAAGGTCAGGGTAATGTAGGGTTGCTGCGGGACAATAAATAAACACAGTGTATGAATGTCACATGTGAATCTCGTGAGACCTTTTGCAGAGTGAGGGATATCATCTAGACACGACCTAGAAATAGATCTAAAAGTAGATCCCCAAGAGCAGGACTGAGCACCCTTGTCCTAATCTGTCTGTTGAAGTTTGCGATAAAAAGAGTTTAAATCATCAACTGCCATACAAAACTAGATTTCCAGGTCCTAAACCAATAAATGTATAGCTTCCGAACTTGAAACACCCAAGATTCAGTCAAATTAGCTTTATTTGATTGAGCGGCCCATCCAGCCCGATACATTACATTTAGGGTACTTCACACTTGGTTCGATTGCTTGGACAGAAGCAGAGTTCGTTTCCTCCCCATCCGGTCTCTGTTCACATCATATTTTTAGGTCTGAACTGAGGTCCAATTATGTCATCAACGCGAGTACATGCAGTAGCTGTTTACCACTGTTACAACTCCAAAAGACGTCTACTGTTTTACGTTAAGTATTAAAGTTTGTCTCTTTGGATTTACCACGAAAACTTTCCATGCACAGAAGGACACTTGCGTTTGTCTTCCGCAGTTGCACTGAATGTGCAATGATGTGATGAACATTTGCGTTTGTCTGTTGCAAGCCCGTGGATATGTTGAAAGAGATGTGAAGAATGTGAGCTGCTCTCTGAAGGGAAAGCTTGTGTTTATTTGGACACAAGCATGTATGAGAAATACATCATACCACAAAAACTGCGATCGCGAGCCTGCAAGGACGCATATTATACGTCATCACAAGCGGTTCACTTCCGTGATTTGGTACAATTGCATTCATATCAGCAGCGACCCATACAAGAGTTCACATGAACTGTACCCCAGGCCACCTATTCAAGCAGACCTGGGAGTGGATCACAGGTCCGCAGCCAAGTTCGGAAAACAGCGTTCACATCATACAAACAAAACTAACTGTGACGTCATTTGACCCTGGGTGCACACCAAAAGTGCTAGAGTGAAAGCACCCTTACTCACCAATGGAGTTTGGGGCGTAACTATCCGTTAGTTCAAATTACAGCAGATGGATTCGTTTTCAGTGAACAATGTTTACTTTTGAAATGTAGTTTAGTTTTGTGCCGCTAGTGGCACAGAAATTACACACTTTAGCTTTAACACATTTCTGATCAATTAAACTATTGGGAAACAAATGTGTCAGAAACAGCTGCATTCTCAAAACATAATATAACTATTCTCTATCTCAGCAATTGGAGTTACATCACCTATACTTTCACAACACACCTATACTCCTTCCACTTACTATACATGAACAATTGATAATCTTATGCTGTAACTAGTTATTAATTTTGAGCAGCAGTGCGAGCTTGAAAAGATAAATCACAAATTATATTTCTTTAATGATAATATCTACATTTTTCTCATTGACCGTAATGAGATTAAATGGTAAGCAAATATCAACATGATCACATGGGAAATCGACATGATGCCTCAAATTTCATGCACCCTGAAATCAGCCCCATTCAGCTAAATTACTGACAAGTGCTATCCCCCATTAGACATTTTTTGCATTAATGTAATTGTAAAAACATTTCCCTCTAACATTACTGATTACTGGAAAACCAGAAAGTAAATAAGTTTACATAAAACAATGGTGAGTGCAATTTGAAGGTTGCATTTTTGCTCTAAAATTAAATTTTTACTCCACTGATGGTTATGTTGAATGTCACATCATTTACAACTAAAAATTAAACTCACTTTTGGTGCCACCCTGTGGACATTTCAACTGGAAACTGGAGCTTGCACGGACGTTCAACAGCACTTCCAGCTTTGGCCACTGGGGGCAGTGATTTGAATTTCTGTAAGCTCAGACTGACTTTCAACCTATTGTTGCTGATTTCATAGTGTGATCAGTCTGCATATGTACACTTTTGCTAGGTCTACTGCTTCTAAGATGTTTTTCCTCAGTAAAAGATCACATGTGTCTCCTATAGTTTCAACAAAACTCAAACAAAAGATTTGCCAAGATACCAATTTCTGCATTCAGAGAAGTCAGAGATTTCCATATGAACTCAAACATTTATCAAACAAGTTCTTCCAAGACCAAATTATCTAAGCTATGCTATCCACATTAGTTTTATTGCTCTATTCATACTGTATCTAAACAATTGTCTCATTTGTGTAATTTTTTTTTCGTAAACAAATCTGAGAAACATCTGAGACAAAGTTCACTTGACACATGAGACATAGTTGAGAACTACATTGGGTATCTTAAACTATAAAAAAGCATCCATTGAGCGATAACATTTTCCTCTCTGCTTTTTATCGTGATTTCTAGCAAAAGATTCTGACAGCACTGTTGTGTTATCTGTTGGGTTGTGTTAGTCTTTCCACTTTTCCCATCACACTCTCTTTGCCGTATTCTCACTGGAGTATTTTTGCAGCGCTATCATTCAGTGCTCTTGGACTTGTTTGGCCCTTTTTTTATTACTGTCAGCACTTCATATTACCCGTGACATTACAGTCATATGCATTTTCCATGGTGAGGGCTGAACTAAAATGGTCCATTACACACTCTGGAGGTTCTTGCCAGGTTCCTTATAGTTGTTGTTTATTCAAAAGTCTGTTGTTTGTTTCTTCAACTTATTTAGGTAGCTTAGTTCTGACCTCGTGATAAAGCTTTCGTGACATTTAAAATGTCGTTAGAGAACTGTTAAGTAATGGGTGAGCAACCATAGACTTCAAGGATGACACAAGGAAAGCCACACACATACAGTACAGTATACTGAACAAAAGACTCCATTTACTGATGTGTACACATTATTTGATGATAATTAAAGTCAACATGAAACAGCTTTTGCAACCCTTCCTGGGCCAATTTATGCTTAGTCAGTTCATGCCATCCGATAAGGTATGCACATTACATTTACACTTGGCTACCTACAGTAAATGTTTCTATATGTAATTTCTGTGACATTTCCAATGCAAGATGGGGCAGAACAACCTGTCGCCATCATTGCCCCGCCTCTTGGGGCAGTCCTTCAGCCAGGTCCACAACAGGAGTTGGGCATGAGAAGAGAAGAGGCACATACTTCATAAGCCTTGTTTGGGCAGCCGGGGGAATGAGGAACACTTGATTGTGTGTTTTGCCTCTTCACCGCTGCCGAATAAACATAAAGCGTGCCGCCTCTCAGGGAGCCGGCTTCTATTCTCCATGTTTTGAACACAATTCCCTCTAGACTAGATTTTATGTTTCATATTTTTTATTAAACAACTCAAGAGGCTTGACACCACACCCACTGTGTCTGTCTCTTGCTCACCCCACCACAAAGGCAATGCAATTTTGCTATGTTTCAGAGATAATTTTGTTTATATCTGTGTTTGCTCCATATTGCACTGGTCTCGTCTTGTATGTGTATCAAACCACCTCCAGAGTTTTGGGTGATCAGATTGCAATCTGTCTCAAATGTTTCTGGTCAGGCATTTACACAAGGTATTTTCTTGATCAGTCCGTGCGTTAAGAAAGTAAATAGGTTAAATTTTGATTTTATGTTTACTTGAACAAGCATATTGTGTTTAATAAGAACCCTAAGCATTTACTAGTTCCAATCTAAGAGCTACTTCTCATCAACAGCTTTTGACAAATGAATGGCAGTCTATTCACAAGCTAAAGGTCATGACCTATCTGTCAAACTGCTCTTCTCATGCACCATAACAGCAAGTGTTGCATGTTAGGTATGTCATTGTTTGGCTCATGCGCAACATGATGTCAGAAGTAAAGAGATCACTTGGGAAAAGAGAAGGATCTTCTAGAATAGTAAACGTCAGCAGATAACATTTAAACCTGTTGTTGCTTTGAGTGTGGGAGAGAGATTATGGAAAACAGATGTGAAGAAATACAGTATGACTAATTACTGTACACTCTCATTTTTACAGAGCATCACCCACAGGCAGCACTGGGGAATATATACTTGAGGTTAGGGCTAGTTAATTATCAAATATTCATAATCTATCTGTAATTATTTTTGCAGGTGATATTTAATTTAGCAACATCGTGTATATCACAAAGATTTTTAATGCGATTTTTATTTGGACGTTAAAGGGTTAGTTAACCCAAAAATCTAAATTATGTCCTCATCTTGTTCCAAACCCAAATACATGCATTTCTCCTGTGGAACAAAAGAGGAGACATTTGAAGAATGTTGACACTGCTCTTTTTTCCATACAATGAAAGTGAACAGGATATTAGGAAGTCAGTCCCTAACATTCTTCCTAACATCTCCTTTCCATGAAGGAAAGTGAGGTTTGCAACAACATGAGTATGAATATAAGGTTACAGAATTGTCATTTTTTTAGTGTGAACTATCCCTTTCAATTTCCTTTAGAATAGTGTCACACAAAACCTCAAAATGAGTATGAGTGTTAGGACAGTTATTTTAATAGCATCTCTGATTTAATGTTCAGAGTTGGGAAAGTTTAGAGTTGGTAAATTTGATTCATTTCTGTTTGATTCAGTTCAAACTGTCCATTTTAAAGAATCAACTCAAATTTATGACGAACTCTGAATGATTAATTTTTATTTGTATAGCGCTTCTCACAAAACACAAAAAAATCCTAATTGAAAATCATGTCTTTAAATTATTTACCTTAAGGCCCCCAGTGAGCAAGCTGAAGGCGACTGTGGAAAGGAACACAAAACTCCATAAGATGTTGATTAATGGAGAAAAATAACCTTGGGAGAGACCAGACTCACTGTGGGGGCCAGTTCCCCTCTGGGTAACAGCATGAATATAATGCCAATATAAAGTTAGCTTAATGTAATACAAGTCATATGATAATTGAGTAAACTGAGCAAATTTTTGGTGGGCAATGTTTTAAAATAGAGGATATTGATTGAACTGTAAAATTTATGATTCCGTGTCTTTGAAGTCCATCCTGAATTGACTGCGGAAGTACATGTACTGTAGATGCAGTGTCCTTAGAGTCATATCTGAAAGATAATATCGTTTTTTTTTTTTAGCTAGCCCTACTTACAGTATATGGAACAAATTATATTTAAGCAAATTAAGATCTACTATTAAATACTTTCGCTGATTTTTGTCTTTATGTGAGCACTTAAGTAGGTTTGAAACCACAACACAGTCATACAAAACGTCACTGCTATGGTTGCACCACAATAACAAGTGCCCAATGTGCACTTGCATGCACACACACATACTAAGCTGAAGTAGCGTAGAGAGACAATTAACACTTCTAGACTAAGTTAACATGTCTCCACTGCGTTTGGGCTTGCTGGTTGTGTGGTCTCCTGGCTAGCAGGTCAGGGTCCCCAACAGGGCAATTACTCCAACTGCATGCCAATCATTCCCCCCAGCTTTTGACCCCAAACAAAGCCTTTTCTCAGACAACCCCAAAAAAATGACAGATGTGGAGAGAAGTGTGAGTTACTCACGCAAGCCAAACAAAAACCTTCGAGGAGTCTATTCATGTTTCTGTCTTGGCTTGGAAATAGTGGTCGACCGATATGGGTTTTTTTAATGGCCGATGTCGATATCCAGAGAGCAGGGTGGCTGATAGTCCAATACAATGCAGATATATAACACAATTTAATATAGTCAGTAACATAAACATAAAAACACACACACAAAAAAAACCTCTTATTTAGCACTATATTTACCCAATTTCACACAAACTTTTCAGATTTCAGTTTCATCATCAAATTTTTATTTTATTTATTTGCACATGAAGAAATTTTTAATTTATTAGTAAGGACATAACAACCACAGATGGCATGTCTACATTAAGCTGCGTACACACTGGCAGCGACATCGCGTGAGACAGTGACACCATCCCATTCATTTTCAATGAGAGCTGGCGACTTCCAGCGACACAAGCTGTCACGACCGTTGGTGACCAGATGTGGGCATGTCCAGCGACATGACAAAGTTGAGACAAGTTTAACTTTATTCAAATGAAGAGCGACTTACGGAAGCGACAGCCAATACAAGAGAAGATGGTAGAGTTCACGTGATCCTTCTCTCTCTCTCTCTCTCTCTCAGCTCCTGCAGTTATGAAAAGATCAGGGGACCCACCCTCTGCAGCAGATCATCAAACTGGGTCCTGTCAAGCCTGAAGTACTGCTGGAACCGGACTTGATCCAGCCGCAGCTCCAGCACCAGCCGGTGTTACTCACAGTGCTGACTCCGAGATTTAATGGTTTGTGGACCCAGACAGACCGGCGTTTGCGTTTTCACCGCAGATAAACAGCCGCTATGGCAAAGAGCACGCCTTGTTTCTCGTTCATCTTTGATATAAAGCATTTTATGTACTGATTCTCTTCTCTCCAAAATGTTTGTTTTTAGTGGCAAGAAAACTGATTCGCTGTCAACAGCAATGGAATGGCATCCGTGAATGTCATTTATAAACGTTGCCAGTAGTGGGAATGCCCACTAGTGACCTAACCACCAGCCACTGGCGACCTGCAGCGACAGCTTTAGCAATCGTTTTCTAAAAAAAATTACAGAATCACACCAATTGTACATACACTGCATAGTGAATAAGACATTTACTTACAGCACACGTGAAGCGTTTTTGCTTTGAAGTATTTATTACTATTTAGCAGAGACCGGCCACTTCTTTTAAAATGAATAGGAAAAAATGTAATGCCCAACTGCAGCCAACAGTCATCAGATAGGAATTATATAGGAAGTCCAACCTTACAGGTAAAAGAGCCAATCACCTTTTAGATACAGACATCACCTGTCAATCAACTCGAAAAAGCGCATGCGTATTACCTATAAAAGATGGAAAATTAAATTTTTTAGCGTAATCTGAGGTAAAGAATCACCATTTATGATACCAGTGTTGGCAGATTTAACCGCTGATTTAAAATATGTTCTTTGGTCGTAAGCTTGACCAACCGTTTTGGAGATTTTGGTCTTTCTCCATTCAAATAGATAGTTTACTACTATCTACTTTCATGACTGGAAATAGCCTCCTGAGGGCATTCCAAACATGGCCGACAGTGGAGTGACTCTTTAGAAAGACTTTGGTTGCACTCATGTGCTCGTGCATATACAGCGCGAGCAGCAATCATCTAATAGTTTAAACGGCCTGGATCGCCTGCTTGGATTGTCGTCATGATTTGTGAATCAGAGGAACTTTTGATCCTGATCCTGAAGCTTTGATTCTGGCTGATAGAATACACTCTTCAGAGGAAGACATTAGATGACCACTCAGCGGGAAGAAAACACTGGATTTTCATGAGGTTCGTGAATTATATCTGTTTAAACGAGATATCTGCATATTTGCAGATGGTATATAATAGAAGTTTTATTTATATTTGCCTTTTATCTTTAGAAAAGTTAAAGGGAAACTGTTGAGATGAGACTGTTAGAATGCATGCTGTAGTTGTGTGAGGTTGGTTTATTACATCTGTTTAAACGAGATATGTGCATATTTGCAGATGGTATATGATATTAGTTTGATTGATATTTACATTTTTTTCATTAGACAAGACAGTTAAAAATTACAAGGAACTGTTGAGGAGAGACAGGGAGAATGATACAGCCAAGCACTTTAACATTATGAGCTCAAACGCGTCTGCCAAGGCTCTGATATGCGAACCGTTTAAATGACACTGTGTTGCACACCGGTCTATTATTGTAATAAAATGATGGCATGTAACAACAAATGAACTGTGACTGGTCGTTTACATGTCTCAGTCCCTTCACATGCAAGCAGACTATTCTCAGCACTCTCAAGAAACAAATCAACAAAAGCGGAAAAAGTATTGGCCGATGCGATAATTAAAAAAGTCAGAATATTGTCCAATTTATTGGCTTCAGCGGTATATCAGTAGACAACTACTAGGAATGAACCTCTTCAATTCTCTGGACAAAAACATGGCAATCATAGCCAAATCTCAGCAGATGTGTTGGCAACATGGATATAATTTTAGTTCATGATGATGTTTCAACTAGTGTTTCAAGAATGACATTTAACACACCACTATGCATATGACCTACATATGTTAAAGAAATTATTCAAATAATAAGAGAGTTAGCAAGAGTTAAACACCCAAAATCTGGTCAGTATCAGCCTAATTAATCTGTAGCCTTGTTGGCCCCCGCTGTCACTTCTCCCTCCATGAGGTCTAAAACCTGAACTCGTCTAAACACTGTGTACACAACTCTGACTTCTCCTCTAACTTCCACTCCAGGAGTAAAAGAATACCTAAGGATACCAGAAAAACACCACCTTAAGGGGTAAAAGATCCCCTCCTCCAATGGTAGAATAACACGTCCTCCTCCAGAGGCAGAAGAGCACCTCCTCCTCCTGGGATAGAAGTTAATTTCTCCTCCAGGGGCAGAGAGACACCTTCTCTAGTGGCAGAGGAACAACTCCTCATCCAGGGGCAGAATAACACGTCCTCCAGAGGTAGAAGATAACTTCATTCTCCAGATGCAGAAGAATTCCTTCATGTACAGAAGAGCACATCCTTCTCCATTAGCAGAGGAGCTCCTCCAAGTCCGAGGCAGAAGGCCACCTCCTTCCCCACATTAGTAGAAGAACACCTTCTTCTCCGGGGGCAGATCACCTCCTCCTCCTCCAGGTTCAGAAGAACACCTCTTCCATGGGCAGAAGAAAAACCTCCACGAGTCTTAGAAGATCACCTCCTCATCCATGAGCATTAGAAAAATCTCCTCCAGTCATAGCAGAACACCTCCTCATCCAGGGCAAAAGATCATTTCCTCCATTGGAAGAAGTGCACCTCCTCTTCCAGAGAGCTGCATGAACTTCAGACTGTGGTGCTGGCATCCCATCTAGATTTTGGCTGGCTTGGACCAGCAGGAATGCAAACAAAAGCAGTAGTGGCAGCCTGTTTTACATCTTTCTACCCCCCAACACTTAAGTCAAATAATCCTAATGACTCCCTTCATAATAATCATGTTTGAGCAAATGTTTGCATGAGGGGTGCGATTAGCACAGCAGGTCACTGATTACTGCTAATTAGAATTTGACAGGGTTATATCGTAAGACTTGTGTTTATTTGTTTATGAGTTTTTAAATTGTCAACAGTTGTGAATGAGACATTATTAAATGGCTGAGTGTACAGGTGAAATGTATTATGTCAAGAGAGGGGGTGTGTATTTACAGTGCATTCAGAAAGTATTCAGACCCCTTAATTTTTTCACATTTTGTTATGTTGCTGCCTTTTGCTAAAATGCCTTAAATTACTTTTTTTCACATCAATCTACACTCCATAACCCATAATGACAAAGAAAAAAACAGATTTTTTATAACTTTGCAAATGTTTTAAAAAGAAAAACTTCAATATCACATTGACATAAGTATTTAGACCCTTTGCTATGACACTTGAAATTTAGCTCAGGTGCATCCCATTTCTCTTGGTCATCTTTGAGATGTTTCTACACTTTGATTGGAGTCCACCTGTGGCAAATTAAATTGATTGGATATGATTTGGAAAGGCACACACCTGTCTATATAAGGTATCACAGCTGAAAATGTGATACAGAGAAAATATCAGAGCAAAAACCAAGCCATGAGGTCAAATTAACTGCCTGCAGAGCTCAGAGACAGGATTGTGTCAAGGCCAAGATCTGGGGAAGGGTACAAAAAAATTTGGGCTGCATTGAAGGTTTCAAAGAGCACAGTGGCCTCCATAATTCTTAAATGGTAGAAGTTTGGACTTCCTAGAGCTGTCCGCCCAGCCAAAGTGAGCAGTCAGGGGAGAAGGGCCTTGGTAAGAGAGGTGACCAAGAACCTGATGGTCACTGGTTAAGCTTCAAAGATCATGTGTGGAGATGGGAGAAACTTGCAGAAGGACAACAATCACTGCAGCACTCCACTGATCTGGGCTTTACGGCAGAGTGTCCAGATGGAATCCTCTCCTCAGTGCAAGACACATAAAAATGCACCTAAAGGAATCTCAGTCTGTAAGAAACAAGATTCTCTGGTTTGATGAAATGAAGATTGAACTGTTTGTTCTCAATTCCAAGTGTCATTCCTGGAGGAAACTGAGCACCAATCATCACCTGCGCAATCCCATCCCAACGGTGGAGCATGGTGGTGGTAGCACTATGGTGTGGGGGTGTTTTTCAAAGGCAGGGACTGGGGGACTGTTCAAAGTTGAAGGAAAGCTGAATGCAGCAAAATACAGATGAAAACCTGATCCAGAGCACTCAGGACCTCAGACTGGGCCAAATGTTCACCTTACAACAGGACAATGACCCTAAGCTCACAGCCAAGAAAACGCAAGAGTGGTTTAAGGACAACTCTGTGAATGTCTTTGAGCAGTCAGAGCCCAACTTGAACCCAATCAAGCATCTCTGGAGACCTGAAAATGTCTGTACACCGATAGTCCCCATCCAACCTGACATAGCTTGAGATGATCTGCAATCCCCAAGTCCAGGTGTGCAAAACTTGTTGCATCATACCGAAACAGACTAAAGTACTGAGTTAAGGGTCTGAATACTTATGTCAATGTGATATTTCAGTTTATTTATTTTTAATACCTTTGCAAAGTTATCAAAAATCCATTTTTTGTTTTGTCATTATGGGGTATAGAGTATAGATTGATGTGAATAATTCAATAATTTAAAGCATTTTAGCATAAGGATGCAACATAACAAAATGTGAAAAACATGAAGGGGTTCGAATACTTTCTGAATACACTGTATAACAAGTTCCAAACAGAAATTTTAGAATTAGCAGATATCATTTATGCTATGAGCATACAGGTATTAACATTTAAGGTCCAATTCAAGAAGTTGCCTAAATGCGCATTCTGCAATTTTGTCTAAGTGCCCTCACTGCAGTAAAACTTCATCCATGAAAGTGTCAAAGTATAACAATATTACACTCTATGAATATGCTGTACAAACTTTAAAAAACATCCTAAAACATTTTCCTTCTCTGAAAAACTGGGAGTCTAAAACACAAGGAAAAGTGATCAAAGAAACAGAACCCATAACTAAAAATAATTTAACCAAAAGTCACAAATTATTTTAATGGCTAGATCAATTACAAACATCTGTGCTTAATCACTCATGACTTCTCCATACATGTTTCAGTAAAATGTATGAAACAAATTCGACATAAAGCAGCATAGACTTTGCAAGAAGTCCCAAGAATAGCATATTTTTACTTTAATTTATCAACTTAATACACATCAAAGTACAAAGTTGCTGTCTACTTATGTACAGCAGGGGTCTTAAACTCAAATGACCTTAGGGCCAATAGCTAGGTGGTGTTCTTCATCAGGATCCAGTTGAACAGTTGCAACATATTTTTAAGTGTTTTAACAACCATGAATTTGAACTATATACAGATATTGGAACAGATAGCTTACAACTTTTATCGGTTGAGAGCACATAGGCTTGTGGTCAACTAGGCTACAATTTTGCATTATATTCATGTTTCATGTATAAATCAATGTGGAAAAATCTATACAGTTGCCCTAAAGTATCTACTATAAATGTCTTTGCATTGTACAGTGACCTTCATTTTAAAGAAATGATGTACACATAAAACACTATATGAGACCTATTCTTTTTTTTTTCGTAGTTGAATGATGGAACATTTTGTTAATGTGATGAAAAACACCTGTGGTTACTCTGCTGGATTACGTTTGTGAACTTGAGGGGGAACTGACTTATACATCCACTATGCATCCACTAAAACCACCTACAGACCCTGCTTAAAAGTAATTGCAAAAAGAGTGAAGAAAAGTGAAGTTAGTTTTGAGAAAAACACAAGCATCATTTGTTTACAGATGCCAATTGAGATATTGTTTTCTAATGCAATTAAACCCATACATTTTAAGAGTTCTTTAAGTGTCCAAAAGTGAACATTTTATATATATAAAATATATATATATATATATATATATATATATATATATATATATATATATATAGTGCTTTGAGAACCCAGATGTATGGACCTCTGCCCTAACCACTCCAATGGTCTATGAGATCACCAGGAAATTGTCTGACTTGCTAGAAAAAGCATTCCCAAATAGCAAGAAGATGATGGATTGTCTACCATTGACAAACTCTTTTACAGTCCGGAGGGAAAGAGTCACATGACGGCAACAGTTGAGTGACACACACAGGATGTGAAAAAGTCATCATGACCTTTAGAGTCACTCTGGACTGTGGCTTTGTCTAATGGCACATGTTCTCTGGATTCCTAACACCAGTTCACTTACACAATGTCAGAGTGTTTGAGAAATATCATGTTTAAAAAAACTGACTGGTTTGTTCAAGACTCAACTGAACACACCAAAACCCATAACATGGAAATTACAGACATGCGCACAGACAGAATGATTAAAATCAGATACGGATATACATTCCAGAATGTTCTAAAAATTTCAGAAGGAAAAGCATCATCTGTGCACTGGTGGGGCCAGATGGATGAGGAAGTATTGTTTATTCACTCCGCACTGATATTTTGTTTGGCAAGGTCACATCAGACTGAACATCAAATTATTAACAGTGTAGCCGAGCAATGTGCCAGCTATATCTAGGTGTAATATCCAAAGAAAAAGTTAATAAACAACCCCTAGCACATCCCAGAGGAAAATTGGATTATTCAATGAAGTTGAGATACAGTTAAAGAGCATCTAGATGTTTACATGTTCTGAAGGAAATGTGAGTGTTGTTTGCCCATACAAAAGGGTTTGTGATTGCAAGGGTGTTGCTATGAGATAGCTAAGGTGTTAAGTGCCTTGCCATATAGTTGCTAGGGTTTTCTGGGTGGTTGCTGGTTCACAACATCAATGTTTGTCTAAGGGAAAATATCACAGGTTTTATTGTCTGCCAATGCGAAAATCATACGTCTGATCACTAAGAAAAGAAGCACACCTCTTCTCAACAAGCCGCACAATGTAAGATACCATTTATGGCTTTAGCATAAACAGTTATGAGTAACACACCAAAGTTTAATACTTAGGGATTTGAAGAAACCCCTAATCCTCACTATAAGTATGAGTACACTATTGGTGTACAAGTACAGATCCTATCAAATTGGATGGGGTAAGACTGAAATCTCTAAAACAGTTGGTCAAGATTACCATCAAAAACAGAATATCTGACAGTAAATTCATCATAAATTATGCTTCTTATCTTAGTTCACGCAAAAAAAAAAGAAGCTATTTTTCAGGCTTGTCCAACTAAGGTACATGTGCATTCTCTAGTAAACTGACAGACGATGTCTATACAAAAAAGTAATTGCTCTTTGTGGGGATGGGGGCATTGTCATGTGTCTGCAGGAGAGGGAGAGCAGTAAGGCTCGTCACCTGGGTTGTAATTATCTCTAACACCTGTCTCTTGTTATAGGGATAGAGCAGATGAAGACTTGAAAAGCCGCACAAACGTATCAGTTTGGGAGAGAGAGAGTGACACGAGAGCATGGTGTCAATGTGTACTAGGTGCATTCAAAATTTATGTTATCTTATTGAGTGTCATGAAGAATCTACGTGAATTGAGTACTGTAAAATATAAGACACTGAAGGCAGAAAATAAAAGACTTGCCTGCATTGCTTCGTTGACTCGTGACTCCTCCATTGCCCAAAGAACCAAACATTCTACACTCTTTTATCTGTTAGGCGAGACTTCCTTTTCTACACCTAACATATTGAGTGTTCCAATTCCTCCCATTCATTTTAATTCCAGTGCTCTGTCTCAGCTAATCTGTCTCTGGCAATATTGACTAGGCTAAGTTACCTTAGCAAGCACCAGTAATAAAATAAGAGGTTTATTTTGATAAAATGTATGTAGATCATATAATTTATAATTAGAAATTTTTGAGTTCAATTGAAATCTCACACTTTTGATTGTAGAGTGAAACTATAGAGATGTATATGAGATTTATCTGGGTAGGAAAAATTGGTGCATACAGTACCGTGTGTGTGTGTGTGTGTGTGTGTGTGTGTGTGTGTATTTTGCATTAGTAAGAGGTTTAACTGCAGGGCTGTGCATGGGTCAGCTGCTCAACGATGGTGACTGTGTGACTGGCACAGCATGGGTGCACTACAGAGCTCCGCATGACTCTACCTATCGACCTCACGCCATGGGACTGAGAACCCAAGCACCCAGTGACAGGTACGAGAGCCGCTCGAGCTCCACTCTCTTCTCTGGGCTCCCACTAAAAGCCTTTAATAAAGTATGCAAACATAGACCTTAATGATGTGTTTGCCCTGACCATACAGACATAAAAATGGGCCTGAGAAGATGGGACTCCTAACATGCTTTGATTGTAGGGGTCAGTAACATAGCATTTATGGTTTGTATGATAGCTGTATGACAATATAATGACATAGCATCTGTGACAGTGATTCTAGAGGAACGCTGATACATCGATCAATTTCATCTCAATGTGCAATTCTGACATCCCTTAAAATAAATATAAGGGTAAAATGTATTTTACCCACCCAATCAATCTCAAAACACAAGCAGCTATATTTGTTCCAGTTATTTACAGTTTCTACTGATGGAGATTACAGAGTATTTCCAACATATTGGAGACTCTTGTAAAGTCATCTTATTTAAGCCTCTAATCTAAATGCTTAGAGAAACAGTAATGCAAGTTGCAGTACAATATTTTAAACTTTGTTTACTTATTCAATTAGGCAAACCTGTAAATTTTCTCATGCACCTCAGGCTAAAAGACCCTATTAACTCCCAACCCCATAAAATGAAATGCTTTGTGGCTTTTAGTTCATGTATATTAACGTCAAGCTCTTTATGCTGATCTACCCTTAAACATTGACAAAATTATCTTTAAGCAGATATACAGAATTAAAATTCTTTTTTCCTTCTGGAAACAATTTACCTAAAATATTGATGACTCATCTTGCAATCAGGGGCAAATACAATAATTTTTTTGTTCCCAATTGCATCCCAACCCAAATCGTTCATTAAAGAAGGAAACGCACAATTACAAACTTTGATTTGAAGTAGTTTGGGAGCGTAGGGACACCAACTGATTTGCAGTGTGTCAGTGCAGTGCAGTCGTTTTACATACTTTACTGTTGCGATTCTAACTCCACAATTTTCCGCAATTTATCACTATTTAAAAAAAGTTACGATGAAATAAGGCAAGCCAATAGCTTTAACAGAGGAAAATACATTCGAGCTCACAGTAGGTCTGTCATTAAAGGTTTTTAGATTATTGTTAAATATAAACTAGTCTTAGTCTTTGGTTGCTCTCTATTAAGGCGTTTGCACACCAGAGGCGATGTGAAAATGCAAAAGTAATTGCAGACGAATTGCCTGTTTCACTTTGAGACAAATAATATGCATTAGCACATTCACACCATTATAAAAGGTGGAGCTAATCCCAATTTCACCATCCTCACTGCTGGTTCAGTATTTCTTCCTTGAGTTACTTCAGTGTGTAATGTCAGTGGTCAAAAAAGCTTTCTGTGCATAGTGCCACCAGTAGCACTGGTTTTGGTAACTGCAATGGCACGTGATCCAAATCCCTATTTTATTTGTCTGGGAATATTATCGCTGGGCGTTTAAACTCCAGTTTAAATAAGAAAGTCAACAATGGAAGGAAAACTGTGCACATCAATGCATTTCATGGGGTTTTTAATATGTTTACCATAACCTGACTTTGTGCTTCGTACTAGTAGAGGGGATTTTTATTCAACTTAGTGACTTTAAACTTTTAAATCCATTGACCAAACAGGTTTGTTCAGTTTTATTCACTGATACTTTCAGTGAAATTTTCTGTATATTACCACAATAGGCTGTGACAGCAGGTGTCTTTTAGAAAGCTAATAATAACCTAAATGAATGAATGAATTCTGAATTTCAATATTGTCATTAAACTGTGTTGAGAAAACTACTTCATCATACTGAATAAAGACATGTCTCATTCGCTCAGTTTGTGGCTCAGGTGTCTCAGGTGACATTTCCCCCCACGCTTCGTGTAGCACATGCTAAAGATGTGGCTGTCTTGTAAGGCATTTCTCACGCACCTCACAGTCTAGCTGATCCCAAAAAAGCCTAATAGGGTTAAGATCCATAACACTCTTTTCCAATGATCTGTTGCCCAATGTCTGTGTTTCTTTGCCCACTCTAACCTTTTCTTTTTGTATTTCTGTTTCAAAAGTGGCTCTTTCTTTCCAATTCTTCCCATAAGTCCTGCACCCCTGAGTCTTCTCTTTACTATTGTAAATTAAACTGGTGTTGAGCAGGTAGTGAAGCTTTCAGCTGAGGACATGTGAGGCATCTATTTCTCAAACTAGAGACTCTGATGTACTTATCCTCTTGTTTAGTTGTACATCTGGCCTTCCACATCTCTTTCTGTCCTTGTTAGAGCCAGTTGTCCTTTGTCTTTGAAGACTGTAGTGTACACCTTTATATGAAATCTTACATTTCAAGCATTGTATAGCCTTCATTCCTCAAAACAATGGTTGACTGATGAGTTTCTAGAGAAAGCGGTTTATTTTTTGCCATTTTTGACCTAATATTGGCCTAAAGATATGCCAGTCTATTGCATTTTGAAAAACTCAAAAACAAACACAAAGACAAAGTTAAGCTTAATTTAATGAACCAAATAACTTTCAACTGTGTTTGATATAATGGCAAGTGATTTTGTAGTACCAAATTAGCAATTTAGCATGATTACTCTTCATAAGGTTTTAAAGGTGTTGGAGTGATGGCTGCTGGAAATGGGGCCTGTCTAGATTTTATCAAAAATTACTTTTTTTGAAATAGTGATGGTGCTGTTTTATACATCAGTAATGTCCTGATATGCCTTATACTTTGCGATCAGTTGAATTCCAAAATAGCAAAATCTGGACATTATTCCAAACTTTTGGCTGCCAGAGTGTGTATATATATACATATACAGTTGAAGTCTGTTTGAAGTTTAGTTTACATTAAAACAAAAAAAATTTTACCATTCCACAGATTTAATATTAGCAATATTAACTATTTGGCAAGTATTTTAGGACATCTACTTTGTGCATGATATGAGTAATTTTTCCAGCAGTTGTTTACAGCCAGATTGTTTCACTTTTAATTGACTTAAGTTAACTATGCCTTTAAGCAGTTTGGAAAATTCCAGAAAATGATGTCAAGCCTTAAGACAATTAGCTTCTAATAGGAGGTGTACTGAACTGGAGGTGTACCTGTGGATGTATTTTAAGGCCTAACTTCAAACTCAGTCCATTTTTGCTTGACATCCAAAGAAATTAGCCAAGACCTCAGACAAAAAATTGTGGACCTCCACTTGTCTGATTCATCCTTGGGAGCAATTTCCAAATGCCTGAAGGCACCACGTTCATCTGTACAAACAATAGTACGCACGTATAAACACCATGGGGTCATGCAGCCATTATACAGCTCAGGAAGCTCCTAGAGATGAGCGTAGTTTGGTGCTAAAAGTGTAAATCAATCCTAGAACTACAGCAAAAGATCTTGTAATGATGCTGGAGGAAACAGGTAGACTAGTATCTATATCCACAGTAAAACAAGTCCTATATCGACATAATCTGAAAGGCTGCTCAGCAAGGAAGAAGCCACTGCTCCAAAACTGCCATAAAAAGCAAGACTACAGTTTGCAAGTGCACATGGGGACAAAGATCTTGTCCTCTGGTCTGATGAAAGAAATATTGAACTGTTTGGCCATAATTACCATCGTTATGTTTGGAGGAAAAAGGGTGAAGCTTGCAAGCCAAAGAACACCATCCCACCATGAAGCACGGGGTGGAACCATCATGTTGTGGAGTGTTTTGCTGCAGGAGGGTCTGGTGCACTTTACAAAATAGACGGCATCATGAGGAAGGAAATTTATGTTGATATATTGAAGCAACATCTCAAGACAGCCAGGAAGCAAAAGGGTCTTCTAAATGGACAGTGACCCCAAGCATACCTCCAAAGTTGTGGCAAAATTGCGCAAGGACAACAAAGTCTCTTGAAGTGGCCATCAAAAAGCCCTGACCTCAAGCCGATAGAAAATTTGAGAACAGAACTGAAAAAAGTGTGTGCGAGCAAGGAGGCCTACAGACTCAGTTACACCAGTTCTGTCTGGAGGAATTGGCCACTTATTGAGAGAAGCTTGTGTAAGGCTATCCAAAATGTTTGACCCAAGTTAAACAATTTAAAGGCAATGCTGCTAAATACTAAATACTAAAATAAAAGCTGAAATAAATTATTCTCTCTACTATTATTCTGACATTTCACATTCTTAAAATAAAGTAGTGATCCTAACTGACTTCAGACAGGGAATGTTTTCTACGATTAAATATCATTAATTATGGATAAACTGAGTTTAAATGTATTTGGCTAATGTGTATGTAAACTTCTGATATATATAACTGTGTGTGTGTGTGTGTGCGTGCGTGCGTGTGTGTGTTTAAAAATTGCACTTAATCTCTTTGTTAGTATTCATTTTTTAATAATGAAAAAATTATTGCATGCACCTTTAAAAGATTTGATTTTTAGAGAAACCTCAACTGGCTCAATAACTATTGAGAACTGGCTCAGTTCAGTCTTTAGGGCTGATGATTAAGTAGATTAATTTGACCTTCCCTAATCAAAACCATCCATTGAGACATTCAGTTCAATACTATACTTACTATATAAAACCAAGATTTACAGGCAAAAAGCACGTCTTTGTTATAGCGACTCATCCATCCTCCCTTCTTACTTCATAATTGATAATAGGCATCACTCAAAGAAGGGCAGGATCTGTGATTACAATATGTGTTTGGGTGTTCACGGTATACACTGAGGTGCTGTTTTGAAGGAAATTGCGGTCACAATTGTTACCAGTGGGATTAAATGGGTTAAGCATCCACATCAGTTAGGTGGGGAGTAGTCCTTCAGAATTCACTGCAAACTCACAAGTCTGAAGCAATTCTGGTATGGAACTCCCACTTTTCATGATCCAATCTATTCCAGATTTTTTTCACTTTTTTTTCAATTTCTGTTTCATTCAGAAATATGTCACATTATGGGAGTAAAATGGGTTGTGAACAACATTTCATGTTGATTTATTGTATCTAGCAAAATAGAAAAATGCAGTGCAGTTCTATTTCAATGAGCCTATCATGAAATGATGAACTTAATCACAGTAGATTACAGGCTTGTCGAGTCTATAATAAAAGTTATTGTTTGAGATTTGCTAAACATGATGAACAACACCCAGTTCATGCACATGAATGGCTCAGGGTTTTTACAGTCATCTTATAGTTATGCAGTCATCTAATCTTGGCTGTAGTCACTGATCATTTAGGACCACAGTCCACCCAAAGCCCTTTGTGGAGGAAAACAGCATATGGTGGGAGATGGAAAACACACAACATGGTAGTGCCACTAATTAACGTCATCTCATCAATCCATAACCACCAAAAACTATTCAGCTTCCATATTGGCTTGTCGGTTTTGCCTAGCCTTGACCTTCCATCTGTGGTGCCCATCAGCGCATTCCTGACAATGTCCTACATATCTACAAAACGCACAGCTGATTGGGTTATAGTAGAAGTGGAGCCGCCCTCTCTTAAAAAGTCCAGGCAGACCTCCAAACTGTGGTGGAGCCATGCTACCAGAATATTGAAACCTTTGGATGTGAATGTGCCAAAAACATTTAAAGACATTCCCCAGAGCAATAATACCATATAATCAGGACAGGGTTGGGATGATTCCTGCGGGAGAAGCCATTCTCACAGCTTGTCGAGTAAGCCATTGAGAAAAAACAAACCGGAAGAAATGTGGAGACACTGATTTATGTTTTTGAAGCAGTTACTTAAAATCTCAAGAAAAGCCAACAAGATAATCATAATCTAAAGTGTGTTTAAAGAGGAAAAGTTAAGCTGTGAAGCTGATACTCACTGGAAATAGAACTGTAGTTTTTTGCACTGTGTTCTTCCTTTTCTAGTCTCACGTAGTCAGAGTTTTCACTATGGCATAAAGTCTGGTCCTAATTGCTGCTTATTCTGTCAAAGAACCAATCACTTAGGCAGAAAAACACCATGACTGACATGTAAAGCAGCCAACCACATTTTGTTTTGTTTATCTGAAATAGATTATACCCTGTGTTGGGGAAACCAAGCTAAGCTTCCTAAGATACAAGCTACTCATAACTTAAAGTATTAAACTACAGTCAAGCTACTTTTTAAAAGTAGTTAGCTACAATACTAGCTATTAACAAAAAGTAGCTAACTACATTGAAGCTATATAAAGACAATTGTTTTGAATATACAGTTGGATGATGATGATACTATATAATTCTGCAATCAGTTACTACAGTTATGGTTACTTCAATATTATTATAGTAAAATCATGGTTACTATATGGATACTATAGTTTTACTGCAGTAAAACCTTAGATAATTGTATAAAAATCATGGTTTCGGTCAAATAATTTTTTTTACTACAGTCATGTTTACTACAGTATAACCATGGTTAATTTTCATATGGGTTAAACAAATAGGGGTACAACATTAACCTGAACATAAATTGATACTTAATACACACTACTAAACTAGAAAAACATTGTTAATGACTATAAATTACTTTTAAATATTTTGCTTCAAAATAGAGTCCCTTTAAGGCTGCTTTGAGCCCCTCAAGTGAATCAAGCAATCATTTTTGTGAACTAGTTAATTTACATGAACTGTCCAAAAGAACGGAATCGCTAAAATTAATTAATTAGCATTGGAGTTCCCAGTGCTAACTATAAGTGAATTGCTTATTTTAATCACCTCATTTACAGTACATGAACTGTCTGAAAAATCTGATGTACTTAAATGATTTGGTTTCCACAGCAATACTTGAGAGAGAGAGAGGACAGTATAGGTGTTTGTTTACTCCTTTGGTTCCATTTCTGTATTCGCAATACAATGTGACAAATATAGTGTTTCGTGATGCTACACCGCTACGTGTTGGACAGTGTAAATAGTTACTTGACAGCTACACTCTTGTGAGAATAGCTGATCTGCTGTCATGCAAAAAAAAAAACATGTGTGCACTTACTCCTGGAAGTTCAATCAATCAGATTGGAGTTTGCGCAATCACTTTCAGATTCATGTGCAATATGCATCAGACGGTCAGTGAATGCAGTGTAGGCATTCTAAAACTCAACCTATCACTTAACAAAACACTATTCCACGTCTGCTAAGTGAAATGTTAACAGTAACATAAAACATTAAATGGCACAGTTACAGTTAGAGTAAATGTGTATGACTGAATAAAATGCTGTACAGTTGTCTGTAAATGTGTACAGCAAGTGAAAGAAGTGGTCAAATGTGAGGATGAAAATCTTCAGTTGCAAACACTGCTATTCTCTGAGACTGAAAGGAGATCCACCACAGCTCAGGCAGTGGCTCTCATCAACATTCCCAAGCATAAGTCTAGTCAAGAGATTAAATCTGAAAGTCCTCTACAGCAAGCAGCTACAGGGGTTTTCCTACGAGCTGCGGCCAAAAAAACTGCCAAAGTGCCACTGCAAACAGATGAAATGCTGTTTTGACCACAACTACCTTTGAACTGTTGCTCTTTTTACCTTTTCCATGTACCCTCTTCACACAGTGTTCTGTTCTCATATCTGTTTTTGCCACTCATTTCCCACTGTGCTAAGGTTTCATACAAGAGCAGATGCTGACTGAAGAGCAGAGAGGGTTTTTGCAGTAGTGACTGACTGCACCTCCTGGTGGAAGCTTCAGGGACTGCAGCTAATTCTCCACATGTCTACAGATAAATGACAGAAAACTTATGAGGAGTGTTGCACAACTCTGATTTCAGCACAGTCTTAGTAAAGATGCAATGGGCATCAGAAGACCCCACCAGACCCATTGAGAATGGTCTTCAAAAGCTAGAGTTTGAGCAATTCCCTCTTTTGCATCGTCAGGATCTGTAGCAGCTTCCACTGGGAAATGATCTGCCATTTTAACCTTAAAAGCCCAAAGTATACTTTGTTTTTTGCATACGCATAAAGGACGAGTGGCGTAAATACATCATCAGTAGGGTACGCAAGCACTGTACGCATGCATCACTATTTTTCGAACCGTGCGTATTCTATACACATTGTCTGCGCATGCGCCAGGAATTATTTGCACAAATCCACATGTCCACAAAGTGGCAACACTCACAGTTTGGCTGTTGCTTTCACAAGGTAGAGCAAGAAGATGATGTAAACACCGGAAAACAACAGGAGATGGAAACAAAGATGGAAACAACATAAGCGAACAAAACAACATGTGCCAACAAAAGCATGTTTGTGAGGAGGTCGGGAGATGCATTTTTAAAGACTATATATAAAAGAAAGGATGTTCCGATAAGAACAAGTATGAGTACAGATACTTTCTTTTAGTAATCACCTACCCACCCACCTAGAACTCAATATCAGCAGTTTATTTAAAATATTTCATCAATATTGTGTTTAAATTCATTCATTAATTAAAACATTTATCAAATTAAAGCATAAGAATACATTTTTAACATGAAATTGTATTATTTTTATCAAATGAAGTGATTTTATACATAACTTCACACAGAGACATTGCAATTGGGTAGGCAAACCAGGCAATTGCATAGCGACCCAAGCTGGAAGGGGGCCCCCTCAAGGATGGCTGATTACATTAGACCACAGCAACGACAACATGGAACCCGCTTAAATTAAGCGGGTGGTTGTTGCTGGGGGGTACCTTCTGCCTGGAGCCCCCAGAGTCTCTAGAAACGCCCCTGACTTCACAGCACAATCCTAAATACAACATTGGAGTTATTTTTGTCAAATAAAGTGCTGCATAACAGATCATCACAGATGAGAGATATTGCTTAAATATAATACAGTTACTACTGATTTATTATTATTAGTAGTATTAGTATAAAAGTGACTATTACACAACTATATAGTAGTGATCTATTTCTGTCATATATTTTTCATTTAAATTGAGCTTTTATTTTTGCCAGAGTTTTTACTTTAAAGTGCTCCTGAGTTGTTAGACAAAGGAGCTCTGATGTACTGACTGCAGATTCCCAGTCCGGAAAAGCAGGTCGCTACGTGACTTAAAATTATTATTAAACCACAAAATGCTACTATATAAATAAATAACTTGCGCTAAAAAGTGTATTAGCGCTCTGCCAGCTGTCATCTGCTACAAACAGAGCTTGCGATGCTCATGATGGTGTTTTCCATGTATGAGCCAAGGATCTCTAAATGTATGAGCAGTTTGTGTCTCTATGCCTGCACAACACCGACTCCACACATTCACAAGAATTTGTATTTAAAATGCTGCAAGTGCAAACAATCTATTTATCTCATTAAATCGTAGCTTTTGCTGTTAAATAATCTCACTAGGACATGAGGTGATTTTAATCTATGCGCTGAATATTTACATAATGACATTCGTACATCAGATGGTATTGGGTTTTGGTATCTTATGAGTTCCAGTAAATAAGAGCAGTATCGGACCCTATTCCCATACCAGTATCGGTATCGGTGCATCCCTATCTGAAAACTATAAAGACACCTTTATGGGTCTAAACCCCTAAAGAGAAATAATGAAGTATCGCATAGCAGTTGTAGCATGTGTATGCACACACATTCATATGTAAAATACAGAGCATTTTACTCTACACATACGCTAGTGAACATGGAAAATCCGAAGTATACTTTGGGCTCAACATCTGATAAAGATTCTTAATTTATTAGTTCCTTGTTAAGAGCCGTTTGTAAATCTCACCAGTCTCCCTTTCGATACCAAAAGAACCATGGGATCCATTTGAACTATCACTGAGATATAAAGGCTTGAGCTTTGGGCTCTTCATTTCATTTAGAATTCCCAGAAGATATGTACATTACAGAAGTGACTTTAAATCTCTGTTTTTCCTTAGAATGATAATTTAGGTGGCAGCCAACATCTTTCACAAAAGTCATAAATCATTACCCCATTTCCTAATTCAAGTTGACTCTTAGGGCAGCAATGCAGAGCAGATCCCCACTTTTGACCCCAGGCTGGCCTCCACGAGAGATCTGTATGAACTTGTCAGAGCCAGGCACAAAAGAACCTCATTCCATGGATATTCAGGGCTTATTTTCCCCATGTTTTCCCGGCATGTAAACTCTTCCATTTCTCCCTTCAGGCTGTTTGAGGTGAGCTGAACACCTAGACAAAACGTTTGCAGCCCCCCCATTGCCTACTTTACTAGTTCCAAAACAAATTCCATAATGCCACCACCACTTCGTCCCCACCCAACCAAACCTGGTCTCTCTACGACTGCTGATGCTTAACAAGACCCAGCTGAAATGTATACGGGGCACCTGCCGCAACATGCTGGAGGGGACTGGGTGGTAAAAAACCAAGGGTTTGCATTCTTGTGGCCTGGATGACAATTTCAGCAATGGCTCAACTAGGCAAGGAATCCCACCCAACCCTGAGAGACGTGGACCGTGGGTAAACAGAGACTGTGTTTAGGTTTCACATGCGCTCCACCGCACCAGGGAAATTGGGTATGCAACATTGACCCTCTATTTTAAGTAAATCAGTACCCAGAGGATGCGGCATTCCCCTCATGGAATGTATTTATTTGCACATGTTAGTAGACGCAAGTTTGACAATGGCTTCATGCTGTCTCTGGCACGACCCACTGACCCAAGGTAACGCAGGCCAGCATTTCTGAAATGAATTGACTTCCCAACAGAGGGTAGAAGTAAAGGTTTAGACCCAATCTACAACCACTTGCGGCCCATCAAACCGGTTTACAGCTTCATAATGTTCAATGGAGCCTTAGGGAACCACTCCTACCCTATCCTTGATTTGCCCTAACAATATCTTCTCCTTACAACACCTTTCTAGATTAAATCTTCCATCAATGCTGACCATCAGCCAAAAGAACTAATATACTGTAGTGTCTTTAATTCTATATTGTACCTTAGATCAGTTCATTACAGCATAAACCCTCCCTGGTGGGGTTAGAGTATTGGGACAATATTAAATGCCTGCTTGACAATGGATTATGTAAAAAAAAAAAAAAAAAAAAAAAAAAATGGCATTCTTACATAGCGATTTTTGAGACTTGACCTATGTATTTTGTTTCAAAGATGAAATGGTTAGCATATGAGTTTCAATGCAGTGCAAGTCTACCTCACTTCTCTGCCACTCTGCAAAGCTGGTTTCCAACTTGTTGAAACAAGTGTCAATGGCTCGAAGACAATTATTAAATGTTAAACACATGTTTCTGAAAACATGAAGTTCTGGCGTGTCCGTTGAAAGGCGCGAGATGGCAAAATATCAATGCGCAGAAATGCAAGCGTCATAGAGGAATAAATTCCAAAGGCGTTCCCGCGGTATCACATCTCCAGTGTCCACAATTACCTAAATTAAAATGATGCTAGGAGAATGTTTATAGGGGGAGCTGGGGAAACTGTAAATTCAACACACATTCTTGAACTTGCGCTTAGAAAACCTAGCGAGAGAGCCAACACGAGTGTTTATGCTGGACGAAGAAATATTATCTGCGATCTGAACAGACATTTCGGCCACCAGAGATCTTTGCGGCTTTATTGTTACCAGCTGTTGAGAGCTGCTCATGTCTTCCAAAAAAAAAAAAAAAACACATATATATATAAACCGGGTCAAGAGTCAACTTGAATAAGACCGGCTTGTAACTAACTTCCATTCAAAACACTACTGAAGACACAGTAAATTAATATTTAAATAAGGTATCATCACCAACAAATAAGCGTCAAACACTTATTATTAGACAATGCATTATTTCATGCATCTGTAAATAAGGACAGGTAAAAACAAAGCAGGTGGTATCTTTGTCTACTGGAGGCTTCTTTCAAAGAGGCATCGCTCATTATCACTCGACTGGATCGCAACTCTACAGGTTGTTAGGGAGAGAACTTCACAGTTAAGTCCTAGTAAGTTATTTCCCTAAATTGAGTTTTTCTTTTAAATGTGTGATCTTTGATCCATTATTTCACCTCTTAAAACCATTACTACTTGAAAAGCAAGAAAGAAGAGTAGTTCTTTTACCTACCCGAAGTAAGCTGCGCTCGGTCCAGTCAAGCTGATGAGATGCACTATAATGGTGAATGATAACCATCCCAGGAGTAGGTGTCCATCCAGCATTTTGTAGCGGCTCTGGGGCAGATCATTTCGTTCGTCCTGAGTTGCTGTGTAAAATCCCTACTTGTGAGAACGGCATTTCTTATACACTGCGAGGATTTCTGCGCCCCTCCCATTGAATTAGAGAAGGAGAGAGAGAGAGAGAGAGAGAGAGAGAGAGAGAGAGAGAGAGAGCTAGAGCTAGTGTGAGTGAGTGAGAGAGAGAGAGAGAGAGAGAGAGAGAGACCTGAGTGAGCAGCTGGATTTTGAAAGCTCTCCTGGCTTAATTATTGACGTTTGCTGGAGACAGGCAAACCATTAGGAATACAGTAATATATAATTTAAGAATTCCCATGAATTGAAATTATGTAATTGGACTAATAAATGTATAAATAGTGCCTTGGTTTAAGTTTCATTACTAAATGTATTAATTAATGTATTTATTTATGTATTAATTAAATATTAATGTTTTTATATTTAATATTTAAATATATGTATTTTTATTTAATAATATATATATATATATATATATATATATATATATATATATATATATATATATATATATATATATATATATAATACAAATATATAAATAATAAATAAATGACATTTTATTTGTAAAGCACTTTTCACAATACAGATCGTTTCAAAGCAGCTTTACAGAAAATAATACTGTAATGTCTTGTCATAAATTCCTCAGTGAAGAGTTTCTGTAGTTCCTCCCACTCATCACCAGAGGGCTCTATCACCTGAGTATTGACTTTAACTCTCTGAACTCCATTTCCCATAATCCCCATACCTTGCACTGATTACCTGCTCACATGTTCCTCATTTACTCAGCTATTTAAAACTCACTCTCATTCTTTGTCATTGTGAAGACTTGTTTTGTCCTGGCTGACATTTCTGAGCATTCCCTGAGTTTATGGCATTCCCTGTGTATGATCCTGGACTGTTTACCCCTGCCTGTCTGTATTACTACATTTATTTTTATTAAAGCTGCACATTAATCTAAACTCCATTGACTCGTCATTACAGAAGACTTCACCACAAACCGATCCAGTGGCTTTTCTGCAACTCGCCACTGAGGTCTCAGCGAATGTACTGGCCGTATACCACCAACGGCTTGATCGACTGACATTGTTAACAGAGGAGCTAGTTAAGACTTGGCAAAGCCTCCATTTAACAACACCAAACCCATCAGCTACTAATCCAGTGGCTCACCCAGCACATTCACCGTTAACCCATGCCTCGCCTTTCCTGAGAAATTCAAGGGGTCACCATCTAAATGTAAGGGATTTCTGCTCCAATATTCCCTGTTTGTTAACCAACAACACGCACTATACCCCACTGATGAGTCGCATTTCCTTTGTTCACTACTCACTGGTAAGATTTGGACTGGATTACAGCAATCTGGAATGGTGAATGAACAACATTCCCTTTGTTCAGTTGCTTCCTCCAATGATTTCGTGCTGTGTTAGAACTTCCTTCACAGACAAAGATGCCGGAGATCAGCTGCTGTCTCTTCATCATGGTAATGCTCCCGCCGCAGAACACGCTCTGAACTTCTGTACTCTCGCTGCTCAAACAATGTGGGTGGAGGGCACATTAAAGCCAATTTTTCAGAAGGGGCTGAACTTGGAGCTTCAATCAGAGCTGATCTGTTGCGACTAGGGTAGGACTTCGGATCAGTTCATTGAATTGACTATATGTATTGATGATCTCCAAGCATGTAAACCCTCCTACAGTCCTGTAACACATACCACCGCTTCATTCAACCCATTTGAATCTGAACCCATGCACATTGGACACACCCACCTTACTTCTGTGGGGAGAGATCATCACGTTAAGCAGCATTTGTGTCTGTACTGTGGTCAAGCCAGACATTAACAGATTTCCTGCCCAGTTAGACCTTATTGAAGTCACCCCACTTCAGTGAGTGCTGTAGTTTATTAATGCCCTCTAATTCATGTTTTGAAGTGAGATCTGTCTCTAACATAGCCATGCTGGACTCTGGGGCAGCAGGCAACGTTATTGATTAGGATTTCACGAGGGCTCCTAATAGTCCCCTGAACTTCTGACACTCTTTTGGCAGTGGCGGCATTAGACGGATGCCCGCTTGGTGACTGATGTCATTTCTACATGTTGGAGCACTGCATACTGAAACTATTCGCCTGTATATCATCCCAGCTCCTCATTACTCTGTCATTTTAGGTCTACCTTGGCTGCAAAAACACAACCCTCAAATCTTGTGGTGCAATCAGCAAGTTACCCAGTAGTCCAGTACCTGCATCTATACCTGCCTAAAGCCTATTTCTCCAAGGAATATTAGAGCCGCTGCTGTGCAAGTTGAATCCACTTCAGTTCCCAATCTACCTCTTGAGTATTCCAACTTTGTTGAAGCCTTCGGTAAAGCCAAAGCCTCGCAACTACCTCCTCTCCAATGATTGTGCCATAGAACTACTTCCTGGTTCCTTACCTCCACAAGGCAAAATCTTCCCCTTGTCTAAACCGGAGTCTGAGGCCATGAAGTCATTGAGGAAGAACTAGCGAAGAGATTTATCAGACCCTCAGCTTCTCTTGCATCAGCTGGATGATTCTTTGTGAGCGTAAAAGAGGGAGGGCTTCGCCCTTGCCTTGATTATCATGGTTTCCATGAACTCTGCCATTGGTTCCAGCTGCCCTTAAACAACTCCACAGTGCCATGTATTTCACCAAACTCTATCTTCGCAGTGCTTACAATCTCAACTACATTCATCAGGGGGACAAGTGGAAGACTGCTTTCTCAACCAGCACAGGCCACTATGAATACCTGGTCATGCCTGTCGGATTGGCCAACAGTCCATCAGTGTTCCAAGCATTCATCAATGATGTCTTCCAAGACCTACTGATTCAAGGGGTAATCAACATCCTGATCTACTATAACACTTACGAGGAGCATGTCAAGCACATCTTGGCTGTTCTATAATGCCTTATCGCCCATCAACTGTATGCCAAGGCTGAGAAATGTGAGTTCCATCAGACATCCGTGTCTTTTTTTTTTTTATATTTCATCAGCCCAGAGGGTGTAACAATGGATAACAAAGTTGAGTGCAGTTTTGAAATGGCCACAACATACCATGATAAAAGATTTGTAACGTTTCCATTGTTTTGCCAATTTCTACAGGCACTTCATAAGAGGTTTCAGTAAGGTGGGCCGCACCTTTGTCGTCTTTGCTTAAGAGCTCATGGCTCTTGTGGTCCCCTTCTGCTCTCCAATCTTTCAAGGATCTCAAAGCTCGTTTCACCACTGCTCCCATTCTTCACCATCCTGATTGCCCATTCATTGTCGAAGTAGATGCATCTAACACTGGTATCAGAGCCAAACTCTCTCAGCGGTACGGTACACCTCCTAATCTCTTCCCCTGTGCCTTGAACTCACCCAAACTCTGCTCCGCTGAACAGAACTACTTTGTCGGGAACCGAGAACTACTAGCCATGAAAGCAGCGCTCAATGAGAGGCGTCATTGGCTCCTCTGACACGAGACCACATGGGATCGAGCTCCTGTCCATCTTCAATGGGCTGTCAGGAGACAAGAGGAACAATCCAATCGTCATCACCGCCCCAATCCTGAATACAAGCCCCAGTCAATGGATCTGGCTTTCTACTCGTGATTAAGACTTCATCTACCCTACAAGAAACTCAGTCCCAGGTAAGTTGGTCCTTTCAAAGTACTCAGACAAATAACTCCTGTTTCATACCTCCTTGCCTCCCACTTTCCATGTCCCACACTCATTGCAGAGTTTCATAGGACTAACCTGATTTGACTGGCCCCTCAACCCTGAGGAAGATCCCAGCATCGCCAGCCTCCTAGTGTCATTCGCGCTCTGTCACGAATCCCATCTCTGTAGTTCCGCTCACTCACCACCAGAGGGCTCTATAACCTAAGTATTGACTTTAACTCTCTGAACTCCATTTCCCATAATCCCTGTACCTTGCACTGATTACCTCTTCCTCATCTATGCTATTTAAGTCTCACTCTGTCATTTGTGAAGTCGGTTTTTGCCCTGGCAGACATTTCTGAGCATTCTCGGAGTTTATTGCATTCCCTGTGTATGATCCTGGACTGTTTGCTCTGTTTTGACCTGTTGCGGCCTGCCTCCTATTACGGCCTTGTTTACCTGGATATAACCTGTGATTTTTGTCTGCTGCCTGCCCTGACCTCTTGCCTGTTTATTGATTACCTTGGATATTACTGTTGCTGGTGATTGACCCCTGTCTGTGTTACTAGGTTTCTTTATATTAAAGCTGCACATTGATCAACTCCATTGACTCGGCATTACAGTGGCAGTTGGCACATGACCTGCAATACTGCAGTGCAGTACTGCAGATATTGTAGGCTTTTGTGTCAAATTGCTTATGTCCCTCATTTTTAAGTTGCTTTAGCAGACATTTTTCCAAATGACTAAACTGAAGTTTAAATCTACATTTATGGATGAATGAGTTTGAGAAGTGAACAAAAAGTAGACATACTTTCAAAACACGTCCTACTTTAAAAGCAGTATGCATCTCATGAAGTTTAAGGTGTTCTCTAGGTCAATATTGTAGAATGTTTTGAAGCTAAAATATAAGACATTTTTGGTTACTATATAATTCCATTCTTCCATTTGGGTTCATTTAATGTTTTGATAATTTTATTCTAAATTTAGTTAAATATTTTTTTTTTTTCATATTCTTTTCAAAAATTAAAATGCAATTTACAAAATACTGATTTGACTTTTGGCTAAAATGTTCAATGTTCCTTTTTTATTTTAGTTTATCACACCACCTTAAGGAATTTTCCTCTGGAGCAGATCAAGTTTAAAGTGTGTGTGCTCAATGTTATTGTGAATCTCAGCTGCAGGGGGCAGATAGTGCAGATCCAGCTGTACAGTCAGGTATTGTATAAACCACAAACTGAAAGCTGATTTGATCTAGCATTTACAGATACAATCCTATGTACATTTACAGCTACAGATGATGAAAAACGGTGAATGCAACCACAATTTGGATTCACAAAGCATCCTTCTAATGCATGTGTGGAGACGGAACACAACGCATCCTATGAGAACATCTCTTAAGTCTACCTTGGAAATACTGACGAACTCAATTGTAAAATCGTTTACTGTAGGCCAGTGATAGGCCTATGTTCAATGACTTTGAATTGTTTAAGCAAACATTTATGATTAATCAGCTAAATTGTGTAATTTGATCATTTTTAATTGATTGACAGCCAAAGCATAAAGTTAAATTAAAATATAATGTTCAAGTATATGACTGTATATAAATAATGATTAATTTTAATGGCTTTGCTTTGTAAGCATAATAACAAGGTACTCTATGCATGTTGTTTATAGGCCAAAACAATACTTATACAGTATGTAACATGGGATCCTTGCTCCATCTCTATCTATCAATGGGTCTTTGGCCTAACAAGGTTGAGACCCCTGCATTAGTCCCTTAACAGCAGGATCACTAAAGGATCAGGTTTCTATTACCCAGCATCACAGATTATTCCAACATGACTAAATTGTTCTGAAGAAAATGTAAGCGACGCTAGGGTGTAAATAAAACTTGTCACCGAAATGCTAGTGGTGTTCTAGATGGTTTCCAGTCTGATTTACTATAATACAGGAATTCTTTGTCTCTTGAATTTCAGACAACATTTCTTAAGCTAAAGAAGAAATTGTTCATGCTTATAAAGCATATGCATATTTTTCCTATTATTCATGTTCCTTTTGTGAACTATTTTCCAGAAGAGTCAAAGATTGACTCATGTCTGCAGAGAAACCGTATGACTATTTATTATATTTTAGAAAGGACATACTGGCACAAGTTCAGTTGCAGTGAACAATTACAGGCCATTATTTTTCCTCTATCTTTATGTGTTTTGCAAGATCTGGATGAAACATTTTAATAAGCAAGCAAATGACTTATTGAAAGTTATAAATCATAAGAGATTTGTTTTGGCAAGAGCAGAGGGGAAAAGGTTGTCTAGTCTTGTCTGAATACTTTTTATTGATGAGCAAAGAAGACAGGTACACTCCCACAAGAGTTAATATGATCTGCACAGTAGAAGATAGTGACTATATACGCACAAATAATTAAATGACATTAAGATCATGTCCATATTTACTGTATATGCAAGCGCGCTGACTGACCCCTACTGACATGGCTTGTAAAACACAAAGTTTTCAAATTTTTCAAGCTTCAATTGCTCTGATGGTAGCAATATATTTCGTTTTATGATTGAATTTACGTACAGTTTAGGAGGCATAATTAAGTGCATTTTAAACTATTTTTAACTAGTTATTGATTGTTTTAATTGAACTGCAATAACACGTTTGTGGCACGGTGGAGGGCGGGGCCGGGTCGTGACTCAACACGCCCAGTCCCATATTAGGCTAATCAAGCCACAGAGAGGGATAAGGGCCGATTGCGGAAGGCGGTGCGGGAGAGTTTCACATTAAACCTTTAGTTTGCATGTCAAGCCGGTTTCTTGCCTCTTCCTTGCCCGTGAGGGCGAACTTCTTTACATTGGTGCCGTAGCCCGGGAAGGAAGAGGGATACGCCATAGAAGAGTTCTCACCACTACCGTCCATCCCAACGGAGCAGCCGTGGCCATCTGCCAGGGGACGAGGAGCCCAGCCGCCTGGACGCGGAGGAACGGCCGCCGACCGCGAGGGGAGAAGGGGCTCCTAGCCGACCGCCTGGAGCGGTCAGGGGTGGAGGATACCCCTACCAGCTGCTGAAACGCAGAGGGATTGGAGACCGCCGTCTGCGAGCGGGGAAGGGATCGTGACCGACCGCCTGGAGCGGGAGAACCGCTGCCAGGGGCGGGGGAGTCCCCTTCGGCTCCCCGAGAACGCGGCGGGGTGTTCCGTCTGCCAGGGGCTGGAGGACTGCCTCGGATCTGCCTGGAGAGGCACGGCTGTCATCCATAAGAGGGTGGAGGAGTGGCCGAGGAACAAGCTGCGGTGTATCGGAGAACCGGCGAGTAAGTTTTATTTTATTTTTTTCTCTTTTTCTCCTCTCTCTCTCTCTCTCGCTGCCACTCTGCAAAGAACGCAGGAGGAATGTGGCACGGTGGAGGGCGGGGCCGGGTCGTGACTCAACACGCCCGGTCCCGTATTAGGCTAATCAAGCCACCGAGAGATATAAGGGCCGATTGCGGAAGGCGGTGCGGGAGAGAGAGATCGTTGACGGACATGTCTGTCATCCTATGTGTTTGTCTTTTGAGTTTCACATTAAACCTTTAGTTTGTATGTCAAGCCGGTTTCTCACCTCTTCCTTGCCCGTGAGGGCGAACTTCTTTACAATGTTAAAACGACAGCCCTATAAGATTAAAAAAAAAAACTCAAGTTAGCTTTGAAGTCACAGATGAAGCACAAATCTTAGCATCACTGTTATACACCACTTACACATTTTTGTTTTGGCAGCAAATGGCTAGAGAGATAGGGATCTACTGTTGGGCTGGTTCCAGCTCAGTCTTGGGTACACCTGGAAGGAGCCCACGCCAGGATCAGGGATGAAGTCTATTCATCCCCTCCAGAACGTTACAACAATATGGTCCTTTTCATCGTAAGGATCATAGTAGCAACAACAGGTGGGATACTGGAACTCATTGCCAAGTTTCTGTTTGCTAGGCAGCCTGTTATGCTGGATCATGACACAGGTAAAGGATAAGGCCCAGAGTGAAACGGCATTAGTGAGGATCTAGCTATACAACCATGAGGCAATGACGTCTGCTTTGTTGACATCAGGTGACGAGGCATTTGATTATACAAATTAAAGAGCTGGATATAAAGGACTATACAGTAATTGGCCAGAGCAAATATAGATTCAGTGTTTCCTTCATGATTGGGCCTCTTAAAGTCGACATGAAAACAGTATTGATCATATTTACTTTCTTAATGGATATCCTTGATCTTACAGTCTCATTGGTCAACATTGCATACTGATCACACTGTGAATACGGCAACAATAGGTCAAAAGTTTTAAGCTGAAATCGGTCTCTGCTTACCGAAATTCGAATCGGTGCTTCCATCTGCCGAAGCTAGAATTGTCAATAAACACTAATATTACTTCATGGTTTCCATGGGACCAGAACCAATTTATCAGAGGATGCTTGCGCAATGCGCTATCAGTAGCACTTGAAGGATAGATGCTCACACTCAAATTGCTGCAAAAATGTCTGATGGGGGATGGCGCTTGTCAGTAATTTGGCCGAATGGGGTTGATTTAAGGGTACATTAACTTTCGGAAGCAATATGTCGATTACGTGTCATCATGTTACACGTTGAACCAAATTAAAAGTTTGTCTTTTTAATCAGCTTCTGAAATGACTTGGCTGATGTCACAAATCCCTCTTACATTTCAACCCTTCCTCCAACTATCTGTAATATAGTAATATAGTAACATTTTTCATTATACAAGTCTAGTCCTCTCCTACATTGATTTCCCACTGAACACTCTGAACTATGCTAGCTAGTTTATGGTAAGTGCAATGAGCTGTGAATCTGGATACTGTTCTTTGAACTGGTTAACTTAGTTAGATGGATACGTTTTAAGTGTTGAATCCATATATCTGTATTGTCAAATCAAAGCAAGTTTCTGGGGTTTAAAAGTCCAATCATTGATTGTTACAGTAGGTAAGCTGCAAGGTCATTTCTCAAATCTCTCAGCTGGAACACAGGTGGAAATACAATTGGGTGTAAGGAATTTCACCTCGGCTATCCATTGTGTAGAAGATCAGCGCCAAATGTGGATTTCACAGTTGAAGTGTGCATAAGTCAAATAACACATTTTTCAATGTAGGAAAAATGTGTCCATGTTTCTTGTGTGCTTTGTGCAAGAAAACTTTTGGCATGGCCTGTTGCAAATGATAAATGAAAGAAGGTTAATGATAGTAGCTGTCTCTGTTTTTACTTTTATAGATTTTTCCACTACATGGCATTTGACAGGGAATATCAGGATGACGTCACCATTACAAAATGTAGGTATTAATCAATTAAGGTCTTAATTGAGAGATGGTCTTACATCTACAGCCTGTTACTTCAACTTTATTCTATTATTATTATTCTAACATTATCTGCTTTTTGAGACATCAAGAGAAAGATTTTTTTTTCGATTTATTAGTGTTGCTTGTTAAGACAAGCATTAAAGGGGTAGTTCACCCAAAAATGAAAATTCTCTCATCATTTACTCACCCTCATGCCAGCCCAGATATGTATGATTTTCTTTCTTCTGCTGAACACAAACAAATATTTTTAGAATAATATTTCAGCTCCGTAAGTCCATACAATGCAAGTTAATGCTGACCAGAACTCAAAAAGCTCCCAAAAGGAGATAAAGTCAGCATAAAAGCAATCTATAAGACTCCAGTGATTTAATCCATGACTTTTGAAGTGATCCAATTGGTTTTGGGTGAGAACAGAGCAAAATGTAACTCCCTTTCCACTGTACATATTATCGTTTCAGTCTCTAGGCATGATCATGATTTCAAGCTGTAATCACGCTTGAAATCATGATCGCCAAGGAGGCTGCTGATGTCAAGACTTACAGTGAAAAAGTATTTACATTTTGGTCTATTCTCACCCAAAACCAATTGGATCACTTCAGGAGATATTGAGTAAACCACTGGAGTCTTATGGGTTACTTTTATGCTGACTTTATCTCCTTTTTGGAGCATTTGGAGTTCTGGTCACTGTTCACTTGCATTTTATGGACCTACAGATCATTTGTGTAGGGATTTAAAGAAACCCCAAACCTAAGTATTAAGCTTTGTGTAACTATTCCATGAATGACACCTTAAATCACAAAGCTTTTTCAACAGAGGTGTACTATTTCTTTTTGATCTCATAGAAAATCGACATGTTGCTTCTGAATGTTCATGTGCCCTGAATTCAACCCGATTGAACTGACAAGCACTATCCTCCATCTGACATTTTTACATCAATACACCTTACCCTCTAGTGCAGGGGTCGGGAACCTATGGCTCACGAGCCACAAGTGTCTCTTTGTTAAAAATCAGGTGGCTCGCAGGGTCTCTCACCATTCACCAACACATGATCGTTTAAAACTTTCTAGAGATACTTTTCCAACAGAAAGTGTGGGTGCGATTGTAAAGCTTGAAGCCAATGACACTGTTTTGATTTCCTTTCTCCCAAATTTTACAGCCTACTTCTGGTGAACAAGGTTTGAAATGAACACCCTCCAAATGCTGATTTTTTTTTTTTTTTTTTTTTTTTTTTTTTCATGCTGAGTATTTTGCTGATGTACCAGCCACTGTGGAAGATGACCCGAAAGACTTGTCGGAGTGATATATATATATATATATATATATATATATATATATATATATATATATATATATATATATATATATATATATATATATATATATAACAAGAAATTGGACACAAAGACGTGCGTTTGACAAAATGTGATTATACGCAGTGAGCTCTGAGTGCAATGAAAGCGCTTCTCCAACACACACACACATGCATAGAGTTCTGGGACTTGTTTCCCAATAACTATTGATCTTAGCTGTTAAGAGCATTTTCTACGAGCGATTTTATGAACGTATTTTTTGTGTGCAACCAGGATGGGATATATCAACCACAAAATGCAACCAGACTCAATCCAGTTTGCAAGCTCCTCTCCAAATGCATTTCATGCACGCGTAATATTGCTCATCTACCTGCAAAAGGTGTCTCGGAGTGACACATGACAAGAAATGCTCACGTGATTGAAGAAACACACTATATTATATTTTTAAGAACAGACAAAAGAAAAGCCCTCAATCATCGTGTCTGATTCACTGTTCAGAGGCATGTAACGGGACGTTGTCTTGAGTTATCACACCTTTTTCTCTGTTTCATTGAACTTAAAACGGTTTGCAAAAATAATATAGTCTATGAGAATGCTGCACATGATCTCCGATCATCTCGTGAGGTACTGCGAGTTTAGTTCGCTCTTACACATTGTGAACGCAACTCTGCAGGTTCAGTAATATATACAGTTTTCTTTGTATTAAATAAACAAAGACGAAAGTGATTAAATCATGAGGTAATACAAGACACGTTCACCTTGAACCTAAAATTGAGTTCTATTTTTTTATTTTTTTGTCATAAATATTTAGAATAAATATGACCAAAATGGAATACAAACACATTCGATAAGAACACACATTTGGCAGCATTTTTGGGAACACAATCATTTTTTAGGCTCATTTATTATTAATTATTATAATTATCTTTACATTTATAATTGTCTTTAGTTCTTAACTTGTATGCTAGTAATTTTCACCTGTTGCTGATACTGACACTTGAGTGATGGCAAATGGAGCCGTTGGAGATGGTAAATGTTTTGGGGAGGTGATTATAAGATTTTTTTATCTTATAAAGCCTTGGGGATTGACCATATAATCAGATATTGATATTTTAAATGCGATTATCATTAAAATGTTTTTACGTATCGGCCAGCCCAAAAGGGAAGTAAAATTTTTCATGAAGTAAAATGGTGTAATTTTATGGAGACCCGCACAAACATGTGTACTCAATTCCATATTGCAACATGTTACCTATTCATGTTTGCATATTTGTTTGTTTTTGAGTAGTCTATGGGCAATATACACAATTTTTTTAATTGAAAAACTTAGTAAAATAGTAAATTATTCGTTTGTGGTTTGGCTCTTTCGAAAAAAATACATCAACCAAAATTACAAAAATGGCTCCTTAGTGAAAAAAGGTTCCCGACCCCTGCAGTGCTACTGAAACATGCGTACTGGTCCTATGGAAACCAGGAAGTAATCACGTTCACACAAACAATGGTTAGAAAACATTTCAACCGGAAACTGAAGCTCATACATGCCCATTTACAGTACGTTCAACAACATTTCCAGCTTTGGCCACTTGTGCCAGTGATTTAACTTGCAGCAGAATGGTCAACCTACTGTTGCCAATTTACAGTATGATCTTTCTGAAGCAATTGGACATAAAATCCTAGATTGAGAAAATCATATATAGCCTAACTGCTGGGCTATTTTGAATTGGGCCAGTACTTTCTAGACTATTCTAATTAACTTGAACATGAGTTAGTTTAAAAGACATTTCAAAAACCCTTTTAATTTCATGCACAGCAAGTTTAAAAAAAAAAAAAAAGTTAAAGTCATACAAATGTAACCAGACATTGTTGCTAAATGTACACATCAGAATCATCAAGCAAGTTCCAAACAAGTCTGTCTCGTTAAGTCATTTCAGAGTCCAAATGTGCTTATAAGACCAGTTTGTTGTTTTAGTGAGCACGCATTTGAAGATATTCAATAAATAGCCTAATCTCTGATTGTGCAATATGTTACTGCTGACATGCATTGCACAACGCATGTCAAAAAGTCAAAATATCCACACATGCGTGGTTTACATTCAGTTTATGTTCCTTTTATTTTATTAATTAATGATGGTAAAAAACAATGCATGATCATTTTGCTTCTAACAATCCATCAATACAAACCTCAAAACTCTTCAACAACATCTATTCCTCTTTTTGCATTTAGCAACCTTTAATCTACATTTTCATTAATAGCACTTTTAAATATTCTCAAAAATTCTGGTATTTAAGAGTTTGTTTCAAGAAAAGATATATGGTAACTTAAAACTTTAGCTTTTGTGTGATGCTGCATCCACACCAATAGGTGTCAGTAACAAGTCAAAGACCTTCATCGTAACAGCAGCAGCAATAATAATAATAATAATAATAATAATAATAACAACCGAGTGCACTTTTAAACCATTACTTTATCAATCAAATACATTAAGTGCAATATATCTGCTAGAAGATGTAGTCTATGTGACTTATGTTAACGTTTGGGCTCTATAGGTGATGTTTAGAGATGAACACACTAGGTAAACAAGTGGTTTCCATAATAGATACAGTATTACTACATTGCAGAGGTTCCAAAACTGTATGGCGCGGGACCTCAGTCTGCTCAGTGCAATATTTTAAAATTGTTTCACTAAGGCCGGCTGCTTTCAAACTCTCACGTATGTCTGCGTGTGCTGTATAGAGCATTGTGTGCTGTAAACGGTCAAGATCGCTTCATAGTCATAATGACCCTCTTGACGCAATACAGCCGTTAATGTGCTGTATTATGTTCATGAGTGTAAGCAGACATGACAAACATCTTACATCTCAAAATATCTGTGCAATGTGTAAATGTAGCCTAAAAGACCTGCTACTGTCTTTTATATCATTAATATTAATCAAACGATAGCAATATTGACAATAAAACTAGAAAAACAAATGAACTGTCCTCAGCTTTAAAGGATTAGTTCAACCAAAGATGAAAATTTTCTCATCATTTACTCACCCTCATGCCATTCCAGATGTGTATGAATTTCTTCTGCTGAACACAAAGATTTTTAGAAAAATATCTCAGCTTTGTAGGTCCATATACAATGCAAGTGAATGGTGGACAGAACTTTGAAGGTCCAAAAAGCACAAAAAGGCAGCATAAAAGTGATCCATAAGACTCTGGTGTTTTAATATAGCCTATGTCTCTAGAAGCGATATGATAGTTGCGGATGAGGTACAGATCAATATGTAAGTCCCTTTATTAATATCAGTCTTCACTTTCAGAATCTTCTTCTTTTGTTTTTGCCAATTTGCATTCTTTGTGCATATCGCCACCTACTGGGCAGAGAGAAGACTTTTTTGTGAAAAAGGACTTAAATATTGATCTGTTTCTCACACACACACGCAAACACACACCTATCATATCATTTTACATATACACTTTAGCATGACTAGAATGTTGAATTGACCAATCAGCATCCAGGACTGGTGCCACATCCAAATATGCATACTTCTCTACTATATGCTTTATGGCAAAAGCATCACGCCAGTGAATATGCTACCATCCAATAAAAACACTGAATTAAAAAAAAAAAATAGTGAAGAGCCGTGATTCGGTTGGCTCTCTTCAACATTAAGTACTATATATACCAAGAAAGTTATTACTTGTGATTAAATTGTACTTGTTTAAAAAAAAACAAAGTACATTATTTTTTTCACAGTTGTTGTTATTACGTCATATTTGGGTCATGGGACAACGGCCACTTACCTGGATGAAGAATGTCCAGAATCTATTCATATTACTCACCTACATACTGTACCTAAAGCATGTCTTTTTTAACTGCCTAGAAGTGCATCCTTCATCAATTGCAGTACCTACTCTGACAGTGCGCAAATTCGTACAAAGCATGTAACAATATGTTTTGTTTTAACTAATCAAAAGGTAGTGCACTGCTTCATGTGTGAGAAATCCTGTGCAGGTTTCTGATTTCTTACTGTACAATTTGTTTAACCCATGATGCAATTTATCAAAATTAAACAAACAGTGAATAATGTCACTGTACTGCAATCCACTGCAGGTATTGAGTTTAGAAATAATTGAAAGTCACTCAAAGTGAGAGCAAATTACTTTACAAAATGACAAAATGCTTCAGAGAAATTTAAGTTATACTTTTATTTTAGTTTAAGTACATGGTTCAGCTGCTAAGGCGATATTAGCTGAAACCTTTCTATTCATAATAACAATCTCAATAAATGTGGACATTAGTTGTATTTAAAGGGATAGTTCACCCAAAAATGAAAATCCTCTCATCATTTACTCACCCTCATGCCATCACAGATGTGTATGACTTACTTTCTTCTGCAGTATTCAAATTTAAATTTTTATACAAATATTTCAGCTCTAAGTCCTCAAAATGCATGTGAATGGGTGTCAAAAATGTTATGCTCCATAAAGCACATAAAGGTAGCATACAAGTAATCCATATGCTCCTGTGGTTAAATCCATATCTTAAGAAGTAATATGATAGTTTTGGGTGAGAAACAGATAAATATTTAAGTAAAATTTTTTCTTGAAATTCTCCTCCTGCCCAGTAGGGGGTGTATGAATGAAGAATGTGAATCATCAAAAACACAAGAAGAAGAATGTGAAAGTTAAAGTGGAAATTGACTAAAAAAGGGAAGATAATAAATGTATATAATTTATAGTATAGTATGTATATACATATTGATCTGTTTCTCACCCATACCTATCATATCAATTCTGAATACATTGATTTTACCACTAGCGTTTTATGGATTACTTTTATGTTGACTTGTGTTTTTCTTTTCATTATTATTATTTTTGGTGCTTCACAATGTTTACACCCATTCTCTTGCATTGTATGGACCTACGGAGTTCAGATATTCTTCGAAAAATCTTCATTTGTGTTCTGCTTAAGAAAGAAAGTCATACACATCCGGGATGGCATAAGGGTGAGTAAATGATGAGAGAATTTTAATTTTTGGGTTTACTATCCCTTTAATGAAAAGACTCAGCACATATAGCATTATGTGTGTTTGTTTATATTTTGCAGGCATGTAGATTTACGGAACTTTGACAGCTGAGAAAGATGATTGACTGGCCATTTGCGCTGATGTGTAAACAAAGCCATGTCATGGTTGGTGAGTAATCACATCTGTTGCCTTATAGGCATTTATAGTTAGGTGTGTAGGATAAACTCACTCCCACGCACCACAGTACGTCCATGTCCATGGATTTAGAGTTTGTGTTATTCTAGACATGCCCAAACATGCATCTGTTAATGATCAGAAAAGTGGCAGTTTTGGGCTTGTGCACAGGAGTAATCAACATGTAAAATGCATTTTTACATAATGTCACCACATAAAAGTGGTTTATTTCTTTGTGCTAATGGACACAACATAATACTACTTGTAGAACATCACTGTAATGACGTGTTTTGATAAGGTTTGAAGAAGATAAAAGGATCTTAAAACTCTTTTGAAAAAGACGTAATTGATTTTTAATGTATTCTAAATGTAAACATTAGATATGCAAAACACACAACAATCAATTACTACCTATTGTAAACTACTGCAAACTACCCAACTTAGTTTTTACATTTTTATAGGACAATATTAGTGTCACTTGCCTCTGCAAAACTAACTGCCACAATTCTTGGATGTTCTGTTGCAATATGTTTTAATAGAATGTTGTGGGTGGTTGCTAGGGCGTTGCTATAGACCATTTTAAGGACTGTTCATTGATGATGTCAAGTGATGACGTCACTGTTCTGTGAACATTTACTGCTTGTCAAAAAAAGAGACCATTTTGCAGAGACGGGACACTTCTATTAAAATGAATGGAAGAAATTGGAATGCCCAATGGCAGCCAACAGTCAACAAAAAAATACAGCCTTATCACCGCTGACTTTGAACACCGAATGTGCCTCTCCTTGGGAGACTAGTCTTTGCGGGTCCAGGAATGGATTTGGATGCACCCCCGGCCTGAGTTAGATGCGACAGCGAGTATTGGAGCATGCATCGCGACCGGGCCGCTCGAGTGAATCCGGCGCCACATGCCTCGGACAAATAAAATTTGACTGCTTATTTGAAATATGTTCTTTTATCATTATCCTGACCAACCATTTAAGAGATTTCGGTCTTTCCCCATTCAAGTTGATAGGAGCTGCACTTTCATGACACTGCCCAAACTGCCCAAGAGCATTCCAAAAACGTCCGCCAAGAGGAGTGAGTGACTTTGAAAAAGCAACTTTGTTGAAAGGATCCGTAAATACTTTTGGACCGTTCTAATTCATTTGTTTTTGTTAACATTATTAAAAATGGTCTAGAGGTGGTTACTTTCTGGTCCAGTAAACCGTAAATCTGATCACCTGAAGCACAAATAGTGTGGGACGAGTCACACATCAAAGTTTAATACTTAAGGTGCACTCAGCAACTTTTGTTTTGATGTCATCTTGGACTTGGACTGACACCTAGCAGCGTGGATGCAGCATCATTCAAACACAATAGTTTTCAGTCAACAATGCCATTATAGAAATTCACTATTCACAGTCAGACATGATTAATTTAATCCATGAGTTATGTGTCCAATAACAGAGTGGTTACTGAGGTTAAGCGATAAATATATTTGGCAGGTCATGTGATCCTAACATGGCATGAGCCTCCTTCCCTGAGAGTCCCCCAAAAACGCGAAATAATTTCCCCATTTTCTACTTGACACCTCCTCGAAAGCTGTCACCCTCTTCATCTCCACACACCACTCAGGAAATGAGAGCGTTCCATCCGACTGCCATCCTTTTAAAGTAACATGCCTAACAATCATCACACTGGACAGAAACCAATTTTTTTGGGTGTTTATCCCTCATATTGATGGCTGCCCCATTGCCCAAAATACAGAGAATGGGGCAAAATTACATTTGAGTGCCCAATGCGTCACATATAAAACTCTGAACCTTCAACCAAAATTCTTGGATCTTAACACACCGCCAAAAAACATGGGTTGTGTCTCCATCTTCTGATTGGCATCACCAGCAGGTGGGTGTGTCTTTAAGACCAAGCCTATACAATCTAGAAGGGGTACAATAGAATCTATGTAAAATCTTGAATTGCATATGGTGCACCCTTGTATCTCTAGTTGCAGACTTGATGTTTTTTTTTAATCCTAGCCCACACTCCCTCCTCCAATACCAAGTCTAATTCTTTCTCCCATAATCTCTTGATAGAATTTAAAGCTCCATCCCACAGACTCTGAATTAGCTGGGAGTAATACACTGATGCCTCATGACCTTTTACAAAAACAGTAATCACCTCTCCCAGAGTATCTTCTGCTTTAGGCGGGGTGTAAACTACTCTCAAAAACAGTACAGAGCAGGTGGCGCAGCTGTAAATACCTATAGAATTGAGATCTGGGAATCCCAAATGTTGAACCAAATTTTCAAAGGATCTTAACACTCTACTCTCATATAGGTCACTGAGTGTAGTAAACCCCCCCTCACAATCCACTCTGACCATCAGAAAGGGGATTTATTAATACTTAATTTGGATTTCAGTCATACGCTCAAGGCAACATTTAAATAAATGTCCGAATTTAACACACTGGACGGTTTTGTCCATATCGAGTGTAAATGGGAGATAACGGGGTGTAACTTAACTTCTCTGATTAGTGTAATTGAAAGGCTTTGCAATGGCAAAATTGGGCAAGAACAAATGTCTGAGACTGAATGCAGAATAATAAAACAAAATCTTGGGTAGGCTTAGCCCAACCTTTGTCAATCGGCCTATGCAACTTTTTAAAATGTTATCTAGAGCGCATACCATTCCAAATGAAGGACTTCGCTATGGTATCAAATTGCTTGAAATAAGAGGGGGGGACATATACAGGGAGAGATTGTAGCAGGTAGTTAATTTTTGGAATACAAATCATTTTAATTAGATTAACCATCCCAATCATAGATAAATGTAAATGAAGCCCACCTGCCCACGTTGCTCAAATCTTTTTATTAAGGGGTCAAAATTAACTTACTAAATCAGACAAATTTGCTGGTCCACTGGAAGGCGCCCTGCTGAAAAGCTGTTTCCGAACAGTACGCTGTCAGAGCCAAAGCTTCGGATTTAGACCACTTGACTCTGTATCCTAAAAAATTTGAAAAGGAATTAATAATTCTGCGGAGGCAAGGCATAGATCTAATGGTTTCGGAGATGAATAATAAAATATCATCAGCGTAAAGCAAAAGCTTATGCAACATACCTTCCGCCACCACCCCTGGAAAATCATCTTCCCTTCTTATCGCGGCTGTCAGTGGTTCCAGGGCAAGACAGAACAATAATGGGTTAACAGGGCAACCCTGCCTTTTGCCCCTATCCAGAGAAAAATTGTCTGAAATTAATCAATTTGTTTGTGCCGTCGCTATCGGGTGTCTAAAAAGTAACTTAATCTATCCAATAAAAGTATTCCTGAAAACGTATATTTCCAAAATCTTAAAAAGTTAATCCCATTCTACCACATCAAATACCTTTCTGTCAAGTTAGATGGCAGTGACCAGAGTCTGATCATTTGCTACTGACCACATGATATTGATAAAACGCCTAATGTTATCAGAAGAACTGTAGCCCCGAATAAATCCCACCTGATCTATATGTACAAGAGATGTCATAACTTTACTTAATCGTTTAGCCATAACTTTTGACTATTTTTACATCTAGCTGGATCAGGGAAATTGGACAGTAACTCTTACACTTGCTTGGATCTTTGTCCTTTTTAAGAATCAGACTGATCCTGGCTTGTGTCATGGTTAGTGGAAGCTTTCCATTCTTTAATGATTCCATATAAACTTGCAACAAAAGTGAAGCCAGTTCTGTACATGAGATCAAAAACATTCAGCGGCAAAGCCATCTGGCCCCGGAGCCTTACCTGTAGGCAAGGCCTTAATTACCTTGGCAAGCTCCTCCAAGGTTATCTCAGAATCAAGAGAATTGTTTGCTCTGTCATCAGTTTAGGGAGTTCTAATGGTTCAACAAAGTTTCTAATATCTTCATGGAACTATAGAGATCAAGATAGAATTCTTTAAAAGCATTTTTAATATTTATGGCTGAGGTAAAAATGTATGAGGAATGGTAGAAAAATACTCTCTCTCTCTCTCTCTGCATATATATATATATATATAGATAGATACATAGATAGATAGATAGATAGCCAACCAAAAGCTTTCCGGCTTTGTCCCCTGACTCAAAGTATGACTGTCTTGCCCTTAATAACCAAAACACCACCTTAATATAATAGTATTATATCTGTATTTCAATCGGGTCAATTCTCTGAGGCCATCAGACGACATTTGGTGCAACACCTATGGCTCGCACTTTTCATATTGCCTTCTCATGCTTTGGATTGTTTGATGAATGAGGAATACTGTATGATCCGACCCCTAAGAACTGCCTTAAGTGCCTCCCCAAGATACTGAGGACCAGTTGATTTCCATATAAACATTCATTTCAGCCTTTAACATTTGTTGGAATTTTGGAACTTTTTCTCTGTATATGGCAACACCTCTAAACTCACCAGGGCATGACCTGAGACTAAAATGTTTACAATTGAGCAATCAACAACAGATGAAATGAAGGACTTACATATATATTCTAGAATAAATCTTATGGACTGATGAAATAAATGTATAGTCCCTACCAGATGGGTTCAAAAGTCTCCAAATATCTGTAAGACCAAGATTTTTACACATCCTGTGAAGCGTCAATGTTGCTCTAGTGTGCTGCACACTTTTGCTTCACCATGATCAAGGACATCAATAGATTAAAGTCTCCTCCCAATATTATATCATGAGGGATGCCAGAGGCTTGCAACATCCCTTCCAGATCTATAAAAAATCCCTGATCAACAGCATTAGGTGCGTAAATATTAGCCAAAATAAAACTATGGCCCTGCATTTCTGCTAAAACAATAATGACTCTTCTTAATTTATCTTTGATCTGTTTGAGACATCTGCATTGGAGATGCTTACTTATCAATGTAATGACTCCCCTGCTGTTACTTGAGCCAGCACTAAAGGAAACATGTCTACCCCATATCTTCCCAAATTTTTTCAGCTTCCTGTGGGGAAAGATAAAGTAGTGTCAAGTAATTTCTTGAAGAAAAACTATATCATATTTCTTACATTTAAGAGGAGAAATAACTTTCCTTCATTTTGGTGTGCCCTAACCCATTTACATTCCAATTGGAGAGAGACAATCCACTCATAATAACATTTGACATTTTTAGATTGTCAAAAATAAAATTGTAAAGACCACATTCCACATTAGAGCAACAATCAATCCCCAAACTTCCCCCGAACCAAACAAACAGAAAAAAGAATAACGTGTGCATTAGTTCTGCGCACAACAGCACCAAACTCAAACAGTCCATGTACGCCTACGAGAGCCCCCGTGACAACTGCCATCAGATTGCTTAAGTTTCTATACAAATTTTGTAAAACAGAATTACACAACAGAAAATAATCTATAAAACAAACTCCAGCCAATAGGCAGGATAAACACAAATAATTCATCCGCATAACTGCCCCGAAGGTGTGTTCCTCCACAAAACAAACTCCAGCCTCTAGCAGATCCAGCAAACGGTTTCCTTTAATGGTCAAGTGAATGTTCAGTGAGTCAGGCTCACTTGGCTGCACTGTATCACCAAATGACTTACTCAGTCCATTGACTTTATGGAGGAAAATGCTTGCTGTGGGCATGTAAGTGCTTTGCAGCCATCCTTAGCATCTATTCTCAATTTGGCCAGAAACATCAGAGCAAAAGCAACCTTCTGTTGATGTAAGAGTTTCTTGCATTTCTTGAATCGATCCCGTTTCTCTCTTGTAGAATTCTCTCGGGGCCTGTCTCCCTGATCTCCATGCCGGAACCCTGTGATCTCGATTTCCAGTTTATGGCAGTTTATGGCCGGTTATGTCGATCAGACTTGGAAAGAGCCCATCCAGAAATGTCACCAAATCTCAAACTTCTTCGTCTACAGGAATTCCAACAATTCGAATATTATTTCACCAGTTACGATTCTCCAAGTCTTCCAACTTTTCCTAGAGATGCTCCAAATCCACTTTGGTCACTAACGGATTAGCAGATGACTCCAGATAATCGATCTGTTTCTCGACATCCCCCACTCTTGTAACCATATCAGTGAATTTTGTCTCCATGGCAGTGATTGATCAGAATAATACAGCAAGATCCTCCAAGTTAGCAACAACCTTCGTCAGCATTGCCGACATGTTCACCAATTCATGCCGAATCTCCTTCACTTCTCCGGCCAAATTGACTTTTTTGATTTTTGAAAGACAAACATGACATTTTTGACATGAAATGTATTAAAACTAATAAAGTGCGCAGAGCTCGCCGTTCACACGTCTGAACATGGCATGGCGTCTCGTGACTCCTGCCGCTGTGGAATTATCAAATAATTCCTTGTTCTCAGATATCAAAGACAAGAGCAGCTCCACATCCATCTTCAACACATGTTCCTAGTTTTCCTTCTTTAAGAGTTTAATGTCAGTTAACTTAGCAACTTTTGGTGCGTTGGCACCACAAACATGTTAGATTTTGTAGCGGCATCAGCTCGTGAGATGTGACTAAAAGCGCTTAACTTCTTGGTCGGTCAGCTTTCTTCACATTGAGAAGAAAAAAATTGGACTGCACTCTGAAAAACTTAGGAATGTCGGTGGATGATTTACCAGACCTGGTGTGAATATCACCATAGGAATCCATGGTTCAAAGCTCAGTCGCAATGAGCACTGGCAAAAAAAATTCAGGCTTGGTGTGAATATGCCTTAATTGAGATGTTTACCATAGTGAGCAACACTCATGAAATTATAATCAGAACGAACCGTTTATTAAACCACCTAGTGATCGCATCTTCATTTCCAGAGATTTAAACCTTGATTTAACTGCACATGACAAGAGAAACTCTGATTAATACATTAGATGTCATCCAACAGCCAATGGCTTTTCTTTCTTTCCATAAGAGCTGATGCTTTAGCAGAATTCTGTAGATCAGTTACCTTTTTCCATCTTGTACATATCCTTGTGTATACCAGCTTTAATAAAGGACAGGACAGTTGAGTTTGGGCACTGGGTTTTAAGCTTTATCCATAAAATATATTTCTCATGTGGTAACTAAACAAAACATTGTCTGTGTAAAAACTTGCACATCCCCTCCATTCAATGTGATCAAGTCACAGCCGAGCTCCCTCACCCACCTTTTCTATGGGTACTGTGGTATTTTCAGGATACTTAGGTATCATTAGTGGCTTGAGATGTGGAGGCTGACACTGCATGTGTGGAGTAGTGCTGTCTCAGGTCTCCAACTCTGATGACTGTAGTCACTTTTTGGTGTTTAGCCTTTATTCCCTTTGAATCACTCTTTAGTAATGCAGTGGCTTTAAACCACACATTTACAGTCAACATGAAATCAAAATGGACCCTATTAACTTTTATTACACATTCCTGGTCTTACTTTGAACAAGTCATTCATACAATATGATCACACAGGACAACAACATGTTGCTTAAAGTTAATTTACCCTGAAATCAACCACATTCAGCTGAAGTAATGACAAACAGAATCCCACATCAGACATTGTTTGCATCAATTTTAGTGTGAACACATTTGATAGCTACTGATAAGCACATTGCACAATTTATGTCTGAGACATGGGTTCTGGTTCCATGGGAACCAGGAAGTAATCACATTCAAAGGTTGCATTTTCACTCAGAAATTACATTTTTACTCCTTTTACTGGTTAGCTTTAGGGTTGGAGTTTGGGTAAGGAGTAGAGTTAATAAAACATGTATTCCTGTTTATTGTATTACATAATTTACAACCAAAAATACAATTAGCTTTTTGTGTCACTTTGTTGACATTTCGGAAACTGAAGCTCACGCATGCCCATGTGATCAACAACATTTCTATCTTCGTCTACTGTGAGGCAGTACTTTGAAATTCGGTATGCATATACCAATTTCAGCAGATGTAGGTTTTCTTTGAGTCAATCACCTAAGATGTAAATTTCATGTGACTGATCACAGTCTACAGCCGTTGTAAAATGACTTCTTGACATGCTGACAATGCTGTTTGGCTCTGTTTGTTTGAGTGCTGCAACAACTTGCTCAATCAATGTTGTGAAGTGAGGTGGGACTTATAGTGTGTGGGGCAAAGGGGGCAGTAGAAGTATTTAGGATACCTGTTTGGGAATAATCGATATTTTAAAATTCAATTTGGAGCCTCAAGTGTTACAACACACCTCAAATTTGAAGTGAACATGAAATGCTGTTCCCAAACCATTTGACTAATTCTATATTTCTTGATTTCATGTTGACTTTAAGGCCATTTAATGTGAGAGAGTTTGCCATGTTGCAAATCAATCTCCACCCCGATTATTCTAAACTAAATTATTGCATCAGTAAAACTGTCAAACCTGATATCTTCTACCCCATATAATTCCTCAATAGCTCTTCAAGCATACCAATGTCATGATATATATTTTCTTATACTTCATGCATTACATTTAGCAAGCATAATGTGTTCTCAGGGAAACAATTGGTGAAAGAGAACAGGCATGTAAAGAGAATGTGAAGAATTCGTTTTAAACATAATTTCCTCAACTGACAGATCTGGTCCAGAGGAGGCCCCCAGTCAAGTTGCCCAAGGAATGTGCAAGCACAACAGGGCTGACATAGAAATCATATACTGCTGTTTGTATCGTGTACATAAGAACATTATTGCATTACTGAGTGGTACAACGGCAGTTTATCTCTTAAAATTAGAAAACACAGTCATTTGGTGTACTGAAGCATAAACTTCAGACAGCTACCATTAATGCACATTTCTTCACCAATTGTAGTGAAATTCTTCATATTGTGACTCTTATTAGATTGTAATTGTAATTCTTTATATTTGGGGATATCAAATAATTCACTATCACGTTTAGAGTTAGTGCAAATTGCAGCGGTTAGACTCCTGACTGGCACCAGGAAGTATACTATTATCATTCCAGTTTTAGCCTCTTTGCATTGGCTTCCAGTCAAATACGAAGTTCAATTCAATTTACTTCTAACGTTTTTAAGGGTTTACATGGATTTGTACCAGATTATATTTCAGACCTCTTGCATCAACATTAAACCGCTAGACCTGTAATATCTTCACAGAGCCTGCTTTTAATTGTCCCTAAATCCTGTTTGAAAACCAAAAGGGGATTGTGCCTTCTCTGTTGCAGCCTCTCGCCTTTGGAATAGTCTGCCGATTCATATAAGATCATGTGATGGCATTGAATCTTTTAAAGGAGACATTTTATACCCCTTTTTACACTATGTCATATAAGTATCAGGTGTCCCCAGAATGTGTCTGTCAAGTTTCAGCTCAAAATACCTCACAGATTGTTTATTCTACCATGCCTTTATAACCCCGTTTTGTAGCCCTGTTCCAAATGGCTGTTTTAGTGTCTGTAGCTTTAAATGCATATGAGCTGCTGCTCTCCACACCCCTTTATGAAAGTGGGTTGTGCCTTTCCTGCTGGTGCCATGGATACCCCAGCAACAACAATGCAGGAGAACCAATATGGCTGCTACTTAAAACAACGGAGTACAGCCATACGTCTTGACAAATTTGTGTAACTTTTGTAAAACTTTTTGAAAAATTAGGACTGCGCACATTTAGGGCTCACACACTCTGCTATAGATAACATTTGCACCATGCGTCCTGTACATCTGACCGAAGCATACTTTGGGCTTTTTCAATGATAGTCTCTAGATATGGCTTGAGTCCCTTCTTTAATGTAAGTCTATGGGATTTTTTCCACCCGATTTATCATCTGTCCGATGAAAACCTTAAGTCTGATTGCTTTAAAAAGTAATAGCTCACCTCTCCTCAACAAACTGTATGATTTGAGGTATCATTCATGACTGTAGCACAAATGAGATGTTATGGACTAAAGTTTAAGGCTAAGTGTATGAACTAAAGTAACAGTAAGTGATAAATAATGTCACATAGAACTAAAAAGGTTTTCATTTTCATTGTGCAAAATTTAATTTCCTACTTTTCTCATTTGCTTTTTTGGGATGAAATATTGACCCAAAACTTTCTAGCCAGTTTTCATGAGATTCACCCCAATATTACTCATTTTGTTGGTTCTTCCATTAGGGTGGGGATTAGCACAATTATCTCTCGTCAAATGTCGTATCATTGCCTCCACCTTGTGAAACAGGAGGTGATACACAGGTCTTGATTGTGCATTCACTTCAGCCATCAGCATCAATACATCCATGCCCATCTGCGTCACCATTTTACCTTCACATTATTTCTCAGTGAGCTGAAATCAGTGGGGTGGGACACCTAATTCCTCCCATTGTTAACCTTCTTATCTGCCCCTGGACTTTGAAAACCGGGCTCTCCGTTAGAAATGCTTGCCCACTGCTGTCACTTTGTCAGTCCCAGTGTCTGAATAGATAAAAGACTAGATAGAGACCCTGATAGAGCGTCACTTAGGGAAAGGGAAGGGCTTTTGAACTAAAGAAGGCGCTTCAAAGAGCTTTCATCAGCTGTATTATGCTTTGTCAGAGCTCTCTGAAACATTTTCTGTAAGGTTTACTGTGGAACAGAAGAGACACCCCAAAAGAAACTTTCCACCCATGGTGACCTTGGTAAGACTCAGTCAGACCCAATGTTTTAGTTCTGTCATCCTTGTCATGAAGTGCTTTCTTGTTTGTTCAAGACTTCAAAAGAAGATGTCCACCTCAATTTGCAATTTCTGTCCTTCGTGAGTTTTTAATTTTATTTATTTATTATTATTTTTATTTTTTTTAATGAAAATTAGTCTAGTTAATGGTGTATCTCATGAGGGAAAAGTTGAAGCTCCTGTGAAGAACATGTCCCATTCATATGTCACACAGAAAATCAAAAGAAAGAAATCACAAATTATATTTTGTGAAAACTATGCCTATTTTAGGACCAATAAGACAAAGTAGGACCAGTAACACTTTTCATGACAATGAGTTTTCAAAATTTTCTTCTTATAGTTAGTTAAGCTGAATGACTGCCTCTGTCCTCATTTACTTTCATTGCATCCTTTTCCATTCACTGAAAGTGAATGGTGACTGAGACAAACATTTGGACTAACATCTCCTTTGGTCTTCCATGTAAATCAAGTAATAGAAAAAGCATGAGGGTGAGGGAATGAAGACAGGTGAACTGGAAAGGACATGTGTCTCGTAATTTCAAACATAGGCTCTGTTCCTTTGTAATTTAATTTCAAAGACTCTGTTCTTTCATGAGCTGTCTCCTGCCTACATAGGCAGCTGTATTCTATGGCAACACCCTCACTGAAATGAAACCTCATAAGAGACCGATTTGGAACACTCTTAGCAGGTAGCATCATGAGTAGCATCTCCATGTGTCATTCAAATATTACTCCTCACACACAGCGCACAAGACTCGACTCGCAACTGATTTCAATACAGGGGAATGCCCGATACTCTAATGAGCATAAATATGCATAGTGCACACACATTTAGTGTATATACACAGTTTTCTATCATATTAAATGTGCACTCGTCTTTGTATCAGCTTGGATTTACACTGATACCTAGCGGCTTGGATGCAGCCTCAATTCAAATCAATAGTTTTCCATTTCAGTTGCCATTGTGGAAATGTAGTATTCACAGTCAGACATAATTAATTTAATCAATGAGTGAAAGTGTCAAATAACAGGACGTTTCTGAGATTAAGCGAGTTGTATTCGGCTGGTCATGTGATTCTAACATGGCAGCCCCCATGTGTGGACCCTCTCCATGTAGAATAAAACAGCTTTTATGATGTTACTGATATGACTGGAGTCTTCATTGTGAGAGATCATGATTTCATTCATATATACCATAATTACTGCCATTAGGATAAAATTACTGAGTGCACCTTTAATATATTTGTTCTCTATACTTTTTAGTATTGAATGGATTATAAGTTTATTTAAAATAAAAATTTCTCTCGCTTCATCCAGCATCTTGGAGTTATTTTTCCACAGAGCTCATCACGTAGCATTCTGGGATTGCCTACCCGTTGAACAATACATACTAAGCTAACTTGGAATTTGGCCGAAATGAGATATATTTGGAAGCAGCATTGTTAAGATACTTACAATTTGGAACAGCCTTCGTGTCGGTAGCGTGCTTATGATGCCTTAAAGTGCTTCCTCCTTGAGTTTGTTGTGGTGGATTGAAACAGCTCGTCAGCGCAAACTAGCAGGAAAACTTTGTACCTTCTTACTGCCATTGGTCCAAGTCATCGGTGGGTTTGACCTGGTGCTCCACCACTTTGACGGTGACATTTTTTTCCGGTTGATTTCTTCACTCTGTCAAGAGCACTCAACATGAATACTCTGAAGTGTGGCAGAGCAGTTACAAACTTATAAAACGGCCAAAAAAATAACTATGCCTAAGCAACTGTTAAAAGTAATAGAGTAAAGACGAGTTTTCAACTGAGACTTAAAGGGGACATATTATGCAAAATCCACCTTTTAAATAATTTATTTTAATTTTTTTATTAGGTGTCCCCAGTGTGTGTAGACAACCACAAAATATGGTAAAAGACCATCCCCTCGTTTCTTTCCTTTCCCCATCAATAAAAAACAGTGTCTCCGAATGAGCCGTTCAGGTTTGCGGCCCCTTATTACATCAAAAGGGGAAAATTATCACCCGCGGCTGGCGAAGAGATCCGCCCGAGTAGTTTAGATCTGCCCTCTTTAAAACTTGAGCAAGCAGCGCTCAGTCCCCCATATTTATCTCCTCGCTAGAGCCGCTTGTGCTAACTCAAGAATGTCCCAGCTATGAGGTAAACACGCCAAATATTCTGTTGTTGGCTACGAGCGAACAGAATAGTCTTCATGTACTACCGGCATCTGAGCCACTGAAGACCCAGTGGATTAGTTTTATTTTTGATGGCAATGTGCCCACAACAATAGGAAAATCCCTATATATTTGTGCAAACCATTTTACATTAGACTGCTTCATCAACAAGGGTCAACACTAGGCTGGATTTGCTTCCAAGCTAAGGATCCAGGATGGATCGATACCAACTCGCCATGACCCAACTTCAGATTTGAAAGTCATACGTTTTTGCACTTTATACTTTTTAATGTTTGCAAATTGGCTTTCTGAATTTGCTTGTTTGCACATTGTGCAAAAAACACTTGTTGTGAAAACATTGTGCTTTGTGTAACATTGCAACTCCGTAGGCATCATTTCCACATGAGCACCTGTACCACAATTAAAAGTCAGCATTATGCTAAATGTATCAAGCCACTATATTGCCAGTGTACTCACATTTGAGCTGTTGATGTCACGAAGAAGAGATACAAGAAGATATAATCCCCGCTAAACATTAGGAGATTAAGGTAAAACAACAACAGTTGATGTGCAAGTCAAGAGAACGTGTGTGAGGAGGTCAGGAGATACCTGCATTTGTATAACTCAAATCTGAAGGAATATAAAGGCACCTTTATGGGCCTAAAATCCTGAAGAGAAAGTTCGGTGTCTCATAGCATGCATGCGCCAACCGCCCGTGATGCGCACACAGTTATATAAAGTAAACTTTGACAGGCTTGTGTTCGACTATATGCAGACACAGAGTGTTCACATCAAAATGGAAGTATACCTGGGGCTTTAGGGGTGGGCTTTATTTTTATTTACTTTTTGACTTAGGCCAAAAAGCAACCACCTAACAACCACCCAGAAAACCTTAGCAATGCCCTGGCAACAAATCACAACACAACACAAGCTTAAAACGCGTGTTAAAACAGCAAGATCTTCCTTCCTAGTTCTTAGGTTAAAATGACCAAACACAAGTTATTTTCTCTACCCTGTCCATTATCATTACGTTGTAACTTAAAGAGCCTTCTTATAATGAATTGATATATTTGGCAGGGATGGGAGTGGCAAAAGCAAGACCAGGATTAAACATATGAGTGGGACTCTTTCAGGTATTTCATTGTTTTTTGTTCTAACATTCTCTTGTGGCATTGAGAAAGCTCTCATAGATTTAGTTCAACAATAGATGACGAAGGTGCCTGTCAGCAACTGGTGATACATGGACATTTGACAGATTGTTTGCAAAAGCATGCTTTTTTATGCCGCACATAACAATGACTTGTAGAACTGAATATACACACTTTCACGTTTGAGAAGAAAAACTCTTTTGAGCAGAGTGGAGAATCTTGTCTCCCAAGATTCGTAACATTTTTTATTACGGTCTTGTGTTTATTGTAAAAGCGTTTAAATGTCAGTGTGAGTGTTCTTGTGGCTGGTGTTTGTATTTATGTCCCACAACTTTCCCTGCCATTAGCTTTGAATATAGCAGCATTTCCACTTTGAAATTAATTATAGATATCACTAGAATGTTCTTAACACAAAGTTACAATTTTATTTTCTCTTTATTTTATCACAGTTTTGTAATTTTTCCAAGCTAGAATGAAATCAAGAGAGGAGATTATGTGTGAGAGGATGTTGTTAAATTTGATTGGTTGAAGGGTGGAGGAGTGGCCGAGGACCAAGCTACGGCGTATTGGAGAACCGGCAAGTTTTTTTTTTTTTCCTCTCTCTCTCGCTCTCTCTCTCACATTGGCCGCTCCACATTGGCCTTTTCATTCTCTTTTAAATTTGACAGTGTTTTTTTTTTTGTTGGGGGTACTACACTGTTACAGGGAGTACCCACTATTCTAATCATTATTGTTACCCTCCAGATTGAGGAAGGCGGGGATGACCTGCCAGCAGACGAGGCGTAAGGCACGTTGAACTGCTATGGCTGCTATTTTGGTTCTTTTTAGGTTACAGAGATCAAATTGGAGCTCAAATTAAATTCTGAGTTTATAACTTACAAGTTCTATGAAGATTGTTTTTTACAAGTCAGAATCATGTAATAACTGTAATTCCATCATGACGTGAAAGCATCAAAAGTGAGTAGCATTCGATTGGTCATGTGATTTTTACTGATATGACTGGTGTCTTCATTTCATGTGGGTCATCATGATTTTATCAGAAATAATCATTTCTTTAGGAGCAAAACCTTTTAATGATGAAAAATAATAAGTGCACCTTTAAAAGAAACATTACTGTATTTATGTTCTGACATAAGATGATCATTTTATATCTATCATTTTCACAGCTGTGTAAACATTTATAAAAAAGGAATTTCAGCCATCATATTTAATCAATTACATAAGTAATTGAGCTTTTATTATGTCTCATCCATGATATGTCATCTCCATCACACAATTGTAAAGAAGTTGTTTGGTTTTCCTCTCATTTAAGTAGGTCCTATTAGTAGCTAGAAATAGAAAAATATACAAATTAGATTCTGCATTTAATGCATATTTGATATGCTAAATACTGCTATTTTATCAACACTTAAAGCTGTCAAGCCAATTAGATTTACTGTTGGAGCTGAAAATCGGTTTAAATCCCTGTATCTCCCTTCATTCATTTAAGTGGTTGCTGGATTTATCAATATTTATGAATAAATAAAGGCTATACACTGAATATTTGACACATCACTTTTGTATCTGATCGTGTTAAACCATATTGAGTTAAAGCAGGCAGTTCACTCGAATGTTTTCTGTGTTGTCTTGCAAGTGAACTGAAGTTTTACAAACTATACAGTCAGTACATTAATGTGATTTAAAATGATGAACCTGATGTCAAAGGTATTTTAAAAAACAATACTGACATCTAGTGGTTTTAAATTACATAGTCCTACAAGTAATGAAATAACATCACTTCATGGAGCCTGCATGGATTCACATCGGCCTGACATTTTTAAAGTCGAACCGAGTGTTCATATTTTAAAAGTAAACTGCCTTGTGACCTTGACCATCTTAATCATTTTCTTAATGCCTTTGCCTGCTTGCAACTTATCTTTTCTTCATGTATACTATGCCACAGGTCTGCTACCTTGAGATGTATCCAAACTGACGTGTCATCTCTCAAGCTACACAGATGTTCAGGCAGTGAGTCAGCACCTTATGAAACAGGAATATGAAATTTACAGCACCGATGTATGCCTGCTGTGATGGAGAGGGAGAGAGACAGGATGTCTTTCTATGTTGAAGTCATCTAGACCTGCAGCACTGGCTTTCTCCACTTCTTTGGAAGATAAATGGATTTCATTCATTGTTTGTGAAGGGACAAAACTGAAATGTATTTGTCATCTAGGGCTGCGGTTTTCAAACTGTGGGTCGTGCCACTAATGGGTCAAAAAGTGGGTCGTGCAATTTCGCTCGACCACAGCGGAATTTATGGTGTGGTGAATCTCACAAACAGCACGATCATCACTACTTTAGTCCGAATCGTGAGAAAATTACTCCTTTGAGTGGTCCTTTTAAGGAATTGTTAAAAAAAAAAAGTTTTTTTAAAATCGCAAATCAGGAGGTACTAGTTTCAATCAGTCTGCCGAATCATTCACTGAAGGACTCACTGTATCCGTCATCTGTATCACTTGAAATGAACCATACGTCCCATGTCATTGCGTCATTAGCGTTATTTTTTTCCCTGCCCATATTCTGGCAACACCTGCTATTGATATACTGCTATATAATACTGCTATTCTGATTGGATGGTTATCTTATCCACCTTCAAGATAAGGCATTGGCAATTCTATAACTTCTGACACTTTGCCGATCCGACAATAGAAAAACAGTTTGTTATTTTATTTTTTCATTTTATTCATAGTAAATGGCTGAATAAATGTATTGGAAAGAAAATAATTAGTTATATGTGACCACTTTGTCCTGAACAAATGATGAGTGATATGAATGTGATTTAATGATAAAACGATTTTACCTTGCTCCCACTTTTATGGCTTCACTGTATAACTAATTATATAACAAAATATGTAACAGAGTATGAAAAAAATATTTGCGTTTCCAGACTATTGCCCCTATTCTATTTTCTAAAATATAAAATTGAGAACTTCTAAAAATACATTTCTCATTCAAGCAGAGTGTTTTTCTTGACTTTTGGTGCAGGCAGCCAAAAGGCTGGTTCTAGACTGGATCTGTGGGAGGGACAGTTTGCTGTGATTGGTTGTTACGTTGCTAGGCAGCAGTTGCCATCACAGTACAGAAACACCCCCACCCCCAACCAAGAAGTATAAGTATGGTGTGGTACTAAACACCTGGAATGTAGGCCACTTTCTGCGTAGAGTGTGGACTGAACGGCCACAATGTGTAAATGTAAGTTTTCCAAGGGCTGACTTGACAATCCCAGATATAAAGCCTGGTTGGCTAAGGATTCCAAATGGGAAAAGAAAGCTATATAGATGCAAACTTTTTGTCCTCCACCATGGAGGAGATGGCAATTGTAAGCCATATGCAAGGGCAAAAGCACCATGTGTGAGATGTAGCTAATGTAGGGATGACCAAAGAACTACTACAGTCTGCTGGCTGTGCAAGAAAGAGATACCGTTCATACCTTGATGAGGAAAAGAAGGAGGAGCACACACAACAACCATGGAAGCGGAAGGTATTACATGATAAGGTGGACCAACTCATGATGAAGAGAAGAAAGCTTCAGATCGACATAAATGCACTTCTGACATCTGCAGATGAACTTGCAGTTGAAGCAGAAGCCACTGACAAGATCTCTGTGCTTGCAAAATCAAATGCCCTTAGGAAAGCTGCAAAAGATAAATGAAATATAACAAAGATATTGATAATTTTAAAGGTGTAGTCTAGCCATGGCAGTACAGGTCAAACCTGTGTGTGTGTTCGTTCCTCTTCACAGTCCCACAGTGGTTCACACAGCACTTTAAATTAATTTCAAAGAGTCGAGTATTGGACATTTCCGGTGTTGCCAGAGATTGCCCTGTTGTAGGAGCTGCTGCACAGTTTTAGTGCCCTTTTCCACCACTTACTTATGTGAGAGTGGATTTTCTGCTCTGACTGCAATGAAAACAAAATATAGATCTCGCCTAGTGCAAACACATGACATGCGCTTCACTCTGTTCAAGATAATTCCCAGAATGGATGCATAGTGTTCAAAAAAAGCAGGATAAGTTTTCCTTTGTGGTAAAGCTTATTTGGGGGGGGGGGTTGTTTGTTTCTGTTCTTGAAAGTTGTGCTGCCATGTCTGTGTAAATCAGTTTAGGCAGCAGATTGAAAATTACTCTTCTAATTATTTCAATTAAGCCACTAGACTGCTGTTTTGTCATTGTTAATGGTTATCTTCATTTTGATATCTTACCATAAATCAATTATATGATATTGCATAAAACTAATATTTCATGTGACATGGAAAATAAAAAAAAGCTGACTAAAAGAGAACACATTTTTTTTTTTTTTTCATACTTCACTCTAACAAATATTGGTGGGTCTTCAGATAGATTATAACTGTCTAGGTGGGTCCTGGCATGATTTTGGGAACCCCTGTTCTAGGGGAAATTATTAGTTCACGGAATGAGTCATGGAAAACATGGATGTACACATTTAAATGTCAAAGAAAGCAGCCACATCCATCTTGCTGCTTGTGGAAAACAGGACCACCCGCTCTCAGCAAAAATAAAATTGACGTATCCTTATGCATCTGTAACTGTTGTCACCATGTACTTGCTTGCAGCAATTTCTCTCAATGTGTGCTGGCCTTTCAAGAGTTTATAGTAAAATACAGAGCAGTCCAGTCCAAAATGTAGATGTACGAAAAGCATTGCCTTCATGACTGTTACACTCGAGATTCGAGATTTATCAAGTGTCCATGCTGCGTTCATTAATAAGAACACAAGCTCCACAGATGCAGATGTCCCAGACAGGCATAAAATAAAAACTCCACGACCTTGGCTAAGAATCTGAAATTGATGGTCTTGCTCTCCAGCTCACAAAAAACGTCTGTCCATCTCTCAGACATGGCCATCTTGTTCTTGTTCCACTTAGTGATGCGACGAGTGACAATGTTTTTCACGCAAGTCGACTCATGTGAAATGATCAGCATCGATTGATGAGATGAAAAGAAAATTGGAGATCGGTATCAGATGTTAAAATCCTGATTGGAGCATCCCTAATATTCAAGTTGACTGTTTCAAAAATGAAATAATGATGATAAGTGGGCTGAGAACCTATCACAAAATGGACATAAACAGGTACACTGTGAATGGGTATAATTTGAATATGACGAAGACTTTGTTTCACTGTTTATGTATTTGTTTGTGGTTGAACTGAAAAAAGGTCTCAGTTTGGTTCTTTTTAAGAGGGTTCAAGTGTGAAAACCCCAGTAGCCTTATTGCTGTTGAACATGTGAAAAACATTACCATCATAATAGCAGTTTAAATCGCAATCACAATATTTTTCAAAATAATTGCAATATGACTTTTTGTCCAAATCGTGCAGCCCTAGTCTATACCTACAGATAATTAGAAAGAACTGACATTTCATCCTGTTTCTTAATTTACACTATGTAATGTTTTTGTTTATGCTGTGCTAACCAATATGAGTCACCTTTATTTAATAGATTTGACTCTGTTTAGTGTATAATGCTAAATGTTTTTTTATATATATTAGCCGATGTGCATGCTCATCACCATGCCATTTTAATGGGTCGTAAGGGAGACCGAGCCTAGATTTGAAGTCAAAAGTCCAGTTGTACAAATGGTTGTTTAAATCATTGTTTTTATGGTTTTGATCAGCAAAGGACAAAAAAGCAGGGAGAAAAAAAATGCAGACACAATTGATGCAGATAAATTGTTATCATATCTTGATTTTAATAAGCAATATCCGCAATGACTAATTTCACTATTAGTTTCATATGGAAATTTGATAGACGGCTAGTCTAAAACTAAGAAACCATCAGAATACCCATTTGCATATACTTCATATATTATTCCAATAGCCAAATCCAATACTAAATGCCACTGATAAAGGGCATATATTTACGATGTATTGCCAAGTGTACCTCGGGACTCGAGTCTGAAGCCAGTGCTGTAGCGGTCTCATATGCATCAATCCAAGCGGCGTGTACACACAGTAACTCTCGAGAGTGCGCTATAATCAGCCAGTCGTCAATGTAATCGAGTATGCGAATGGCCATTTCCCTTAACGAGGCAAGGGCTACCTCTGCGACCTTTGTGAAGACGCAAGGGGACAGGGAAAAGCCAAAGGGGAGAACCTTGTACTGATACGCCCGACCGTTGAATGAAAACCGTAGGAAGGGTTTGTGTCCAGGTAAAATTGAGATGTGAAAATATGCGTCCTTCAGTTCTAACGCCACAAACCAATCTTAATTCCAGATGCATGTCAAAATGTGCTTCTGCATCAGCATCATGAACGGGAGTCTGTGCAAGGCCCGGTTCAGAACTCGGAAGTCCAGGATTGGCCGCAACCCACCACTATTCTTCGGAACGATGAAGTAAGGGCTGTAAAACTCGGCTGGAAGGACAGGCTCTATCACGCCCTTCTGCAGAAGGACTGAGATCTCCGCACTCCACACGTCAAGCCTGGGCAAGCATGGTGGTCAGCTCAATGTCGGCCTCAGACTGAGCTGACACACCCAAAGGGGCCAGCCCGGTCGAGTCCTCGACATCTGACATCACCAAGGCGCTCTCCAATGCAGCGATCGAGATTTCATCCAAACCGCAAGCTCCAAAAGAGATATTAGGCTGGCACTGAGGTGAGCTGCCTGTCTCACTGGAGAGGAGCAAACAAGCGTGTCGGGGAATGAGCAGTCCGTGGGGAATTACCCGGCGAAACAGGACCCATTGAAGTCCCCGAATTGCATTCAGCATCAACTGGGGTGGCCTCATACCCGTAGGTAGAAAGACCAGCAGGGGTCCTTCTACAGCTGAAGTGGCTTTCCCCTAGAAGAAGGAACGCCATGACCACAACGTTGCCATGGTCATGTTCTAGCAGTGAGAACATGAACCATCCATGAATGCTTCCTCAACGTGATTCTGACACAGACACGTAAAGCAGTGATCATGGCCTTCAGATGCGGAGTGGTAATGACCGCACCCAGGAACTACATAGTGACGGAAGGGTATCTTTTAAAAAACACGTCAATGTGCTTACTCTTTAATATTACTCTTTAGAGAAATACACACTTTTAGCGCTGTCGAAGCACACAGGGGCGGACTCTGCACCGAGCATGCAGATGGAGAGAAAGCTGCTGGAATGTGCCATATATTCAACAACAAACGCTTCTGTAGAGGTGAATGGAACAGCAGTCGAATTCAGCTCACTGATGCACAACTGCTCGGCTCCGAAGAAAAAAAATTGGAATGAACTCTGCATTCCAGCTCCCTTTTATACCCGTATGTCCGGGGAGTGACATAAAAGATATGAGGTGTTTCGGGGCTCTCAAGAGCGACCCCTAGTGTCACTAGAAAGTAACATCATACTTTTTTTTATTGACAACATAGTTTAAAAATAATTTTCTCTTAAAGTCTTAAACAGCTATCCATAATGTTTACATTCGTTAGGCTAAGTTCAACCGATTTCTGATTTTTTTTTTTTAAATTATAGTTTTTGGCACATATTGACTGTAAATAATGTGTTGTGGTGCACTGATTTATTTGCTAGTTAACAATTAGTTATCAGACCCCTTTATTTTATTTAGCACAAAATGTTTGATGTAACAAGAAATGTTAAGAATTACCACCTCCTATAGTTGTTCCCCAGTGTTTGTAACTCAAGTTATACATGTACAGTTTGAGGCAGAATTTTGAGAAGGTGGTGAAACAGAACTTGGAAAGCAGACGGTTAAGGGACGTGCAGCTGATGTGGAGGTCTGGCCCACCCAGTTCACTTAATCCTCTGGATACCACCTTGACTTTGCATTTCTCCTTATGACATTATAGCCTCAATGTGAGGTCAGAATAGGCCATTAGAAGCACAATGATGTTGATACAAGGTCCCTCTGTTACCCACAGAGGGAAAAAGTGAAAGATGTGCGATGTAAATGCTCGATGCTGAAAGATTGTATATTTAAAAAGCTTTGAAAACCAGAAAAAAATTAAAGATTCTTGATTTAGTGCCGCTCGCAGTTCTGAGCTGGGTGTTCCTTCAATTATGGAAACTTTTGGCATTATGGCATTTTAGAAAATGAACAAGCATTTCACACTCTCACTAGATAATTTTATTTCTCTACAAACAATGTCCAACAGTATACAAATGCATCGCAGGGGAATTCTGTCATTATTTTTCTGAAGCATAATTTATCTGAACTAACAAATATTATTTCCTGCACATTTTAAATTGTTTTCATTGAACACAAAAATTGTTTGACAGAGTGAGCATTTTACGTATGCTAAAGACACAATTAAATTAATTTAAGCTGAAGTATGTAACATTTTCAGTGTTGAAATTATCCCATCTTAATATGCAGAGACAAATATAAGTTAGCCATTCATAGGTTAATTTCCTTGAAAACTGTAACTTTAGACACTGTGTCTCTGTGTTTGTTTTAAGCAACCTGCCCAAACAACATGACTCAACCAATGGCATGAGTTGGGGGCAGGACTACTTGAAAAACAGCAGATAAGTGCCATATTCAGAAAGCTGTTTTGAAATACATTGTTTATTTTTGCAATTCCTTTCGGTTGTGCTGGTGTTGAAGAAATTACATCAGCAAGTATTTTTATACAAATATATATATATATATATATATATATATATATATATATATATATATATATATATATATATATATATAACTTGACAAAATTAAAGCTTTATTAGAAAAGATGACAAAATATTGTTTATAGAAAAAAAAAAAATTATATTTTGTTTTACTCGATATGATAACCTAACCCAAAAATGAAAATGATCTCACCCATTTACTCACCCTAATGCCATCCCAGATGTGTGTGGCTTTCTTTAAAAAAAACTGAAGAATATTTCAGCCTTTCAAGCTCCAAAAATTACATAAAGTCAGCATTAAAGTAATCCATATGACTTTAGAATGATAGGTTTGGGTGAGAAACAGAACAATTTCCCATAAATTCTCCTCTCTGACCAGTAGGTGGCGATATGCACCAATAATGTGAATCACCAAAAACATGAAAATGGAGATTTATAGTAAAAATGGACTAAAACATTGATCTGTTTCTCACCCAAACCTATCGTATAGCTTCTGAAGATATACATTAATCCCCTGGAAGAAAGAAACACACATCTGGAATGGCATGAGGGTGAGTAAATGATGAGAATTTTCATTTTTGGGTGACTGTTCCCTTTAAGCATGAAAGAAAACTAAAAACTTTGAGATGGTTAAAATGATGCCACGACAGAGGGACAGATGCAATTTGTGTAAATTGATTAATATTTTTTTATCACACAGTAAAGATTGGAATGGACTCGATTATCATAGTCTTACATTTTTTTTTTTATAAGTTTAAAGATGGCTTTTAAATTGTAAAATTGAAAGTTTGGGTCTAGTGCCAGGGTAAATTGAAACAAAATGAAGAAAAAATATGCAAACTGTAAAAGGCATTTGAAAAGCAGGAACAATTAACGATGAAGGCATGGTACAAAGTCTCCAAAACACTTTTAATGTGACCTTCATTAAAAAATGAAATATTTCAAATAAAAATCAACCCTTGGGACATAAAAGTGCCCATAGTTGAAGAAACAACCAGTTATGCCTCTGTTTTATTATCGTCTTCCTCCATATTACATTGTGGTTTAACATTAACTAAAGTAATGTGTTGGGTTTGTCTGCAGTAGCTCAGTAGCAAGAATTCCTGTTACATGTAAATGGCCCAAATGTCAAGAAAAGGGGACGTTTTAGAGAACTTTTGTCATCATGATCTGGTAGTCACGTTGGGTAATGAGGAAAAAGTGTGAAGGTTCACTGGGTTCAAACTCACCTGGGGGCGACATTAATCATATTCCATTCTCATGGCTGGAATAATAGCGCAGACAATCCACCCGTATACTGAAACCCGCGGGTAAACAGCACCCTCTTCAAGCTCTGTTAGCTGGACTCTGAAGCAGAACCTCCAACATTTCTGTCGATTTTTTGCTGCAGAGATATTGTGGGATGGACTGCAGCTGAAGTTGTTCATGTCATGAGTGTGTTTGGAGTGATGATTCTGCCCGTGAGCTCATGATTACAACGAGTGGAACACCTCTGCTGCCTCTCCAGAGAAAACCTGCAAACATACCCTGATGCACAGATGTTGTTTTCACTGTACATCAAGATTCCATACACCCATACTGAACAGATTTATGTATTAAGATAGAGTATGTTTTAGTATAACAAAATGTGTGCAGCCTTCAAAGAGGCTTCATGGTCTTTGGCATGGAAATGTGTATCACTTAAGGTTTTAGCATCAGTAATAGCCTGTATTCAGGGGCGGGGCCAGAAATGAGTTTTATCACCCAACTTGGCAGCCCAACTCGGACCCCGCTCACGTCCTGGAGACGATGCGCAACGGCTTAACCCGTCCGTGTCGCGCATGGTCCATAACAATGTTCCGCCCGTGTCTGGGAGGACACTGCATTTCGCCTCAGTATACAAATACCCACCCAGTCAGACGGAATCATCCGCAAAACGAGACTACCATCCATTGCAAAAAAAATTTTAAAAAAAAAGATGCTGTTAATATGAAATATTTAAAAACATATAAGAGAACAAAGTAATTAAGATCATAATAAATGCATAAATCACGCTTGGTTCTGTGATGTAATGTACTGTGGTGCCGTTTGTCTATGTTGTAACATATGTTCGCCAATAGAGGGCAGTCCCTGTACTGAGATGTAGGACAGGTCGCTGTAGGTTGACAGGAAAAAGGGACGTTTCAATGTCAGCTTAACGATTTAGACACGCCATAGATGAGAAAGTTACTAGCATGGACTTATTTTTATTTGATATCCTGAATCCTGAAGTAGTATATACAGTATGGAAATGCCATTTGCTGCATATGTTGCCATAATGTACTCAATGTGTCATAAAAAATACACATGGTTAAATAGTCTGCTACAGTATGCAACTTCTATAGTGTAAGATTGTGTCTGCCATTTAAAGGAATAGTTCACTCATAAATAAGATTTATCTCATCAATTAATCATCCTTATGTCATCTCAAACTCGTTTGACTTACTTTCTACCATGGAACACATACAAATATATTTTAATGGAGATATGATGATGTTTGTCCATACAATGTAAGTGAATGGTGACCAAATCTTCAAGCTCCAAAAAAGCACATAAAGGCAGCATATACTTTACTGGTTTAATCGATGTCTTCTGAGGTGATCCAGTTGAATTTGGGTGAGAACAGACCCAAATATAACTCCTTTTTCTCTTTACATCTTGACAGCAGTTTCCTTGGCAATCATGATTTCAAGCTTGATTACACTTCCTATAGCACCTTCTAGTGCTCTGTGCATGCATCAAGCACTAGGAAGTGCAACAGAGCTGGAAATCATTATCATGCTTAGAGACTGAAATGACAAGAAGCACAGTGAAAAATGAGTTACATTTTGATCTGTTCTCGCCCAAAACTGATTGGATCGCTTCAGAAGACATGGATTAAATCACTTGAGTCATATGGATTTAACTTATGCTGCCTTTTTAGAGCTTTTGGAGTTTTGATCATCAATCACTTGCACTGTATAGATTTACAGAGCTGTGATATTCTTCTAAAAAAATTAATTTAAGGGCCTGAATGTAAAAAGGAACGTGGGTTACCTTCCTCGTGGTTGCTCACGGTGGGGTGCGTGGTGAGATGTGTGTGGATTAAGCATGAAGCATCCACATGCACTAGGTCTCTGCAGTAATGCACCCAGCAAGCCTCGTGATAAGATGAGCTAGCTGACTGTCTCAGAAGCGGAGGCAACTGAGATTCATCCTCCGCCACCCGGATCGAGACAAGTCACTATGCCACCATGAGGAATTAGAGCGCATTGGGAATTGGGCATTCCAAACCGGGGAGAAAAGGGAGAAAAAAGTTCTGCAGAAGAAAGAAAGGCATACAAGTTTGAGATGACATAAGGGCGACTGGGTGAGTAAGCGATGAGAGAATTAAAAATGTAGTTAATTCAAGAATGAAAATGCTCTCATCAATTACTCACCCTCATGACATCCCAGATGTGTATGAATTTTTTTCTTCTGCTAATCAGAAAGAAAGATTTTTAGTGGATTTTTTCAGCACCATTCAGTCACCATTCACTTGCAGTGTGAGGACCTACAGAGCTGAAATATTCTAAAACTCTATATTTGTGTTCAGCAGAAGAAAGAAAGTCACACACTTCTGGGATGGAATGAGGGTGAGTAAATGATGAGAGAATTTTCATTTGGGGTGAACTATCCCTTTAAGTTTGTTGCTACTCATCGCCACTAGAGAGCGACATATGCAACAGAAATGTGTTATTTTTAAACTTAGACTGCGCTTTTTAAAACTTAATGTAAACTATTAGTTGCAATCGTTAAATTACTGATCAAATAAATGAAGAATGAACGCATGAGAAAATTAATGAATAAATGAGTTAATTAATTACAAGGTTATTTATCAAACAAAAAATGAGTTGTTCATTAAGAGTTTTTGAACACATTCAGAGGTAAACACGACATCATAATAGTTTGTTTATAAGTAGTGGTCAACATGATATAATTGCTAAATTTTTTCATTTATTTGACATGGCACGTAATCTTATGACCCTAGAAAAAATTAATAAAGCATGTCACTAATTTCTGCCTTTGGAAAAGTTTCCATAACCCTTTTGAGGTTTTATATATATATAGTCTCATTATTGTAGTACGTAAATTCCCATTGTGTCAAAATATGCAGTCTCATGTAATAGTTGATCAATAGTTAATAATTTAATAATTATTTAATAGTTAATAGTCGGAAAGAATTCACCGATTATATCTGCACGTTAGTCATTCGTTGTATTTTAAAACTTTGTGCTCGGCAAAACGAATGATTCATTCATCAGGTAGGCCTATAATGTAGATATTTTCAGATATATTGCTCGACTTGAGACGATCCATTTGATCTAGATAAAACACCTGTTCAACCACAAACCGCATCCGATCAGGTGTGAGTCGAGGATCAATGAATATCAATACACAGGCTGATTGCATTTTCAGTTATTATTATTATTATTATTATTATTATTATTATTATTATTATTGTTGTTGTTGTTGTTTATTATTATTATTATTATTATTATTTATTGTATTTTTTTTAGGGATTTGAATCAGAAACTTGCAGAGTGTTGCAACAGCTTTCCGTTTTTTCGTTTCCGATGGTGTAGTTGGACCTTTAGATAGATAATGTAACATTATACACCATAAAATATAATTAAGCATATTTTAAACCATTTATTATTATTTTTATCATTAGCTATGATTAATAACAACTTAGTCCATGTTCTCAACAGAGCGAAAGAAGCAATACTGCAAGAAACACTAACACAAGGCAAGCAAGCAATTCACACGTTTTCATTTTTGCATATGAGGGGCTTCAAACAGGAGGGTGAAAGCCGGACAGGTTGTTATAGCTACCCAATCCACAGGGGTTCCCCCCCACCCACCCTTAAACAACCTTATATATATGTATATATATAGGCTATATATAACACTCAAAGTCAATAACTATTAAAACGGTGTCCTGAGCATGCACCTCACAGCAGTTCAGACTGAGTGACTGAGTGACTGTATCATCAGAATTTCCCCCGTGGCAAAAGCCTCTGATTGGGTCCGAACGCAAAGCTGCTTTCAACTTTAATATGTGCCTCATGAACGCGCACAGGAGTCTGCTGTAGGATTATCGGAGAGAATTGTCGCTCATCATCAACTCGTGTTTTCTGTTAACAAACGCGTGTATGAGTGTGTGCGTGAGTGCGTGTGCTGGTCTGTTCAAGACAAACTTTTTCAAGGATGATATTTCTTGGATATTTCCTCTTTCTTTTTTGTGGGCTCGCGCGTGTCATGGCAAGCTACCCGATATGGTGGTAAGTTTTATGACTTTTTTAACCTTTCTCTGTGAAGTACATTGAGTCTCGAAAACGTTCATGATAAGCTTTCAACTTGACAATGATTTGGGACAATTTTCGGAAAATGTCTATGACGTCAGCTGTCAACAATACTGATAATATGGTCGGCTTGAGGCAGAATTGATCATCATAAGGGTCCAAATGGAGCTTGACAATAACAATAATATCTATCTATCTATCTATCTATCTATCTATCTATCTATCTAGCTATCTATCTATCTATCTATCTATCTATCTGTTTTTCTGTCTGTCTGTCTGTCTGTCTGTCTTGCACCTGTTATTATTTTTGTGAGCGCCTTAAAATTAAATTACAGTATAAACCTTTATCAAGACAAGCCTTTGATTACTGTAAAAATGCCAATTTATTATTTAAAAAATATTTATAATTTATTTTCAATCATTTAAACAACTTCAAATATAAAAAATGAAAGAACAGAGAAAAATAAATATAAATAAGAAATAGCTGAGTAATAATAATAATTCTCCAAAGGGTTCAAATGTCATCCTTTTGCCATTGATACATTTTGTGACAAGGTGGGTGTCAGACTCCTCCAATAAAGCAGACCATACCAGTTTACCTTAAATAAATACATATAATAAATCAATACATTTGTCATCGATCATCATTGATGTTGTTAGATGTTTAATTTTAGTTTGTCAGAGTTAAGCTTTCGGAATATGTATAAATTGTATATTGAACTATTGTATTTTCATAAACATTATTATATATTGAACACATGATTTTAAATATTTTAGTTTAAGTAAAACTTAAAGTCATATTGAATAATAAAGCAATAAAATAGGTAGCTGAGGAGGTTAGAAAAGTATTTGACATATAGGCTATCTAACTGATTGTTTAGTATATTGTGATGAATTGTATTATTATTTGAGACCAAAACAAAAAGAAATACATTTGCATTTCTTCTATAACTATAACTTAAGGATTGTGCAAACTCTCACAACAGATCATTGCAGATCTGACACACAGCAAACATTCAAGCAGTTTTCAAGAACTTCACCAATGCATGGTTTCAGAGAGGCATGACAATAAAGCAGAGTTTTCTCAATGGTTGTAAAAGCTGTAATTGAGTAGGTCATTATTCACAGTCCAGTCAACTCTTTTTAGTTAACTGTTGTCTGTCTGACCCTCTTGAGACTTTAAAAGCCGAGCTTTCCTTCTCATTTACAAGGCCAGTTTAGTTAAAACTGAGAAAAGCATCCAGAAATGTTTATTTATTGTGGGTAGGCAATGCAGGGGTGCGCTGGACACAAGTGCTGCACTAACCATCATATAAACTAACAATTAAGACAAACCTATCAAACTATTGAGGTGTAAATACCATTCATAAATACAGCTCCTGTCAAGCTGATTGTTCAAATCTGAGCATTTCAAAAAGTATTCAAAAGTGTTTGACTGGGACAAACCTATGCTGTTTTTTTATTATTTATTTTGGAATATTTTTTGCTATGAGAATATCTTATCTTGTTTAAGACACAAAAACTAATTCTGAATTCATTTAATTGTGGCTGGTATTGCTCAGTTTGTATAATATGGTTCAAGCAACACCGATATCATAACTATGATTAATGTAAATGTAAAACATTCAGATGCATACAGCATTCTGATATATTAATATAGCAATTTACTTGCTAGATTTAATTGTTAGGTATATTTATTTCCAAGCAAGAAGTGCAATAAGAAACTTTTGGTTTCCCTTCACAGAAACGACATACATCAAAACATATTTCCATCACTAGGCAATTTAACTCACACGGGTTGCCTGCAGTTCTCCAGTTGAGAGAGTTATGTGATGTGATATGATCAATTCCAGCCATGCTAGAGCTGTGACAACTATGCCTATAACTTAAGGCTGGTAATAGCTTTGCACAGAAATGCTTGAAAGCAAGCCATTTTGCTATAACCAATCACTCTTTGACAGCATTAGTTAGTTCATGGTATCATTTTAAATATCCCCAAGACAACAGCTTACCCACAACCTAATTTAGCCTTTTGTTGGTGTGGCAAGGCAGTGGTGGAAGAGGTTATTGATAAGGATGGGACTCATTAGAAATGTAATGATTTTGGTTCCGAAGCCACTTTATGATTCCGGTTCCTTAATAATTCCATTACACATTCTTGTAGTACTTGAAGAAGAGCCAACCTTCACAATGTGAACAATTTTGGTTTGGAATTTAAATTTTTTGATTTTGATTCTGTTTAAGGTTTCTGGTTCCTTAGCAATTCCATCACAGATTCTTTTAGTACTTGAAGAAGAGCCAACCTTCACAATGTGAACAATTTTGGTTTGGAATTTAATGATTATGGTTCCGATTCTTAAAGACTTTGGTTCCTTAACAATTCCGTTACTGATTCTTTTAGTACTTGAAGAAGAGCCCACCATTGGAATGCAAAAAATGTTGGTTTGGAATTTAACAAATTTGTTTCAGATTCTATTGAATGATTCTGGTTTCTTAAAAATTCCATTATGGATTCTTTTAGTACTTGAAGAACAATCCGCCTTATGAATGTAAGCAAATTTTGGTTTGGAATTTAACGATTTAGGTTTCCAAGACCATTTAATGATTCTGGTTCTTTACAATTTTTTTTAGAGATTATTTTAGTACTTGAAGAAGACCCCTCATTTGAAACCATTCAATAACATTGATTGAAGTTTCACAACCCCTTAGTACAGATGCCAAAGTAACAGTTCTTGTTTGATTTCGAGTTGGACATTACGAAAGTAATGACTTGTGGTACAGTGAGTAAGTCAAGATTCTCTCAGGCTGATTCAGTGAGTGAGTGAATCATTAGACTGATTGAAACCAATAACTCATGACTTTGAGACATTTTAACCCATTATTAAAAAGAACTCACGTATATAGATGCTTACAACCAGTGAGGACAACACAATAGAAAGATGTGTTGTCTATTTATTGTCTTTCAAATTTTTTTTCTCATCACAATCGACTCAGACTGCAAGCTCACAACAAATTATTTATTTGTAAAATATTATTTCTTTCACCATGGCAATTTAGATTCAGTAGCTGTGTTGGAGACACTGTAGTTAAGCTCGGTGTTCCATCTGCATTGGAAAAAGTATGCAGATGTGCAAGAACAGTTAGCGAAATTAAACATCATAAAAAATATTGTAAATTAAAAAAAAAATGGAAGTTCTGAATAAGTACATGTTCTCGGTTCCCAAGCGAAGTTTTTGGCATGGTGCAGGTATGGAGGGAGAGCTGAGACAGTTACATGGCTTCCTGGATCTCTGCATGACATGAGTGTCTGACTGCACCCTAACCCCCCCCCACCCCAACTCCACCTTTAAAGATAAATACCTGGAGGTGAAAGCTTGCCGCACATTCCTTCTCCCAAACACTTCTCTCTTGATGTCAAAGTCGACTCTGTGGCCCCGGGGCCTACAAGTAAAGTGGTAATTCAGAGGTGCACTTGCTTGGGCTTGCTGAAATATGCATTAAAACCTAGACTGGATACACTTCAGATGAAAAGTGAGCAAATATATGTAAGAATCCAAAGCAAACGGAATGCTCATTTCTGCCCCTTTGTCTTTTAATTACCCCGCTTTAAGAGATTTAGGTTGAGCAAAGATGGTAATGTTCTATAATGTTGAGGATGGATGTCAATTGGCCATTTGTTTGGTTGGGTTTTTACAAAAATATGACAACTTGGCATAATTGCAGAGTTCATAGATGAGGAATGCTATGAGTTCCACAGGCCTAATGCAAATGAGGACAACATCATAAAAGCTTGTGTTTACTTTAATTGGTTCAACAGACAAAGGTCAACATGTATAAGAAAAATTCCAGCTTATCCAATGTCAACACATTTTAGTGATACAGTAACCAGAGATATTCACACTTTTCTACTTCGGTTATCGTTTTCTTAATATCAGGTCTACCAGGGCTGGACTGGTCATCTGGCATACCGGGCATTTTCCAACGCACTTTTGGGCCGATCAGGGGCGTAATGGCCATCGGGAGAACCGAGCGGGCCGGTGGCCGCGATAAGCAACAATAAGCCGCCGCGTTATGCAGAAAAGGACAGCGAACAGGCTCACCCCCCAACTGGGCCGATTTCTCTTCCCAGTCCAGCCATGAGGTCCACCGAAATATGGCAAAATCAAATTACAAAACTAAATCTAGTTCAAAAACACTCCAATATATTATAATTGACTTTATTTGTAAACAATAATGTTCATTGTTATTATTATTATTAATATAACTTTTTTAATATTCATAAATATTTTATGTTTTATTGAAGTTAGGGCACTGTTAAACTATTGTAAAATGTAATATTATGTTATACATATAATCCATATGTTTTTATGGTTATAGTTTAATTTAGTTATCGTTTCATAAAACAAAATAAAACAGTAATTAAAGTATTTTAGGTTCTGCATTACAGTAATTAATGTACAACATTAAAAAATTAGCAGTGCTCATTATCGGTTAATCTCAAGCAGAAACATCAGTGCAGTGATTTCTGTTTGTTCAGGAGTTGCATGAACATATTATGCAACCGGTACATTTTAGATACTTCCAGAATTCAGCTGTGTTGTGTTTTGAGGGCCTGGTTTCTCTGTTCTTACTGAATGATCATCTCAATTTCATGAGTTACTCCAGATGAGAGGAACAGACACACGCCCAAGACAGCTGAGCGCGAGGACTGTCACTGATCCACCTGTTCACCTCACTCAGCGCTGGTGACGTCTCAAATTTATCAGCTTCTGGCAGAGCACAATACCAAAGTATGAGGTGGTGATTCTAGCTGTCAGCAGAGCCTATTAATTATCACTTTAGTTTTGACTGCAGTCCACCTGAGAGCTGTCCACGCTTGACGAAATCTTCACCCACATACCGTTTGTCTGTAAAAAAAAACAGTGAAACGGAGAGTACTGGCTCTAGGATTTGATTGGATGAGCCAACGATGAAAATTTATATAAAATAGACAATGCACACAACTCTGACCACCAAATCTATTTCCACATTAATGTAATCAGATTCTACACTCACGGAGCACTTTATTATGAACACCACGGTCCTAATAATGTGCCCGACGTAGTCTTCTACTGTTGTAGCCCATCTGCCTCAAGGTTTGACGTGTTGTGCATTCTGAGATGCTATTCTGCTCACTACAATTGTACAGAGTGGTTATCTGAGTTACCATAGCCTTTCTGTCAGCTCCAACCATTCTGGTCATTTTCTGTTGTCCTCTCTCATCAGCAAGGCGTCTCCGTCCTCAGAACTGCTGCTCACTGGATGTTTTTGGTTTTTGGCACCATTCTTAGTAAATTCTAGAGACTGTTTTGTGTGAAAATCCCAGGAGATCTGCAGTTACAGAAATACTCAAACCAGCCCGTCTGGAACCAACTATCATGCCACAGTCAAAATCACTGAGATAACATTTGTTCCCCATTCTGATGGTTGATGTGAACATTAACTGAAGCTCCTGACCAATTTCTGCATGACTTTATGCATTACACTGCTGCCACATGATTGGCTGATTAGATAATCATATGGATATGTAGGTGTACAGGTGTTCCTAATAAAGTGATCAGTGAGTGTAGCTAGAATAGTGAACTATATTACTTGTTTATATATTAAATCAGTGTGACAAACTGTCTCTCCTGGCTTATTATGAAACCTGTCAAGGACATGCTGGTACTGTATTTCACCCAAAAATAAACATGCATGCATCATATTTTACCAATAAAATAAATAAATAATAAATAAAAACAAATTCAATTATTATAATTAAAAAAATATTTTTATTTCTAATTAATTATTGTTTAAGCCTTTTATTTAGTCTATTTTTTCATTACTTTAGGAAATAATTATATTGAAATTAAGTATTTATACATCATGGTAGTATTTGTTGAATTGTAATATATACAGATTTAAATAAAAACGAAATCATTGTATTACAATATTTTCAAAGTATTTAAAGTAGCAAAAAATTCTTTATTACAGTATTGAGAATCTTACGAGAACTAATATTAAGCTCATTTACATGCACAATAATACACTGGTAACTACCAAAAATCCACCTTTTTAAAAAGTCAGACAACGTAAAAATTGAGTCATAATCATCATAAGATCTTGCATAATAAGAACACGCATAATAAGAATGGTGTAAGAACACACTCATTGAGATTAATGGGAGTTATAAAAATACTCAAAAGAAAAATTTTCTGATGGGAGGAGGATTCAACCTTTTGTTGTATTTGATACCAGATGCAAGATGTTTTGGTGGATCACTGTGTGTGTGTGGTTGTGTATTGTGTGCATGTAAACGAAATGCATGCAAGAGTGCGAGACAGACGGGCTGGGCAGGGGGAACGTAAAGGTCCCGTGCCATTGGTTCGCGAGGCTACTCTGCCCCTGAAGCGAAGGACTGACAAAGGCTAAAAAAAGGTCAAATTGTAATAGGAGTTACTTAGTGAACAAATCCTCATAGTTTGGCTACACCCTGCTAGATGGGGTTTGGATCTTCTCTCAGGCCAGTTCCATTCAAGTTTCCTCTTGTTCTAAACTTGCTTAGTCCTTACAGTAAAATCCAGATTCAGATTAAGCTCCTCACAGAGAAAGATGGAAAAATGGCTGACTCATAGGTTAATCATGTCAGTGATCAACTTACTCAAAGCATGCACTCTATAACTTACTGAAGTCAACTGAGACAAGAGTAGTCATAGAACTGTTGGAAGTTGTTAGCTGCTTATCAGTGATTAGTATGTGTAATTTTTTGTCCTACACATGGTCTGTTTAGGAAACGATACTTTCTTTACAAGTGGAGAAATTTCCAATGTACAATGACAGCCAATGAAATTTGGATTAGCCATCAAGGTTGATCTGAGGGCGTTTTCACTGTTGGTGAGAAAAAAAAAATGTCTGAACTCAAGTGCTCACCAGTAAACCGCGCCCGAGTCCGCTTAAAAGGTTACGGATCTTGTGAACTCTAGTATGGCTCACAATTGAGATCAAAACAAATCATCCAAACACATGGATATGAACAGTTATTGATAACATATAATTAGCATCTCTTAATGGTCCTGAAGTTGCTTATTTCTTATTTCTTAAGATTTTATTGAATAAATTGTCTTTGGAGAGTAGTTTTCATTCTTCGTATTTCTTGAGATACATCCTTGGCAGAAAAATGTGAGTGGAAAGTTTTGACGGTAAATACAAAGTTACAAAAACATCAGTAATAGAGTGAAGCTGGCATCTTCTCCTCTCGAGATGTTACCTTGTTACAACAGGTACACAGGTAATGCTACTTCACGTTTACCGCCTTTTAGGGGGAAGGACAAGGGCTGGAACTTAAATCGGATTCGGACCAAGCAATTAAATCAAGTGTGAAAACAGCCTAAGGCATCATCCATTTCCTTAACAGACAGAGATCCATAGCTTCCCCAACATAACAATGGATGAGAGGAAGCGTTGTGTAATGCATTAGGCAGAGGAACTGGTTGGTGGCAGATCAGCTGATGAGGGAGTGTCGTAGTCTTTGTCACTGAGAAAGCCCTTCAGGTCTAATGACTCCTGGCCAGGGGTCAGCAAGGGGCCCGCTTGTTGTGATTAGTAATCAGCCTACAACACAGGTCAACACACACACACAGCTAATTGAGACTGCTGATACCTTTGCAGACACTTCTGTGCAAGTTGAAATGCTATAGTTGAAAATAAAATAAACACAGCAGATATATCAAGTATTCTGAAAGACTGAAACAGTACAAATCTTCCTATGCAGATCAAATGTGATGATAAAGTTAAAAAATAAAGTTTTATGTTCCATTTGTTGGGGGGGCTTTGTTCGCTGAATTATAAATATAGTATGTTAATTGTGTATATGTTTTAAACTTTTAAAAATAAATGTAATTTTTGTTATTAGAGACAAGTGTTGTATCCTACTTTTTCCAAGATACATTTTTACACTTGAAATCATGTTAAAAATTAATAGTATTGCATGATTATTGGCATGTTGGTGCATAATGAAATTCAATACTTCAAATAAAATCTTGTTTTCAATTTATCATAGTTAGGGTAGAGTTAGAGTACATTGTTTGTTGGCCAGTATATAACTTTTAACATTTGTTGAATTTATTTTTCCCAAATACAGTATGTACATATTTTCAGTATTGTAGAGACTGCAATGATGCACATCCAAGTATATATATGTCAACCAGTTTAGAATATTACTTTTGAATTTATTAAAGGTAATAATATAGCCTCATATGGTCAGTTTCTTTACCCACTGTTTCATATTTAAATATTCTTTCTTCACTACTGATAAAAATACAAATTATTAAAAGACTGTATGTTATAACTGGCATTGACAACATAAAAGCCTGGAAATATGGAAGCAAAACAACAATAGTAACAACAGTTTACAAACTTTCCACAACTTAGCAATGGAAACTCCGAATTGTAAGTGCAGAGCGTGTCAGCACATGTCGCATCTGAGCCTTGTGTCATCAAAGAATGGTCGAGTTCAAACTACCGTAAGTCAAGCATGCTCTGATGCTCAGCCAGAACCGAGTGCACTGTCATTACATGAAGCCACAGACCTATTTCACTTTTGGACAGTTTAAGGATGTCGGTGGCCCTTAATGACAAGGTACCTGTCCCGCACTGTGAACCCTTGATCAGTATACTACTCCCGTCTTACCTGGGTCTTTCATGTTTGTTTACCACTTAGCAACATGTGTTATGGCTTTATTTAAACCCCTCCCACATGGCAAAAGATTGCCTACACAGGTTCGAACAACAAACAAAAGCACAATAATTCCTACCGGTGTAGTTTTTAAGTGATGTGGTACAAATGATGCCAAATGTCAGATTGATCTCCTAATTTTGGGACCTGGAGTCCATCCATTGAAGAGTAATCACAGTACACCCTGATCCCATAATTGTTCAAATTATACTATTCTGCCTATTTCAGCCATCTTTGCAGATGTAACACCTGCTCTAATGCTATAAACATGAGCAGGTCATGAAGCAGGGTCTGTGTTTTGAGCTAATCTGGTTAAACCAGCATTGCAGGTCAACAGCATTTGTTGTGTTCTGAATGCTGGTGCCCCCGACAGGCTTCTTAACTAGCTTAACTTTATCAGCCAGCTTCACCAAAAAGACCGTTCTTGTTGACCATGCCCATCACCACCAGCTAGATCAGCTCCATCTAATTTGATCTAAAACTGATTTAAGCTGGTCTTTTCAACAGGGATGTTTTGCATTCAATCCTTTGTTGGGATCTGTGATACTAATGTGTGGCTGCTACACTTATTGTCATGGACTTGCCTGGTAGTCATATTGAGTCCTGAAAACATATTTCAAGTGGCAAAAGTGTTTAATATATTAAGGATAATACCAGACAATTGCTCACCTCTGTGTCGTCCCTGGCAGGTCTCTAGCGGTGGGCCACCAGTACTCTTCTCTGGGTTCCCAGCCCATCCTGTGCAGCTCCATCCCTGGCCTGGTGCCAAAACAGCTCCGCTTCTGCCGCAACTATGTGGAAATTATGCCCAGCGTGGCAGAGGGTGTGAAGATCGGCATTCAAGAGTGCCAGCACCAATTCCGCGGCCGCAGATGGAACTGCACCACGATCAATGATAGCCTGGCCATCTTCGGACCAGTGCTGGACAAAGGTAGGTCTGCAATGAGAGGGGAAATGGGAAATGATAGGAATAAACACAAGAGTGCTCACCCCCTTTTTCAGCCATATGGCTCTGGACATATTTTTCCCATTTATTTAATCCATAGGGATTTCATAAAAGAGTTCTAAGTCATGAACCATACCATTCAGCTCTGAGCTGAATCACCAAAATTACAAACTTTGAATTGAAGCAAAATAGTATTTGAAAATCGGACAAAAAGACAAAGGTAGACTGTATACTTAACATCTTTTATAAGGGCATGAACTATAATCCCATGAAGCATTGCAAATTACGTAATTGAATTCAAAATGTAAACTAAAAATATAAAACTATTGATTTAAAGTTGTTGAATATAAGTATAGAAACAATATATTCTTATTTTATTGCAAAATATTCAGATATTTACAACTGTATAAGTAGCTTGAGAGTATAGGGAATCCAACTCCATTGTGCCAATCACAGTGCATCATTGTAGTAGGCAGTCGCTGCAGAGCTCTTTTGGTGCGCTTTGTTGGCTGTGATTCTTTGGTTGGTGGATCTTTCTCTTAAGGATCATGTGTAGTGTAGTTCTTCAGCAGAAATTCCACTATTAAACACAATTTCTAAAAAATAAGTTTGAAATAACGTGGACTGATGGGTTTAACAGAAGCATGTAACATCAATTAATAAAGAGCTGACAGTAGGTCTCTTTTAAAAGGTTTATAATTTATTGTCAAAATTGTATTCTGCATAAGGAAATTAAAATATGGAAATGCATTCCGGAACCCAACTGTAGCACTCTATTCGAGAGAGTCAGATATATAAGGAGTAGGACAATGGTCAACAAAATTTCATTAATGAGCGAGTACACCAACAATCCATCCTCCAAACCATGTTTTTGCCTTACCCTGATTCACTGTGGTATGCCTATAATAACCATATTTTATTACTGTTGGGACAGATTTCCCAAGAATTTGTAAACTTCTGTCATTTGTCCATGTGTGTTTATGTCAAGATCAAAAATAAAGAAAAGAAGGTCCAACTAAGCACGTGTATGTCGCGGTAGGAATTGTGGGAGTAGCTTGAAGCTGAAAGCTTGTAGCATCAACCAGTGAGCAACACTGACCGTGGATCATTCAAAAAGGCAATCCTGTGGGGAATCATCTATTGTGAAAATAAAGAAAACTTGAACTGAGAAGAGTCTGCAAGCAAAAAATGAATGCAACAGAGCATGTAATAAAATGTGAATCAACATTGGCTTGGCTTTCAGAGGTGGCAACAACTCAAGGATTAGGATTTAAAACCGACCAGGGGATGGCTTTATTCTAGCTCAGCAGGCAAGATATTATTGGACAGATAGCTAGCCAGGAAGCTCGCTAACATTAGTGCGATAGCCACTCTAATGGAGCATTTTATTTTGGGTTGTGAGACTGCAGCGCTTGATTGAATTTTCGAAAAAGGACAATGGAAAAAATTTTACTTTGTGGGACCGCAAGCTAGCTACATATTCATATATCTAATTAGCCAACTAGTGACCATTTCCAGCTAAACAGGTTATCTCTTGAGCAAGGTATTTTGCTTCACTTTGTAGCAAAAGTTTTATGATCAGTGGGATAATCTGCATTTGTTTGATGTAGTTATCACAATGGGTACACCAGTACGCCTCAAATCATCAGATTAATCCGCTGTCCAAAAGAGCAGAGCTGAAGCCCAACACACGTAATTAGCAAAACATTTTCCTCCGCAAGTAACACACAGTTTTATGCTTCGTTCGCTAGAGGGCCAAACGTTACATAGCGTAGTTTTAAAAACTTGTGAATTTCAAAAAGGCACAGTTTCTGCATTTCAGAAAAGGAGAATAGGAGTATCATCCGCCTTTATCCAAACCACAGTTAAAGCTCCTTAAAACCCATATTTCACTCATTGCCTCTTTGTATTCATTGGCTATGTAACATTATGGCTTCTTAATTATAACAAAACTCCCTGTTTGCACACAGCTCTGATTAGTGAGCTTACTCTGTTGTTTTGTGCACATTATTTATTTGCCCCTCTCAAATCCCACTCTCAATGGGCATAAGTTATGTGCACTGGACTATGACAGCTTGTATAGATGTAGTAATGCACGTGTGTAAAGTAGGTGGGACATGTTTTGTTTGTTTCTGGCAAAGGGAATCCCCACATTTCTCACTGTGTTTTTGACAGTAAAGCTAATGCATATTATATTTACCAACACTGATGTCTCTTAAAGGCACACACAGACTTTGTGTAAAAGACATACTTCATGCACTGAAATGGATTACATCACCAGCCTGTGTGTTTATCTAAGGTGAAGTTATGAATGCGTTGTTTGGGTTTTTAATCAGCTAGAATTCTTTTTGAAGGCACAAGTCTGTGCACAAGACAGTGCAGTTTAGGGTTATGTTGATTTAACAACACGAAACATTTTCAGCAAGAATCAGAATGAATTGTTCCTTAATTACACACCAAACTTGATTGTTTCATTACAGAAATTTTAAGTTTGCTAAGGCAAGCATCACTATCACTATTGCTCACATTAATCATCATTCTACTGAATGAATGTTAAATAATCCATCCTTACCGACAATGCCAAGAATGTTAGATCCAGTCTCCCACTAGACCTCTCTCTCCTTCAGAAGATATCCAAAAATTTGAGTTTTGTTTGATATCAAAAATCTAGTCAACATCATTAGCTTGTTAACTCTTACAGTAGCCTACGAGATAGTTAGAGTCAGCAAAGAAATGTAGCAGAAGGCAGGAGACGAAGTGATGGTAAATGTAATAATTTTTGAATAATCTTAGATTATTTGTATTTCTCAATGCTCAGCCTGACTTTGTCTGACCAACACAAGTTCAACTAGTGTTATAAAACCAAACAAAGACAAATCAAATCCCTGTCACTCAACCATGTACACAAGTGCAACAGTGGGTGAAAGTCTTGGGTGCAGTTCCGAACAACATAGCAGTATGACAATTACATTAAACATCTGATTTACATATAACACAGTTTATACATCTGTTACACAACACAATATACACCTAATAAAATACAATATACAGTATACACAAAATAAGAATACTGTATACAATAAAAAATGTAATCCTATCTAATCATTGGAAATAAATATGAAGTGTTATGTTGACATTCAGCTGTTGGTTGATAGTCAGTTGCCAGTGTGTTATTAAGAGAAGTATAAAATTTGAGTCCAGTCTGAGGCTAATAAAGTGCAGAGCTGATATATGTATCGTGATCGTGATCGATTGCTTGGCGTAGAAGTCTGATTGCTTGGCGTAGAAGTCTGATTGCTTGGCGTAGAAATCTGATTGCTTGGGGAACAATAGTCAATAACTGCTTCACAACATCGCCTGTGATGTAGAAGACCTTGAAATGGAGACAACTCTTTATCTCTAACATGTGAAGACAATACGTATTAAACATAAATAATAATGCATTGCAAGAGCAAGAAACGCTATAAAATCAATTTCCAAAAATATATAAAATTTTTATCTGGTGGATGAATACATGGACAATAAAATCTCATAACATTACATTGAAGAAGGGACATAAGCCATATCTTGGGACCAGGATATCATAGAGCCATGGGGGTTTTGACTTGGCCAGTAAACAACAACCTAGCTACCACCCAGAACACCATAGAAATGTGCTAAAAACACACACACACACAAAAAAACAAACACTTAGAACACCCAAGCAACCACACGTCAACCATTGTAGATCATCTTGGTCAAGCTGGTTAGAGCTGGGAGACCCCCTATGGACCAGCATAAACCAGCTACAGTATTCCCAAAACCTTCTTACCAGTTTAAGCTGCTATGACTTATATTCTTTCTTTTTTTTTCAGTAGGGAGGATGATTATTTTTTTTGGTCATTTTTCATGTGGGTGCAATTCAACATTTATCAGATGTCAAGTAGTTAAAAATAAATTACAATTGGTACTTTCAAATAATATTGGAAAAACCTTAAACCATTACCCATGTCGTCAGTCATTAGTTATTGCTCTGGTATGTCCAGGTTTTGAATGACTAGAGATGTTTTCAATAAGCTTTTGGCTTCCTTTTGCTGCTTTTATTACAGTCTCATTAAATAAAAAGCACCATCAGGTCTCTTGTTTTAGTGAAGTCATCCCGCAGTCTCAAGGCTTTGTCACCACCATCATCAAGAGGGATGGTAGTATGAGGAAGAACAAGGGGTCAGGGTATGTGGGGCCATAACCTGCCAAGGGGCTACGGGTGGGGTGAATACTGATAGCCGGCTACAGTGGGAGGCAGTGTGAGCCGAGCCAATTGCTTTTAATAAACTCTCAAGCAATTGTTACATTGATGGAGAGGGCTTGCGCCCAAGCGGGCCACTGATGATGGGAGGACTCCTCAGTTCTTCTCCATTGTAGTGTAAATAGCCTCCTCCATATCCCCTGCAGCTCCCCTCCTCCGGTCTAAATTGAAGGGGAGATTGGTCGGAATAGGGGTGATGGGGGGTGTTGAACCGGGTCAGTCTTTGGGTTCCAGGGGTGGCTTTAGTAAATCATTTTGATTGGATTAAAGCTTCTGAGGCACTTAATAATGTGAGAGGTCAAAGCAGGTAGATTAAGTGCTTTGTTGGGGGCAGTTTAAAGGGCGCGTCGAAGCTCAGAAGCTTTTCATAGAGCTTTGAGAAGTGCACCTCTCACTTTCACTTGTTTGTGACTGACGCCGTCACTTTTGCAGAGCTAGCACTATTGTACGGTGGTGTTAGTGTTTGTGGTGCAGATGGATGTGCGTTGGTTTCCTCTATTTTGTGTTGGGCTGAATGGCACAGTGATCTAAGTAGCTCTTCAGTTGCTTGTTACTGACAATCACAGCTGCCGTAGATCTGCTCAGGCACTTTCAACAGATTAGATAATGTTCCTTTAGTATTCTAGGCAATAGCGGGGAAATTTCTGTTTGAAATGAAAGGGTAAAATACTTAAAGGTGGTGTGTGTAGTTTTTTCATTGTTAAAAATGCTATTACTAAAATGCAATAGTAGTCAACGAAAACACAAAAAGTGTAAATACTGTGACTCTACGGTGCCACGTGGCTCTGTTTGCTTAAGCATCATGTCACCTGACAGAACAACTTTGGCTCAACCAATGGCGTGAATTTGGGGTGGTACCATCTGTTTGGCTGACCAAAGGCAAGACGAGTTTGCAGGTAACCTTTTTGAAAAAAGGTTAAAAAAATAAATAAATAAATAAAAATAAAATTATATATATATATATATATATACACACACACAGGTTGCCAAAAGTTTTGAATAATGTCCAGATTTTGCTGTTTCGGAAGGAAATTGGTACTGTAATTCACTAAAGTGGCATATAGCTGATCACAAAGTATAGTCAGGACATTACTGATGTAACAGCACCATCACTATTTGAAAAAAGTTATTTTTGATCAAAGCTGGAAAGGCCCCATTTCCAGCAGACATCACTCCAACACTTTTTCCTTGAGGAAACATGCTATATTGCTAATTTGGTATCAATCAAACACAGCTGAAAGTTATTTGGTTCGTTAAATGAAGCTTAACTTTGTCTTTGTGGGTTTTAGTTGTCACAGTATGCAATAGACTGGCATGTCTTAAGGTAAATATTTGTTGAAAAATGGCAAAAAGGAACAGCTTTCTCAGGAAACTCATCAGTCAATCATTGTTTTGAGGAACAAAGGCTATACAATGCTTGAAACTGCCAAAAACTGAACATTCCTTACAAAGGTGTACACTACAGTCTTCAAAGACAAAGCACAACTGGCTCTAACAAGGACAGAAAGAGATGTGGAAGGCCAGATGTACAACTAAACAAGAGGATAAGTACATCAGAGTCTCTAGTTTGAGAAATAGACGCCTCACATGTCCTCCACTGACAGCTTCATTGAATTCTACCTGCTAATGTTTCATGTACTACAGTAAAGAGAAGACTCAGGGGTGCGGGCCTTATGGGAAGTATTGCAAAGAAAAAGCCTCTTTTGAAACAGAAAAACTAAATAAAAGGTTTGAGTGGGCAACAAAAACAGACATTGGACAACACATAATTGGAAAAGAGTGTTATGGATCTTAACCCCATTGAGATTTTGTGGGATCCACTAGACTGTGAGGTGTTTGAGAAGTGCCCGACAAGACAGCCACATCTATGGCAAGTGCTACAGGAAGTGTGGGGTGAAATGTCACCTGAGTATCTGGACAAACTGACAGCTAGAAGGTCAAGGAGCGGCAAATCTGTCATTTCTGCATGTGGAGTATTTTTGATGAGAACTCTTTGAAGTAGTTTAAAATGTTTTTCCATGTTATTAATGTCCTGACTATACTGATTCTGATCAGTTGAATGCCACTTTGGTGAATAAAAGTTCCAATTTCCTTCCATAAGAGCAAAATCGGTACGTTATTCCAAACTTTTGGCTGCCAGTGTATATATATTTTTGCAATTTAATTTGGCAATGTAGTGGTGCAGAAATTGCATGCTTTACATTTAGAGGCTTTTGAAGCAAAAATCTAACATTTTATATTTATAATATTTTAATAGAATTAGTTGCATTTAGTATACATTTATCCATTCAAGTTTAATGTGGTCACCCTAAATGACATCCTTACTGTTTGTTATACCTGATAGAGTAAATTGCCTCCTTAAATAGCTTAAATGTAGTTAGCACTTAAAGCTGAAAAAGTGTGTAATTTCTGCTGTACTAGCAGAAACAGCTTTCCAAATATGCCCCCGTCTTCTGTTTATTGAACAAACAGATGGCATGTCAATGTTGTTGTGTCAGGCTAGATGGGACACTCAAACAATCAGGTGAATTTTTATAGCGCCACACAATTTAAAGTTTTTGAGAATATTAACCTAAGAATGGCTTTCTTATAGTTGTCTCTGCATAAATAAGCTGGTATTGGAGAACATATTTTAACACCGAAAAACACTTCAGGTTTTATAACTTGTCTTGCTAACTACTGCTTTACTTGAACTACTTTAAATTAGAAGTAGCTTGTATACTGGGAAGCTACAGTTTTAAAGTAACTGATACCAAGTACTGCATTTCATCTATCTTCTGAACATCTTATAGTTAGAGTTTTGCCACCTAGCTTTGCTTGTTTTAAGTGTGTGTGTGTGTGTGTGTGTGACAGACCGCCTACAGTATTGCATTGTTTTGCAAAGTCAAACTGCCTCTCCAATCTCAGTCTCATCTATTTCACAGGGCTGCCTCAGGCTACGTCTGCATCAGCACTCATTAATTTACATTAACCAAAGTGTCAAAACACGGCCCAGTGGAATCCACTTGTGATGAAAGGGGAGTCATCGCAGGTGTTCTTGAAGAGCGCTAGAGTTTGCTGAACACGCCTTCAGTGGATCACATTGCTGGTCGCATGCGAGCTGTAATCGGACACCAGAATTTACTTGTTCTTACTGTCACTCAAGGTTTTGTTGCTATTTGAATCATTGGTTAAACTGAAAAGTAGTGACTTATGCCTTGACAGATGAGGCAAATAAAAAAATGTGGTTGTCTTTTTTTACGTAACTATATTGTTTTTGCTTGTTTACTCTTCAGAGTTGGCCAAACTGAATAATCACCCAATATTTGGCCATTTTGAGAATATTTGCCATTTTGAGAATATCAGCCGATAACTGGGCATATTAGGTGGTAACAAAAGTGTTAATTTGACAGTTCCAAAATTTACCAGAAGCCTTGTCAATAGATAGGGCATGTTTTCAGTGGTTCTTTTTTGTGTGTGTGTGTGTGTGAATTTTAAAGTATTGTGCAAAAGAAGTGTTTAGTTTGATACATTTTGTTCATATTTTATTGATATATCAGTACTATATTGGCCATTGGCCATCATGAACATTTATTAGGCAAAATTGTATTAGAGTGTATGGTGTTAATATTTTATTCTAAATAGCCTTTCCTCTCAATTTCTTCAGATGTTTAACAAGCAATGCAATAACATCTTGGTGTCAATGAAACGGTTCCTTTTTCATTGGCATTCCTCTGGGGCAGCAACCATGTTGGCCACCACCACAGAATGAAGTAAAGAAATCCCATGACTCTTAATGCTAACACCCTCATCTAAACCAACTTTGCATGAGGTCAGGGTACCCGGGTTACGACCTCTGCCCTCAAGAGGAGAAACTGTTACAATTTAGGATGTACAGAGAGCTCCAAGCCTTTCATCAAATGCATGTTTAACTGTGCCGGGGGAGGTCTACTCACCGGTATATCATTAACTCTGCCCAGGAAAGAAAGGATGGGGTGTGGCAAACAGAGTTGATAGTGGGACCTTAGCCCCGCCTCATGCTGAGCCCAACTCACCACACAATATCTGGGCGACCATAAGATTAAGCCGAAGAGAAAGCTTCTTTCACAATTCACACGCCCTTTAGATTGTTTTATTAAACCATTTCAATGGGGATTTCCCCATCAGCCGACAAGTGGGGTCCAGCCAATGCATAGTTCTCTGTTGCTATGACTTAACTTGGTCCCCACTAATCACAGGCAAGGGCAAATTTCATATAAAATATCGGGGGCCTTTTGTGCATGTAATTCGCTGTGACAGTGATAGCACAATGTGGGATTCAGGGTCCCAGCAGGTAACGGACCATTTGGCATGTGAGGGCCCAGCAAAGCTAGCCTGAAGGTGGACAGCAGGGGCCAACTGTTGTCACAAATGATCAGTCTAATCGGGCTTCACCTGCATTCTTTTCTCAGGTAAAGCCCCCCTACCACTCCAATGTGTCTCCATATCTTGCTTTTAACCATTGTTATCCATTGGTCCTCTGGACATTAATCTGCACCCCCACCCCTCCTCCCAAACCCATTTTCCATCTTTCCCTGACCAGTCTGCCACGTCAATGTCAGCCAGCTGTATTTGAACCAAACTTTATTGGCTTCCTGATCATAAAACATGGGCCACTCACTGGGTTTTAAATTGTAATTGAATGGCCCTTTCAGTTGATGGATGCAGAAGCAGCAGTTGCTAGTTTGACTAAGAGAACTCAAAGATATCTATTCTAAAGATACGGACAAGCATCTAGGTCAATCCCAAAATCATTTAATTAATGTTGAAGAAATATTTTAGTTTTCAAGAATATAGAAGAATTATAACAATGGGGCAAATTCATTAAACAGTTGTGCTACTTTTGTGCATTGGTTTTTAGCGCAAAAACCTAGATCTTTTCCCCTAAGATAGACTGATCTCTCTGTGAATTTGGCCACAGTAGTTTGAGCTAAACTCGGTCTATGCTACAACACACTATCTGTTTTGCCACAGGAAAAGGTTGACACATTCATAGTGTTGCAAAGATATTTGATGGGAGATTCCGTTTGCCAGTAACTCAGCAGAATTGGGTCAATGTCAGGGTACTGGAAATTTCAGTGGCAACATGACCTCCCATGTGATCATGTTGACTAACCAACTGTGATCTAGTTTAACAAGGCAATATTTGTGCTGGTATAGCACTGTGCAGAAATAAGTCACTGTCATTGTCATTGACCCTAATCTATGCCCCACCTTAAAAGCATTTTTGGCCAATCATGTCTTAGCAACTGTTGCAATCAGCCATTTTTATGACAACCGTTTACTTTTTTCCAACGAGAGTCTTCGGGAGTAATATGTGTACGAGTAGTTTTAAGCGTAATTTTATAGAAATTATCAAACATATTTAAAAATGTTGCTGCTGGGTCACTTATAATAGTGACATGAGGTACGTAGAGATGATATCTGCAGTGTTTCTTCTTTCCTTTTCTTTTTTAAATATTTAAATCAATCTTGAGAAGAGCATGCTATGGTTTAAACTGTGTCAGCCTTCATTCCCAAATGAACATGTATAACATCAGCAAGGGCACCTATATTTCCTCCTAGGTAAATAAAAGCTAATAATTTAACGGTAATACATTTATATTTATGTACTGACTTACGTCTAAGTAAAGGTGATAGTTTAAAGAGTTCACAGCATCATAGGGAGTGTGTTGCAAGATGCTCTGAGCAGTCCTGTTCACATACACTATTTTTATCAGGTGTGTATTGCTTTCAAATGACGCTTTTCTAGTTTCAGGTGACTGTGATAATCGTTTGCCTCAATTCTGATTCACAGTCTCCACAGTTTTCAATCAAATTACTGTGCAAATTAGCTATTCATTTCTTTTACAAAAAATGTCAGATAAATATGCTTTATAATGTCACTCTTCATTCTTCATCCTATATTCGAATATTTTAAATTCTGTTTAGGAGAATATTTTGTCAAAAATGTGCCATTCAAGGCAATCTTCCATTCATTCCTATGGGAAGTTTTGCAACGCTTGTTAGAGAGAGCAATGGTAACCAAGGGAGGCGGAGCTTAGTGAAGGGTCGATTAGGCTTAGTATAGATTGTGCCTTGTCAACAGATTGTTCTCTTGTACTCTGCAATTAAACACTTTTTTGGTATTAAACTACTTTCTCCTATCCCAACGACAACTATGAGTAAGCTATTTTTTGGCTAATTTTCTCCAGAACCAGGGATTGGCCATTGGGAGCACAGGGTCTTTTTCTGGTGGGACGGTCGAGTAGTGACCAGTCTCTCTCACCCACAAAGCGCTGATGACTATGCCAGATTTTGGTAGTCTGCTGCATCCTCTCCAACCTAGCACTTAGAAACAGCTTTCAAAATGGGAAACTGTCCCATGCAAATTGCATTCAACACAGATTATTTTGCCGTGTTTGCACCTTTACCTGTCTTTTAATTTCTTTAGGTATAATGCCACTAGTGTGCTAAAACAACCCAGACAGTGTGTGCAAAGACACATCATAACTAGATGTGGTTTCATTCTGTGAATTCCCCCCACTGATTTTTGAAAGGCATTTTCAATCTAAACATACAAAGGCAGTAGTTTTATTGAGCATTGTGGAATAACTTGTGGCCGATTTTGCAACATTATTATCCACAGCCTTAATTTCTTTAACCAGTTTAAACCTGCAACAAAGGAAAACTTGATTCATAATGTCGCCACAGTCATTTCCTCTCTCCTACAAGTGCAAGACTGCACAAGACCATGGAATATTTATCAAAATGTACCAAGCTGTCTGATCAAAAACGCTTTCAAGTTTGCATGGGGCCCTCGTCAGCAAGAATCGTCACAAAATCCCCTGTTAGACAGAATGTTGGAACATCTTTAAGGTTATTATCAACCAAAATGTGTATTGTTCATTTTCATATTAATTCTTAACTTGGCGCGTTGAGTCTTGCAAAGACCATTCGACAGTAAGTCTTAGCCATGAGTAATACAGGTCTATTCCCCACCTCATAGTTGCTTAATTGAGTCTTTCTAATTATAGACTTGTCAGCCTTGTACTTACCTCTTTTCTGGAAGGATATGCCTGGTCTTCACAGACTCATGCCTTAGTAGTGTCACACTATGTACACAATGAGACCTGAGCTAACTGCCTTTAAATGAAAATTCAATTGCACAATTATAAGTGTGAAGAAACATAAAGTGTATAATTTTTTTCAATGCTAAAACACTTTTCGTTCAAAGCTTAATATGCAGAGAAAAATAAGACATTTATAGGTTGAAATCCGTAGCTCCTTCAAAAAGCGTAAAAATTGCTGCTTTGTGGCACATTCATATTCTGCTTGATTGAGCATCCCGACATGCTTAAGATAGCTACATTGGTTCAAACAATGATGTGAGTTTAGGGTGTGACTACCTTTTTTTGTCCAACCAATGGCAGATGGGGGGGGTGTTTGGAAAACCTTCTTGAAAACAGTGATCATTTTTGCAATTCTACCTGATGCCACTATTTTTAGATGAACAATGATGTCAGGACAAAGTATTGCATCTCCAAAATAACTACAAATTACTGCAGACATCCGGTGTACTCCAATGTGTAAAACATGAAATGACACTTCACTAAAGTTTTTCTGTTCATTCCCACAGCCACTAGAGAATCAGCATTTGTCCATGCAATTGCCTCTGCGGGAGTAGCATTTGCTGTGACTCGTGCTTGTGCTGAGGGATCAGCTACCATCTGCGGCTGTGACACACGACGGAAAGGTCCACCCAGCGAGGGCTGGAAGTGGGGTGGCTGCAGTGAAGATGTGGAGTTTGGAATCATGGTATCACGAGAGTTTGCTGATGCTCGTGAGAACCGGCCAGATGCACGCTCTGCTATGAACCGCCACAACAATGAAGCTGGACGTGTGGTGAGACTTTTTTCTAGTTATGCTGACCTAGTACTAACAAAGCTTTGGAATTCCCTGCTGGGAAGGAAAAAAAACACAAAACCAGCCTAAACTGTTTTTTTGGTCTCCTGCAGGCTGGTCTAGTGGTTGGTTTTAGAGGGGATTGGGGCACTTGACTGCTTGTCAAGCAGTTAATTGATCTGCTTAACCAGATGTGCACCCGCTTGACCAGGCTGGGAGACCAATTTTAACATTCTGGTATGTGGTTTATGCTGGGTGACCTGGTAAAAACTTAGTTGTTGAAGCTAGTCAAGTAGCATGGTTGACCAAGGCAGTCTTGCTAGTTAAACAACTTAAGAAGTCTGGTGGGGACATCAGAACCCCAGCATCGCATGTGGGGGCCAGCATCCATAACAAAACCTGCTGGTGATTGGCTATACTGTTCTTTTTAGAAATATTATTATTACATGTTAATATATATATATATATATATATATATATATATATATATATATATATATATATATCCTTTGAAGTTACAATATTATATATATAATATTGTAACTTCAAAGGTAAAAATAAAGCCTTTATGTGCAGGTATTATGTGCAATTGTGGTTCTAATATCAATATTCTGTTATTCTCTTTTTACTAGTCAATCACTGACCATATGTACCTGAAATGTAAGTGTCATGGCCTCTCAGGCAGCTGTGAGGTGAAAACCTGCTGGTGGTCGCAGCCTGACTTTCGGGTGATAGGCGACTACATGAAGGACAAGTATGACAGCGCATCGGAAATGGTGGTGGAGAAACATCGGGAGTCAAGGGGCTGGGTTGAGACTTTACGACCAAGGTACACCTTCTTCAAGCCCCCAACTGAAACAGATCTTGTCTACTATGAAACCTCGCCTAACTTCTGCGAACCCAATTCAGAAACCGGTTCCTTTGGCACCCATGACCGTGTCTGCAACCTGACTTCACACGGTATCGATGGTTGCGACTTACTCTGTTGTGGCCGTGGCCACAACACTCGAACTGAGAAACGCAAGGAGAAATGCCACTGTATTTTCCACTGGTGCTGCTATGTGAGCTGCCAGGAGTGTACACGAGTTTATGATGTCCACACCTGCAAGTAAGTCACTGTGGCTAAGAAGTCACCAAACCAAAATGAGGTTGGGCCAGACATTTGGGGTGGCAAACACCCAAGAGCCTTGCTTGTGGACTGGGTTGGAAGGAGTTTTTTTTTGTGGTTTCGGTGGTAAGATAACCACTGAAAAGGGATGTAAACAGTGAAGTGATTTTAGAAAGATAGCCTTCAAAAAAAATGCTGTATTAACAGACAAAAAAAAAAAAGACCCATAAAGGCTTCGATCTCCATCCTGACTATTGTTGGGACCCAACACGCTTTGACACAGGCCTGTTGTTTAGTTCTGGAAAGGGACTAAGCTTCTCCTGTATCTGATATATGAGGGGATAAGGGGTGGATCAGATTCCTCAAGAGTCAGGCCCTTGGGACCTTGACCAATTGTTTCTCCAAGAAAAGAAAATCTTTGAAAGGGAGAGGTTTTTTCGGCACGTGGCGGCAAACTGTTCTGAGACTGTGGAGAACTCCACAACAACAGATGCAGCACAAACCGAATACCAGGGTTTGCCCACAAGTGCCTCTGAAATATGGTAATAGTAACATTATTAGCAATAGCCTTACTACTAACACCATTAAAGAAGCTATGTGAACTCTTTAAATGCAAAGTACATTCCAGTATACCTGAATACCAGCAAAAATTTAAAACAACTTGCAACTTCCAAAACAACTTAACTTCCATACACTTCATGTTGTGTCTCTGTGTATGACCAAACATACAAACTAATGTATTAGGTTGGGTTTAATGTAAGTTACTAATATTAGGTTATGAATGCACTTGTACCTGAGTGAATGTCCACATGTTGCATATATGTCTGTGTTTTCTTTATCTTATTTTAAAACACTTTCGAAAAGAACCTGAATGAATTAACTTGAATAACAGTTAAACTCTCACAGCATCAGGTCAAACGTACTGATGCAAACAATGATTCATTCACCATTCATTATTAGTTTCCCCAAAGACCAATAATCATTTAGGATTAAACAAACAGACAATTAGACAGATACTTATACAATACTTCTGTCTTTTTGAATGGAGTTCGATATTCATTTACCTTAGTTGTTTGATATTTTACAGACATAGAGGTCCATTTCACAACAAACATACAAGAGATTTGTGCCTTTATTTTGTTTCTCATACATTACAGGCAGGGTCCAAAATTAACTCACACCAAGCACCAAATGCAAGCAAAAATGGCTTTGGAAAGTAAATAAACCAGTTGGGTGGTAACTTGAAATTGGGGAAAAAAAAACAATAAAACTGAAAAAAAAATAATGCATGACCTAAATGATAATGTAAAAGTCAGACCATTGTTGTTTTTCATTGATAATACTTACACGACGTGAACATATCAAATATATTCAAACTGTACAAAATCCATCATATGTTCAACTAGGAAACCAAAAGGTTTTGCTTTTATTGTCACAACATGATCAAATGGCATCCCACCTCATTTTTGCATTTAGTGCTACTGAGCAACCTCAGAGACTCTGGTTCTTGTCCAATGGAAACCAGGAACTATTCACTTTTACATAAAACTCTCTAAAATTAAAAATTTACTCAACTAATGGTTAGGATTAGGGTTGGGGTTATGGTTAGAGGGTAGGGTTAATAAAATATGCATTCATGTCGACTGTATTACATAATTTACAACTAAACATACAACTTGCTTTTGGCACCAAAAACTAAAGCTCACTTGCCTATTCGTTTAACAATACTTCTAGCTTCGGCCACTGGGGAGCCTTGAATTTCAGTAAGCATAGATCTGTTTCAGCAGCAGAGCTTTGAACCTTCTGTCACCGACTTCATCTTGTGATCATTCTAAACATAGTGGCAACACATTCCTGCTGTTAAGCACCAAAATCAATGTTGTTGTTAGTGTTTTCAGAGAGACTGGCTAGCATAATATGTGTACTGTTCACCGCAAACACAGCTACAAGGGAAAAACATCTAAATCCATATATATGTGTGTGTGTGTGTGTGTGTGTGTGTGTGTGTGTGTGTGTGTGTGTTTGTGTGTAAACAGTAGTAACCAAAAATATTGGCACCCTTGATAAATATGCACAAAAGAAGGCTGTGAAAAAAATTCTGCTTTGTTTAGCCTTTTGATTTTTGATTCAAAAAATCACAAAAATATAACTTTTAATTGTAGTAAAACAATTGAAACAGGGGGAATAACTCATTATTAAATATATATTTTTCTCCAAAACGCATTGTCCATAATTATTGGCACCCTTTTTATTCAATACTTTTTGTAACCTCCCTTTGCCAAGATAACAGTTCTGAGTCTTTATAATGCCTAATGAGGTTGGAGAACACCTGGAAAGGGGTCTGAGACCAGTCGTACATACAGAATCTCTACAGATCCTGGGGACTGGGATGGCCGTGGCAGAACCTTGATTTTGTGGTCAGTGAACAATTTTTTTTATTAATTTTGATGTTTGTTTTGGGTCATTGTCCTGCTGGAAGATTCATCCAGGGCCCATTGTAAGCTTTCTGGCAGAGGCAGTCAGGTTTTTGAGAGTCCATAATGCCATGTATCCGAACAAGATATCCAGGACCTCTGGATACAGCCCCACAACATTCAAGATGCAGCAACACATTTAACCGTGGACATTGAGTACTTCATCTCTGTGTGTGCCAATCCCATCTCTGGTGTTTGCTGCCAAAAAGCTATGTTTTGTTTCATCTGACCATAGAACCTGGTCGTATTTGAAATTCCATTAGTGTCTTGCAAACTGAAAATGCTTCAGTTTGTTGTTGGATGAGAGAAGAGGCTTTTTTTCTTGTAACCCTCCCAAACAACATGTGGTGATGTAGGTTATGTAGGTGATGTCTGAATTTGATTCAAACCCAACTAATTTTTGCAATTCACCAGCTGTGATCCTTGTGATTCTTTGGCCACTTCTCACCATCTTCCTCACCTTGCGTGGAGACAATATAGACACACATCCTCTTTCACACAGGCCTATTCTAAACATCTCCAGTTGATTGGAACTTTTAAATGATTGCCCTGATGGTGGAAATGGGTATTCCTAGTCACCCAGGTGCACTAAAACATCTAAAATATGAATGGGAATATACTTCAAATATATTTTACTCATAAGAATTTCTAGGGCTGCCAATAATTGTGGCCAATGTGTTTTGGAGAAAAATATATATTTAATAATGATATTTCCTCTATTTAATTTGTTTTACTTCAATTAACAGTTAGATTTTTGTGAATATTTTGAATGAAAGATCAAAAGGATAAACAATGCAGATTTTTTTCACAGCCTTTGCTCATATTTACCAAGGGTGCCAATATTTTTGGCCACTGCTATATATATTTATATATATATATATATACACTGTTGGTCAAATGTTTGGAGTAATGTACAGATTCTGCTGTTTCGGAAGGAAATTGGTACTTTAACTTACCAAAGTGGCATTCAACTGATCACAAAATATAGGCAGGACATTATTGATATAAAAACAGCACCATCACCAATGGTCTGAGTCGAGGTAGAACCGAGACGTGAAAGTACGTGTCCTTCAGGTCTACCGCAGCGAACCAATCTTGATGCCGGACGCATGCCAAAATGTGCTTCTTCATCAGCATCTTGAACAGGAGTCTGTGCAAGGCCCGATTCACCGCCTTTCTTTGGCCCTATGAATTAAGGGCTGTAGAACCCTTTCTTCACCTCGGCTGGAAGGACAGGCTCTATCGTGCCCTACTGCAGAAGGACCATGATTTCAGCGAGCTGGAGGGTGGCGTTCTCGACCTTCACCGATGTGAAGTGGACGCCACGGAACCAGGGCGGATGCCTGGCGAACTGAATCGCACAGCCGAGTCGGATGGTCCTGGCCAACCAACGCGACAGGTTGGAAAGCGCTAGCCATGCGTCCAAGCTAGGGGCGAAGGGCACTAAGGGGACAATCGCATCTGACAAACCTGGGGGTGGGCCTCACGTTGAGGGGAGCAGGAAACTGCACATTGAGGAGCGTCACTTCATCCCGAGGTGGCTGCGCTGAGGGGAACGTCGAAGCGCTTACCTTGCTCTGCATACCCAGCATAGGGCGGATCAGTGACTGAGGAGAAGGGCCTTTTGGGCCATCCTCAAGACTTGTCAAACTGGCTGGCGGGGGTGTGGTTTTTGTGATGCAGCCGGATGCTTGAAGGAGGGGGACCACATTCGCGGGGCCCTGGCTTCGAGTACTCATTGTCCGGTCCCTGTGCTAATGGTAGCCGTGGGCACTGGCTGTGTGACCCAAGGAGAGAGGAAACTGCAATTTTTTTGACAATGTGGGTACCGCAGCCCATCCGGGGTGCAGCGAACACAAAACAAAAGGGAACAAAAGATTCTCCTCTCAGCCCTCCACCGGGGGACAGAGTGATCTGGTCACCAACTCCTGGGTTCCAGCAGACATTTTCATGGGTCGTCCGTCTCTGGGGTGCTTAGGAGCCTTCTTGGGGGTCTTGTGACAGGAGGAGGCGGGCATCAGCTTCCTGTGGGGGGCTCTATGCTGGGGCTATGCTGAGGTGAGGACTCACCTCGGGCTGGGACGGCACCGGCTGGGCTTTCGCCGCAACATGGGGATGCCCTCGGTAAGCAGATGGGGTACGCACTCTTGTGCCACACTAGGGCAACATGTGCTGTATCGCCTCTGTCTGTTTCTTCACCGCCAAGAACTGCTGGGCAATTTCCTCGATGGTGTCGCCGAAAAGGCTGACCTGGGAGATGGGCGCGTTCAAGAAGTGTGCCTTGTCAGTGTCCCTCATCTCGACCAGATCCAGCAATAGGTGGCATTCCTGGACCACAAGAGTGGACATCGTCTGCCCGAGTGCCTGCGCTGTGATCTTCATCACCTGGAGGGTGAGGTTGGTCGCCAAGTGCAGTCCCTGCAACTCATCAGGGTCAGAACTACCCTCATGCAGTTCTTTCAGTGCCTTGGCCTGGTGGACTTGCAGGAGGGCTATAGCATGCAGGGAAGAGGCAGCCTGTCCAGCAGCGCTGTGGGCTTTGGCTGCCAGAGACGATGTAGTCCTACAGGCCCTGGAGGTCGAGTACCGGGCGACTCCGCTAGGTGGCAGTGCTTTGCAGGCACAAGTGCACCACAACTGCCTTATCTACCTGAGGCTGAAGTGGCTTTCCCCTGGACGAAAGCTGCAACCGCAATGTTGCCATGGTCATGTTCTTGCAATGAGAACATGAACCATCCAGGAACGCTTCCTCCACATGATTAGGACACAGACACATGAGGTAGCGATCGTGGCCATCAGAGGTGGAGAGATAACAACCGCACCAAGAAACTACACAGAGACGGAAGTGCATCTTCAAAAAGACGTTCACGTCAATGTGTTTGCTCAATTAGAGAAAATATACTCTTTTGCAATAATATATACTCTCTTAGGCTGTCGAAGCGCCCAGGGACTAATCTGCAGTGACCACAGAAAGCCTCTGAAATACACTGTGTATTCAAAAACAATTAGCTCCTTAGAGGTGAATGGACCGGCAGAGGAATTCATCTCACTGAACACAACCAATCAGCCCTGATGAAAAAATCTGAATGAGTGGTTGTGAGCCATCTCCTTTTATACCGTATGTCCGGTGATTGGCATGCAAATTCCACTTGCCAATTCTCATTGGCCTTTTCTCAAAAATCTGAGGTGTTTGGGGCTCCCAAGTGCGACCCCTAGTGTCACTACATCGACACAATGTTGATTGAGTGACAGATAGGGAAAGAGTGTTATGGATCTTAACCCCATTGAACTTTTGTGAGATCAGCTAGACTGTAAGGTCATGAGAAGTGCCCGACAAGACAGCCACATATGGTAAGAGCTACAAGAAGCGTGGGGCGAATTGTCACCTGAGTATCTTGTCAAACTGACAGCTAGAATGTCAAGGATCTGCAAAGCTGTTATTGCTGCACGTGGAGGATTTTTTGATGAGAACACTTTGAAGTAGTTTAAGAAGTTCTGACATTTTTTTCAAACTGTAATAGTAATTTATCACGATATTAATGTCCTGACTGTACATTGTGATCAGTTGAATGCAACTTTAGTGAATTAAAGTACCAATCTTTTGGCTGCCAGTATATATATATATATATATATATATATATATATATATATATATATATATATATATATAAGGAATAATGCTAAATATTTTTTCATATCCGTTAATGATTTTGGCCAACAATTTCTCAAATCACCAGTTTTTTTTTTAAATATATTTGGATTTTTTAAAACTTAATTTTGGACCCTGACAACATGAGTTTTGTTTAAGCTATGACATAACAAATTCTTCCTCTATTCTCAGTTTTTTTTTGTAACACTAATAATGCTCAAAACCAGAATTTTCCACTGCTGTAATTATCTGTGAATCCATGCCCAAAAATAATGAATTATGTGTTCTGTAAATGTTCCCAACCCAGTTGTACATGAAAGTCAGCAGCAGTGTAGAAATGACAATGAACTACCCTCATTTATATGCTGCTAACTAATAACAGGTTTCGTTATATTTATGCGTGATTATGTGCTTGTGCATTTGTGTTTCTCTGTGTGACATCTACAAATGTCTTGATGTTTGTATGTAAATGTGTCTATATATGTGCATGAATCTTTGTTTCCTTCTTTCTGTGAAAGACACTGTGTAAGCATAGTTAAGAAACTAAAATGTGAAGTTTTCTACTAATGGAATTTTGATAGAAAGTTTGTATTCATTAACCAAATAGAGATATTGTAACACATTTGTGTGTCCTGTTTTATGATAGCTCATAAAAAATTTCAATTTATGAAAATGATTTTGAGATGCCTTGAATATTAAAAGCGACACTGTATTTTGACAAATCAATAGAGCTTTGAAAAATGTTTATATCCAACCAACATTCTGAAGAACACTGTTGGACACCTATGATACATATCGCCATGAAAAATTCCTACCTAATTTTACCTAGCTAACCTGTGCTGCAGTATATTTCAAGGATAGTATCACAGGGAAATGTGGGAAGGCAGAGTGAAACTCCAGCTTGTAAAATTCTTTGGCAGAAGTTCTTGTAGCAGATCTTTCCTTCAAAGTAATTAATTCAAGTTTCCTCTTGCCCATCTCACACTGATTTAATCTCTCATCAATCAGGGATCATTTCAAAGCACATGCCCCATTCAGCGTTCCACAATGCTCTGTTTATTTAACAGAATGATCTGAAGCTAACTACAGAATCAATACAGTGCTTCTTGTTTTTGCGCTTACAGCAGTGCATATACATATTTCACACATATTTCACAGTACGCATATACATTTCTGTTTGCTTCTAAACATGTTCTTAAGTTCCAAAGTTTTTATAGACTAGTTTCTGTGTTTATGGATTTCTAAAGTCTGAGGATTTTTTATGATTATTTATTTTACTGTAATGTATATATTAGTAAGAGTATATATTTGCTGACAAAAGATTATCACTTGTGAGGAAAATTTTGTTGTGTTGTAACAGTTTTACCTCAGTGTCTGTTTTTTCTGTTTTTTTTAACCGACCACATGGGATGCACTGTATGTCCTGCTAGCTGTTAGTTATACTAGCTGTTAATTTTATAACCAAATAAAATAAAATACAAACACTCATTCTCATTTCTGTCATTGAAGTTGATTTTACTTGGGGTTTTATTATTGAAATGGTGTATTCCAGATGTTCTCCTTTGGTTTTACTTCAGGACTCAACCCAACTTCGCAACCCAACACAATCCTAAAATTATTTATCTTACAAAAAGAAACAAAAATGTCCATATGTCAACATAAATGACCATGACCTGCATAGACCCAACACTGCAAAACTTTTAACATGAAAAAGGAAAATGGACAATACAACTTTTAATAAAAGTTACATTTTATTATGTGCATTTACCATTGTTTTTAATGATGTCTGTGACCCAATTAGAACAGACTTGCATCCAATTTTTGAGTCATGACCCACCAGTTGAGAAATTCTGGTTTATTCCATGGTTTTGAGCACTGATCATTTAAAAAAAAAAAACTTTGTAGCAACATAAAATCACTTACTATCTCAAGCCACCAAATGGTATAGCTTATTAGATATCTTGTTTTATTTTAAAGCAATTTTTATCTGAATTATCAGCAATATTGTTTACCTAAACTCTATAGGATCACTTTTTGCACAAATGCTCATGTCAACCTGTCTTTTACCGTATGTAGCTGTGGAGAATATTCATACAGTGAGTGGCTGGGATCCATGTAATGTTGATTCAGATACATGCTAAATGAAGTTATTTAAAACGTATGACATCAAAACAGTGTGTATTGGCAAACCTGCCAACAACTTGACACTCATCAACTATTCTGTTTATGTTTCTGCGTTCCTCCAAGAATAGGCCTACCACAAATTTACTGACAGCACTTACTAAGTTTTTGTTCACTCTTAATCTTTCCACATTAGATTGTTAAATGGAGACACTGACTGGTCAAATCTCTTTATTTTAACTTTACATCAACAAAATATTTTTCATCTTGAACATTTCGCAGTCCGTAAAGGGGCTGATTTGCACCCTCTTTTGTGTGGCGCCCATATGCATTGCATATATTGCATACATGTATAGGATTTTTACACCCCGACAGTACATTTACCGCATCTTGCATGCTGTCAATTACCACAGGCAATAATTTTGACTCTTTCCATAGTATATATAAAAACAAACAACACAAAACTACATTTTGTAATCAAATACTCTAATAATGGAAGTTTCGCAAGCAGGTGTGAAACTCTGCAAATAATTTGAGAAATATACAACTATCACTCTGCCTTTCAACTCATGCAATGACCGGATAAAAAGGTAAACCTGGTTACTTTCACTTGTATCCACAAACCAGTAAGAGACATGACGTACCAGCATATGCAAGACCACACGCCTTTGTTGATGTTCTGCAAACACACAACAGGAATTACTGTATATTGATCATGCATAAGCAGAAATTTCTCCACCCAGAAAAGTAATCCCACCTCAAAAGGATGATTAAGAAACAAAAAATGGACAAAAATGTTGCTAAAATGTTTTACATTTTCTCAAGTAACACATTTTTTCCCACTAAATATCCATGTATTTTGAAAAGAGGTATGAGCGTCACATTTCTGCTTTTAAAGCCTTCAGCTCACTTGCCTGCTAAGCCTCCATTATATGTGTATTTACTGTAAATGCATATCCCGTTCGTTTATACATACTGAGGGATGAGACTAAATTATTGCCTGGGGTAATAGACAGCATGCCACAGATGTGGTAAATAGACATTAGGCTGAGAAAACCTAATGCCTATTTATGAATATTTCTTTAAAAATCTGCATAGATCTCAGATTCATGTGGACGTCAGTACGTTTTGCAATTGGTGTGTGTTACAAAGTTCTTAGTTTTCATGACAAGGAAGGAAGCAGGATACTGCGAGATCCAACTCAAAAGGGCTTTATTTCCCACAGCTTCACAGTCTATATATATTCCACATTTCAGGCACACTCAAATTAATGCTTTTCAGCGATACGAATTGCACTCTGGAACACTCTGCTCCATGCAGCTCTCATTCTCTCCCCTCTCTGTGGACTGGGCCATAATTTATCTCTCCCGAATCTCACTTTTTTGCAATCTAGCAACCTCCGTACGATTTGATAGCAAGAGGTTGTCTCCACACGGGACCGGAGTGAACTGACTGGCTTTTAGGCTCATCTCCTGACCAAGCTCCTCCCTCTCCAGACCTACCATCGCCAAGGATACGGGGACCACCTCTCTCCATGGTTTTAGGAGGTTGAGGTTGTAAATTTGACGTGCCCCACCCCTATCCGTATGCACTACCTCATAGTTGACTTTCCCAACTCGCTGTGTGGCCTCAAAGGGCCCTTTCCACTTCGCGAGTAATTTCAAGCTCGATGTGGGCAGCAATACAAGTACTTTATCTCCTTGTGCATACACCCATAGCCGAGCTCCCCTCTTATATAGCCGGAACTGATGTTTTGCGCCTGTAGCAAATTTTCCTGTGATAGACGCCCCAGTGTGTAGAGGTTTGCTCTCAGTTCAAGAACTTATTGAATTTCATTTTTGCTTTGTGAAGGCCCCTCCTCCCAATTTTCCTTCATGACATCTAACACCCCACGGGGCTTACGCCCATTTAATCATTAAAATGGGGAAAACTGCATGGAGGCTTGCAGGACCTCTCGCACTGCAAATAACAGTGTGTGCCCCCTTCTGAGGCACCAAGCTCCGCAATTACCCTCTCTCCCCTCTCTGTGGACTGGGTTATCTTTTATCTCCCCTAATCTCACTGTGCACATAGAAACAGTAATTAGTACCAAATAATCTCAGGTGGATGTCCTTACCGCTTTCTCTCTTCTCAGATGGCCGCACGACCACGCCCTCACCTCCACAGTGTGAAATAGTAATAGACCAATATATCGCCAAACAAATTAATCGCAGATATTTGGCCATAGATTTTGGCCATAGTATTGGCATATAGAGATTGCATCACCCGATAACCCTACCCGCTTGGCAGCTTAACAGAAACATTAGCTATACTTTGTATTTTTTTTAGTTAATTTATAGTGAATTTTTTTTGTAAATATTGTGTTAGATATTTAATTTCCAAAATGTTGCATATGTCTTAAGTTATTAAGTTGCATTACATTAATATTAAAATTCATATGGGGGGCCTAAACTAGAAAGTCTGGTGTCTCATAGCAATCGTAGTGCACATACGCCAACCGCCTGTGTATCTGCGCGCAGTTACATGGAGTATACTTTTACAGGCTAGCGTTCAACTGTACAGCATCTGCGTCAAATTGGAAGTATACCCAGGACTTAAGTGTGGTTGTCTTCATTGTGATCTATGAGGTCTGTAACAGTTTTCAATACACAGTCTTACACTTACAGAGCATTTTATTAGGAACACCTGTACACCTATTTATTCATGTGATTATCTAATCAGCCCAGTGGCGCAGATAGGATTTTTTAACTGGGGGGGACGAAGCTGTCAGCAAATGAGTTACTTTGCGTAATTTGGGCTAATTATTTGAAATCATGGATAAACAACAATGAACAAAGGTAAACAAAGGCCTACCTGATCACCACTAGCAATGCATGATCAGACTGTTATTTCACTAATGTGCCAATCACCCACCAAAACTTCATCGGGTCACTATGAAACTGGGGGGGTCATGCAATGTTGACCATCATGAGAGGCCACAACACATTCATGCAACAGATCGAAAGATACTGATTTCTTTGCTCAAAATACCATCCACAAGTACATAAGTGTGTGTGGGCATGTTTATGTGGTTTACGAGGACAATTTTTTAGATTACTAAAAATGTATAATGGTAATTACAAGGGTATTGTAACAAAGACTCAGGCTGAGTGGGATCCATGTGCGGTTTCTTTATTGAAAGACAATCTGAAGTTCAGACAAGCAAAGGTCGATGATAAGTCAAGGTGTTATATCAGTGATAAGGCAGAATCGTAGTCAGACAGGCAAAAGTTCAGGGCAGGCAGCAGACAGCAACGGTAAAAGATCCAGGCAAAACAAAACAAAGACAGGCGGCACACAGACGTAATCGGTAATACAAGGCAGGGTCAAAACACAGAAGAGCAATACAGGGGAAATAACAAAGCTTGGAATTGTAGACGGGGCAAACAAGACTTCGCAAAGAGTGAATAGCAAACAGAGCTTAAGTCGTGTGTTGATAATCAGGAACAGCTGTGGTGGAATCAACTCAGGTAAGTGGGCATATGGGAAATGTAGTCTCCAGTCAATATTCGGGAGAGATAGATCTCCGGTGGCCGATTAAGGAGCCTTCACCGGCGTTCGAGACAGGTATTATGCTATAAATGTGGTTTATGGGGACATTTCTAGTGTATAAAACATATTAAACAATGTTTTATTAAAAATGTAATAATGCAGAAAGTTTTTGTGAGGGTTAGGTTTAGGGGATAGAATCTATAGTTTGTACAGTATAAAAATCATTATGTCTATGGAAAGTCCCCATAATGATAGGTAGACTAGCATATTTTTCCTCAAATTCATCAATCTATGCTATTCCATGCACTTCAGTTTTGAAAGAATAAAACAAACTTGATCTAAATGGGACAGAGAGAGAAGTGGACAACCCAGATGCACAACAACAAGAATACAAGTAGAGTCTCTAATTTGAGAAACACACAGGTCCTAAACTAGCAGCTTTAATTATCAGTATATGCCGAACAGTTGCATTGCTGCAAGTAGAGGATTCTTGGATGAACAGGAAGTATGAAGAACATATTTGTTTTAAAATAAATAGACAATTGTAATACTGTAAATGCCTTTACTGTAATAAAAAAAAAATTCAATCAATTGAATGCATCCTTTGTGAACAAGCAAAAATTTTAAAATAATAATAGAGCCCCCCCCACCTCAGTGAATCTCAGCCATTTCCATCACTGGTAATAAGTAACCACTTTTGGCAGATTTTGAAATGCTTATGACAGACGTCTCTTCAACTCACAGCGATTGGCTGCCGCCCAGTGTTTTTCAACTCTCATTTTCATAAGTTTGAACAATTCTCAACTTTTTTGACACAATCCCCTACGCAACTGTTCAAAACTTTTTAGTTTATCCTCTCATCTCCATGCTACTGGTCCTGTACAGTTAGAAATCATAAACGTGCAAGAATAAATCTGCCGCCTAAGCAATAAACCAACACAGGGAGCACCAATAGCATTATTATCTTTAGGTAAAACTGAAAAAAAATAGTGCCATGTACATAACTTTAAATTGCTTAGAGGTCATGATAGCATCCAGGGCTGGACTGGTAATCTGGCATACCGGGCATTTTGCCAGTGGGCCGACGCACTTTTGGGCCGATCAGGGGTGGAATGTCCATCAGGACAACCGAGCGGGCCGGTGGTTTGGCTGCGAAACGTGCTAAATGGGCCGCAATAAGCAACAATGAGTCGCCGCGTGATGCAGAACAGACCACAAAACGGTGTCTCGATATGCAGAAAAGGACAGCGAACAGTCCTCAAGTTGGGCCAATTGCAATGTAAAATGCCGGACTGATTTCTCTTCCCAGTCCAGCCCTGATAGCATCATTTCTATATGGAATATGTCCCCCCACAGACTCAGCATCTTACATAGAAGAGCAAACCATCCAATAAATAGACCAGATTGAAACTTGGGCTAGTTGTCAGTCTAGTCCACAATTAGGCGCTGGGAATGATCCACACAGAACACAATAGCATCATTCTTTCTTGATTTTCGCTTTGAGTGAAAGAAAGGAGGAAAAAATCCCTTGATAATAATTTGATTCTTTTGAGAGTGCTCAGGAGCAGGCTTAGTTCTTTGGGGGACAATAAAGGCAAAAATTCTCTGTGGTGAGAGATTATAGGCCAAAGTGAATAGAGCCCACCAATACCAGAGGCTAAGCGAGGACCCCTGATAACTCATTCTTCCTCTCACAATGTCCCTGCCAGAAGCCAGGTCTTAGTATCGCCAAACCCCACTATCCAGAAAAATATTGACACACAGCCCCCTAATGATGAGATGGTGGGTAATGCACATTCAAAGCTCTCATCATTGAGGGCTCACGAATATCCCATCCTATTCCCTCGCTTGTCAATCAAAAGACCGCCTCACTTAAAAGTGTGTCAATCTAGACTCTAAAAAACTTGGATTAAAAAATCAATTGATCGACATTTATTTATAAAGCATGATTAAACACAACATAAGTTGTTCCAAATTGCTGTACAGTGGAGAAAATGAAACACAATAATAAAGAGGAAAAATATCAAGAATAAAAACAATAGGGGGCCTGGGTATCTCCGCGAGTAAAGACGCTGACTACCAACCCTGGAGTCGCGAGTACAAATCCAGGGCGTGCTATGTGACTCCAGCCAGGTTTCCTAAGCAACCAAATTGGCTTGGTTGCTAGGGAGGGTAGAGGGCACATGGGGTAACCTCCTCATGGTCACTATAATGTGGCTCTTGCTCTCGGTGGGGCGCGTGGTGAGTTGTATGTGGATAGTGTGAAGCCTCCACACACTCTATGTCTCCGCGGTAACAAGCTCAACAAGCCATGTGATAAGATGCGTGGCTTGTCAGTCTCAGACGTGGAGGTAACTGAAATTTGTCCTCCTTCACCCTCCATCCTCAGTCACTATGCCACCATGAGGACTTAGAGCGCATTGGAAATTGGACATTCCAAATTGGGAAGAAAAGGGGAGAAGAAAAAAAGAAAAAACAATAAAACTGAAAATACATAAAAATCACAATCAATAAACATCCAACATTTAAACATTTTCAAAAGCTACTAAATTAAAATATTATTTAAGGGAAGATTTAAAAATAGCTAACGATTAAGCAGACCTCAAATGAAAAGGGAGACGACTAAAAAAGTTTGAATATTCCTAAACTCACCCCGGAGACTTGATGGTATAGACTAGAGTAACACCCTATTCACAGAGGGTTATAATATCAGTAATAATCACCTGGGACCTGATGCATAAACTAATTAAGAAAGGCATTAAAACATAATCTGTAAAAAGAAAATACTGTGCCGCATTTGGAGAATTTTTCCCATGGCATTATACAGAGGGAAAGATCTTTCAATGACAGCAAGGATTTCTTGGCTCATAACAATATAGTTTTTCAAAGGCTGTGCGCTTGGAATTGTGTACTATTACAGAAGTCATGTTCTGAATTAAAAGACAGCATACGAATTAAGATAAATCTGTGTACTCTGAGGAATGGCCTGGTAAGAAAGATACATTCCAGACATATTCAGTAGTCGAATGGACCATTGGAAAATGTGCCGGATTAATACTCTTTAGTAGCATTATGCATATGGAAATTACAGTATGTGCATACGTTATATTTAATAAAAACAGGCATTGTAAGATCCATACATGCTTATTTTGGGGAGTAGATGGGGTGGGGAACTAAGTTTGTGTATGTACACACAATTGTACATCCTCTATAAGATCAGATCCATATCTTGAACTGGAGAAGAACCTCAGAATTAAATTGCTCTTGACCCAGACCATTAGCATTTGCGTACGCAATTTCGCCAAACCCGCTTGAGCCTAGACTTAGCGCCAAGGGCGGAGCTAGGGGGTGACATCATTGGCCACTCCTTTGGCAATTGTCTTTTCTATCATTTTTATCTTAAGCAAAAATTGTTTCTTGGAGATGAATCTATCTCTTTAAAACACAGAACGCTTTTGATGTGCACCCCAATTAAGCATGTTTTCAGTCATTTAAAAGATGGTAATCCTTCAGCTGAAAAATTCTTGCGCTACTCACTATAACCATCCACTAGAAGCAAATGCGCTCTTGTGAGTTTCCTAAGCGCGGGGGCTATGGCACTTGGTTACAGGTTTGACCTGTACTTTACAGTGCCTGCAGAGACCAGCTTTGGAGCCTGACACCATTTACATGTTGATTGAGCATGTGAGATAATAAACTCAGATGAACAATTCATTCTTTTCTTTCCAATGCTTCTAAAACGGCCAATATAAAAAAGGATTATCCATACTTCATACCTTGCGCAAAACAAGCAATTAGGAAGCACATTCATTTTAAGTGTTGCAAAGTTAAGTTAAAGTGACATATTAAATACAAGCTTTTTACACAAACAATACCAACGTAATATTAATACATTTATTTCTGATTCTTTATTAGTATAAGATAAACCTAGACATAGCAACCACATTCCATGAATACGTTAATTTGCTAACATTATATCCTGTTGTCTTTGCTTTTTGAAGCATCAAAAATCATCATATACGTCTTAGTTGGCATGAAGGTGAGTCAATTATTAGAGAATTTTCATTTTTGGGTGAACTATCCCTTTAATTAGTCTACAAAAGGAGTCAAATCTACTCTAATGTCCATTCACTCATGTGCCATCTGCAGCTGAAGGCCATTCTCACATCTGTCCATAGTAAGGTATTAATGTGTTAACGCATTAGCATCATGAATTCAGAATGTAAACAAGACCAATTAAGATTCAACTTTATTGTCATTGTGCAGAGTACAGGTACAGAGCCAATGAAATGCAGTTGTTTTAACATATCTCAACTAAGCTGGGGACAGAGTGCAGGGTCAGCCATGAAACAGCACCCCTGGAGCAGAGTCAAGAGCCTTGCTCAAGGGCCCAACAGTGGTATGACGGTGCTGGGGTTTGAAACTCATATTGTGCTCCCCTGCCCCTACTTGAATTGATACCTGCACTTCTTCATTGCCGGACGTGTGTTACCACTGGGCGGAGGCATCAAAGGCGGCGTGGAAAATGAGGTGGCAAAGCCGTCAAACTTAAATCAGTGTCCAGTGTGAGAATGTTCGCAAACAGTATGTCATTGCTCAGCTGTTTCAAACTTCTTTTTACCTCTGAACAAAGAATAGTATGTCCATAAGTGTGCTGGGGCCTTAGAGTAGCGAGAAGAAACCAGCTGACTCTTGAGGCACAGGAGAATGACATGCAGGATGAGCTTGAGAAGATAAACCACATTCTAACTAATTTTGCCCCCATGTTTACAAGGGCCTTCAAAATGAATAAATAGGACTGATTGACAGGGCTTCTCATGAAAAACTTTCATTGAACTTAAAGTAAGGTAAATTAAGTACAAAATATTCTAGATGATTGTGTTGTGGGTTTTTAAATGTTGAACACATTTTTCCGTTTGTATAATGATTTTTTCATTGCCAACCAGAGTGATTGGTGGCCCCTGCCTGACCACCCCTGTATAAAATTTCTGGCTCTGCCAACGCTTAGCAAATGTTTTCACAAAAATACCAAAACCTCATAGCCATGCCCATTGACTTTGCGTGAATGACGTATCACATGGTGCTCTTAAAATAGGGCCCAGGCTGTATGTCATGGTCACATAATATAAAAGTTTAATTCAATTAGTGGCATCCATTGAAATAAAATATTATTTAGCATTTAAATAAAATTTTGAACAAATATTGACTTTACTTTTGGCAGTCTGGTCAAACAATAAATCAAGAAAGTTAATCTGGTTGTAAACTGCACCTTTCAGCAAACTTAGTAGATCATTCTGGTATTCTATGCATTAGAGGTAGACCGATATATCGAATTTACTGATTAATCTTGCCGGTAGTTGCTTTTTGTACTAATTCTTTTATTCCTCATCAATAAACTTCATCTGGTGAAACATATACATATAAACTTTTCATGTGGTTAAAATGTATACAATAAAAAGCAAAATTTGGTAAATATATAAAGAGAATTGTAAGGTAGCTATGTCCCCATAATACACCAAATTAATGTTTTCTAGTTATTATTGAGACTTTGGTTACACAATAATCTGCTTTTGGGATTGCATCATGTTGGACTCTTGTAGGCATAATGTCTGTGTCGTTCATAGTAAGGAAAGACTGAGATTTTTATTTTTTGATCATTCTGTCAGTTGGTTATAAAAAACTTTTGGCCAATTAATCGGTTATCTGCCTTTTCACCACCATAGTAATCGTATTGGCAAAATCCATTATCAGTCAACCTCTGTAACTGTACACTGAATGCAACCATTTGCATACTGAGAACAGTCCTGTACACAGAGAGCATAACAATTATTTCCCCAAAAATATAGTATGATAGTATGCAATTCAAACATACAAATATACTGCAAAAAATATATATATTGTTAAAAAAGTTTAGGTTATTGAAAGGTAAGAAAGTGTTACTGTTTTAGCATTTCCCATCTCCCATCAGACAGACAGACACCAGAAAGTAGGGACCGATTCACAAATGAGCTGGTAGCCGAGCATCTCACCCCTCAGGCAGGGGAAATTGTCTGCTTTCACACAGAAAAAAAAACCCACACTTAAAAAGCTTGTCACCAAGGTGAGAGCAACCTAGTTAGCAGGTAATTGCCTGCTGAGGACTTGCCAGCTCCACTGTGAGAGACTCCACGTGAAAGTGTGAGAACTTTGACACAGTTGAAGTGGTACCTCCCAATAACCATATAAACAGGAGACAATGGACCTAATTGCAATCACTGTCCTCCACCTTTATGCGCCTACATTTCGCTTATTGTTGTTCTAAAGACTTGAGGTTGAGCAGACTTTTACAGTGGCATTTCAATGCATCTCAATACAGGAATAAAATAGCGAAAATGATAAAACGGGTGTAAAATCCAATAGACTTGCATTGAAGAAGGATCCTCAGCACAGCCTGTTCTCATGAAATGTACGTGAAAATGGAAAAATCTTTGCAAACCAAAATTGCACGTTTCATTACACTTTTGGTTGCAGTTTCTCAGTGAAATGTCCAGCGGGTGCCAAAAGCAAGTGAAATTATGTTGTAATTAGACATGGTGATTAAGGTGAATATTAGATGTTTTAATGGGTATAACGCACCTCCCTAACCAGAAACTTTAACTCAAACCTAACCAATAGTGTCCTAAAAGATGAGAGAGATGAACAAAACAGACATCCTTACCCCTAAACCAATGTCTAAACCTAACCGATAGGGTTAAAAAATATAAATGAGAGGTGGACAAAACAGACATCCTTACACTTAACCAACACTTAAACCTAGCCTATAGTAGTTTAAAAGCAAATTTGACTTTATTTACTGAAGCAACCATTTCATGTTGCTTATATGGCACTTTTGCTTCTCTTTCACTCCAAGCACCCATGGCTGGGCTGGAGGATCAGCCTTTGATTTCAAAGTCCAACACTCTATCAGGTGAGCTACTGCGGAAGTTAATCAAATTGGAATAAGTTTGTAAATGTAGGTGGGTCTGTAATACAAGTATTAAAATGTATCGTTTTTCAAATGATGCATTAGAGTAAAAGTGTTTCGATATCATAACATAGCAGTGTGTGAGTATCAGAACAAAAAAATGTGTTTATAAAGACAAAATCAGCCATTGTAGATGTGATATGTGCGAAAGTAAATAAAACGTACAGTTGTTGTAGCTCCTCAAGTGTTCATTTCACATGGAAACTGTAACAAAACTTAGAAAGTGGCATGTAAAACTCAGTTTGCAAAAATTGAGTTATAGTAATGTTCATTCTATGAGAATAGGTTGCCTGAGCAATATATAGAAACCAAAAATATGAGAAAGGCCTTAGGGTGGTCTCTTTTGACTTGGGCAAATAAGCAAACACCTAGCAATGGCCCACCCAAAACACCCTTGCAACACAATACAAACCACTCACCACACCATGGTAACCACATAGTAATTCTCCACAACACCTGCTTGGGCAAGCCACACTCGCATTTTCTACAAAAAAAGTACAAATGTAATGAACTCTGTTTATCAAAGCAATGAACCTTGGTGCATGTTTGACAAAAAATACAGTGGTGGGAATTGCAGTACTGGAGCATTTTATAAATTAATTCCAAATATTAATGGTCAAACACACTTCAGATGTGATATTTTCAGTGTAGTATGTTGGTGTTATGGGAGGGTTCGGCTAGTGTGCTGGATGAATGATTATGAACAGTATGTAATGAGTACGTTGGGAACCGACACTCACAGTTGTTTCAGCAACGTGTCATGTTTTGACTGCCTGCTCCATTTGGAATCACCCAAAAGGAACTTGGGCTTAAACCTCTGAATGTATCATTAAAGATGGCTCTGTTTTTCTTTTTTTCCTTTTCTGTGTTGTTGTTGTTGTATTTCTTATTTTGGCCACTACATGACAGATTTGATGAGAAAACTGTGCCTTCTGAGCTTTTAAAAGAAATCTTGTCACTTAACATCCCAATTAATGGAATTAATGGAGTTCTCAGTAATGCTTCACTTACTGTAAGTATCAACTTAACATCTCATATGTTTCTAAAAGTTCATATTGACATTTCTGAGCGTTGTGGCAAATCTGTGCATGGTTTGAGACACTGTTGAGATCTCTACTGACACTGGTTTTTCCTTTCTCCCTGGATGTCACAACACAGTACAGTATCCATTAACTGAGCAATTTATTAAGAAAGCCTGTACACCTACCTATTCATGCAATTATCTTATCAGCCATTCATGTGGTAGCAGTGCAATGCATAAGAGCATTCATTCAGATACGGGTCAGGAGCATCAGTTAATGTTCACATCAATCATCAGAATTGGGAAAATACTGTATGTTGTATTTTCACACACACAACAGTCTCTACAGTTTACTCAAAAGTTCTCTGGATAGAAACGTCTTACAGGTGACAGGCTACGGTAACTCGGATAACTCCTCTGTACAATTGTAGCGAGCAGAATAGCATCTCAGAATGCACAACACGTCAAACCTTGAGGCAAATGGGCTACAAAAGCAGAAGACCATATCAGGCTCCACTTCTGTCAGCCAAGAACAGAAAGCTGAGGCTGCAGTGTGCACAGGCTCACCAAAACTAGACAGTTGAAGACTGGAAAAACTTTGTCTGGTCTAATGAATCTCAAATTCTGCCAAGGTGCACAGATGGTAGGGTCAGAATTTGACGCCAACAGCATGAATCCATGGATCCAACCTGCCTTGTGTCAACAATCCAGGCTGGTGGCGGTGGTGTAATGGTTTGGGGAATGTTTTCTGGGTACTCTTTTGGCACAAAAATACAGATCAGTCATCGCTTGAATGCCACAGCTTATTTGAGTATTGTTGCTGACCATGTCCATCCCTTCATGGCAACAATTTAATAATTTTGTTTAATAGCTTCTTCCAGCATGATAATGCACAATGTCACAAAGCAAAAGTTGTCTCAAACTAGCTTCATGAACATGATAATGGAACACCCTGGCACCAAATCCATACATAACGGATTGATCGGCAGGGCATGCATATCACCAACTCTTCTAAATGATGCCAATGCCAACAGTCAAAAACGTATCAATGACTGTTGCCAAGGGCTTGAATGGAGCACTCGAGAGCGGCTCCAAACCAACAGACAATTCCCATAAAGTTACGTGGATGGGAAGAAAATGTCTGAGCCTGCATACCTGTGCATAAAATAAAAAACAAGAGAATGTCTACTGACAGAGACCCTATTAATAAGTGCATGCTCAGCCACTATAGTGGCAACATAGATTTTAAGTGTTGCCAGTGCAAACCTGGCACAAAGATACTCCTGCAAAAATTCCAGGACTGTACCGACACGGCAGTGAAATTAATTTTCACCTCGCACTGTACACCAAGAAGCAAAAATATGCCAACTGAACATATAAATCCTCCTAGTTGATGGAGCTCTAGCATTTAGTATGATATCACCCACAGCGGGGGATAACCCATCATTCAAAAGAGTGCCCCATTGAGGGGTTATACCCAGAACTTCCACAAGTCCGGACAGGTGTGTCAAATGCTGCCCCATACAGCAGACTGATCAGTAGAAACGTGTAAAGACGCACTGTCAGCCACTTATGTGCCAAAGCATCGATGCCATGTGGTGCCGGGGTGAGAGGCAAAACCAGATGGGACAGTGTGACATCTTAGGTCAACATCTGCTCTGCTGAACCTTTCCCAGATTTGTTTCAAAATCTGAGGATGTAATGTCCACTGTCTGGGCTCCAAGGCCAGTCTGGACAGGAGATCCGCTCCCAAATTCAACCTTAATGCCAGCAGTACCATGAACATCTCCAGACAGTTTATGTGCCAATATTGCCGCTGGCCCATCCAAACCCCATAGGTTATATGACCCTTGTATACAGCGCCCCAACCCGTGGAGGAGGTGTCTGTCGTTATCACCTTGTGGCAACATGCCTGTGAAAAACCCAAAACCCTGTGAAATGATCTCACAGGGAGAATGTGTCCTACTCTGAACACCGCTAGACACTGGCATGATGACAGAAATACGAGCTGACACGCCTGCATCACCTGCGAGTCCAGCCCCACACCTATAAACAGAGTCTGTTGCCCTGGCAACAGGATGCTCTCTTCTAGGTTTACATGCAGCCTTAAATTGCACAAATGGCTGAGAATGACATCTCGATGCTGGGCAGCCAAAGTCTCCACGTGGGCTAACGCCAACCAATCATCGAGATAATTCAAAACGTGGATGCATTAAAGCCTCACGGGCGCCAATGATGCATTCAAGCATTTTGTGAAAATGTGTGGTGACAGTGCAAGTCCAAATGGAAGGATGCAAAATTGGTACACTTTGCCCTCGAAAGCAAATCTGAGACAGCGCCTGTGCTTCGACGCAATCTGAATATGGAAATTTTTGATAAGCGTCCTTCAAATTTATTGTCACAAACCATTCCCCCGTCTCCATTTGTAACATTATTTGTTTCTGTGTCAGCATTCTGAATTGACATTTCATTATAGTGAAATTCAAACATCTCAAATCCAGAATGGAACGCAAGCCACCTGAATTGAATGACATAACTATGCTTATTGTTCGAAGTACCCAACTTGTAACGCTCTTCAGCTGCTGCCAAGCCGACAGACGAGCATACAGAGGAATTAATGCACGGCCCTTGCCTACAGCACAACCTGTAACCACTAGATGGCGCTTGGTTTACTTTTGGCGACTGCCCCAGAACCAGCGTCACAGAGGAAAGCCTTCGCTCCTCCAATACTGTGGATGGATGAAGGGAATTTGAAAATGTTTTACCTTTATTGTATTTAGGCATAATAATGAGTGTCAGTCAGACAGTCATATTTATTTATTTATAAAGCACATTTAAAAACAACAACTGTAGGACAAACTGCTGTACAGAGTTTAAACAAATACCATAATAATTACAATTAGGACACAAAACACAATCACAGACAATGTAAAAATATTTTTTACCACTACACCTACTTGTAACCATATGCAATAATAAATAGATGAGTTTTAAGGAGAGATTTAAAATCATCATATGATGGTGCAGTTTTTATGTAAAGTGGCAAATTATTCCATAGCTGTGGAGCAGCCACTGAGAAGGCTTGATCTCCTTTCAGTTTGAGACATGTCCTTGGAACAGTCAATTGTAGACTATTGGTTGATCCAAGGTCTCTGGATGTATTATGATGAAAGGAAAGAAGATCAGAAATATATGGAGGAGCCAAACCATTCAAACCCTTATAAACGAACAATAATGCTTTGAACATGAAGGCTTTGAATTCTAAACGCAATACATTATAATAATCTAATCTGGATGAAATATAAGCATGTATTACAGACTCAATATCTTTGGATGATAAGAATGACTTAATTTTAGCTATATTCTTTAGGTGATGGAAACAACTTCAGACCACAGCATTGATCTGTTTATCAAAAGTCAAAGCAGAATCAAAATTAACACCTAAGTTTCTAGCATGTGTATGAAGGTTACTAGATAGAGGCCCTAGTTTACTGGCAACCATCTCTGTAGAAGCAGAGGGGCCAAAAATGAAGACTTCTGTCTTTGCTTTTTTAACTGAAGGAAGTTGGTTGATTTCCAATGTTTAACATCTCTACGACAATCAAGTAAACATTGTAGACTTGAAACATCCTTTGAATTTAAGGGAACGTAACACTGAGTATCATCTGTGTAACAGTGGTATGATATATTATAATTCCTAAAAAATTTATACAGAGGGAGCATATGTAAAGAAAACAAAACTGGACCCAGAATTGAGCCCTGTGGGACCCCATACAAAACTTGTGCATGAGACGATGAATAGTTGCCAGTCTCCACAGAAAAAGTTTGATCCTTTAAATAGGAAGCAAACCAATTTAAAGCATGACCCTGTATCCCAATGAGCTCTAAAAAATTTAAAAGAATGCCATGATCAAAAGTGTCAAATGTCTCACTGAGATCGAGCAAAATTAGAACAGCACATTTACCAGAGTAAATAGGCAATAGGTAATTTAATACTTTGATCAATGCAGAATCTGTGCTATGCTATGGTCTAAATATTTATCAAAAATACCATTGTCCTTTAAAAATGAAAAAAGCTGGTTAAACACAACCTACATTTGATAAAAAAGATAATTTAGAGATGTGGAGTGTTGGATCAAGATTTGGCTTTTTGCATAGCGGCTGCACAATGGCATGTTTAAAATTAGATGGGACTATTCCACTTGTCAAATTACTGTTAATAATTTATAATAAACTGGGACTTATAACATCAAGTGTATCTAGTAAAAAGCGAGGATGGACAACGTCCAATGAACAAAAGGTGGATTTAATTTTTCTGAGAGTTTGTACCAGATAACTGTAAATTCAGATAATAATATGAGTAATAAAAAAAAATATGATACAACTAGTGTTGGCTGAGAGAAATCCAATGAGAGGGAAAAATACATGATATTATTCCTTCAATTTTATCCATAAAAAAGCTGTAGGGGAGGGATCAGGATAGAGATTAGACATTTAAGACATCAGATTTAAAACACTGTTTATGGTATTAAATTATATTTTATAAATATATTTTTTTTGCAATAAGAACTGAAAAGTATTTTGCTTTTGCAGTCTTAACATATTTTTGATAGTTAATCATACAATCTCGCACACATTCGTAAGAGATTTGTAATTTGTCCCTCTTCCAGTTTCTTTCCACTTTCCTCCATTTCTGTCTATGAGTGCCCTGAAATGTATCTACAGCAGGGATGCTGTCAGAATAAACCTTTATACGTTTATATTTTTATACTGTTCAATTTCATTCTCTGAATGGGGACTCATCCTTCGTAACATAGTAAGCCCGTCAGGCTCGTATATAGACCAATTTTTATTGTACATTGAGTTATATTAAGCGTGTCCCGACAGCCTTGGTCCCTTCGGTGTGCAACTACAGGTTTGCTTGTGTGTTGCATCATGCATGTCTGTGTGCATGTGCAGCATGTGGATTATCTCCCTGCTTATGCTCAGATGAATTGAGTATCCTTTATAATTTATCATATTGTGTACAGTACATAAAGAACATAAAAAGTTGTTTGCTTAGCGCATATTTTTCAAGATGCCGCTCCACAAATGTTCCCAGCTTGTGAGCGATATATCCCTCTGTCAGATAGAAATGAGTACTGTTTTCAATATACACCCGAAACCAATCCCCTCTCCTCCTGTATCAGCTGCAGAGAGACACCTGAGGGAGGTCCATGAATATAGGGTAGAGCGTAGAGATTTAAGGAGGATTTGTCTTCGGCCCAGCCTTGCATGCCTCAGCCAGTGCTGGGATCATGCTGGCACAGAGCTCCCTGAGAGTGATTGTGAGTGCATGAAAACTTGAAACGCTTCACTTTCGTTTTCAATTTGAATAAACAACTACACTCCGCTGCGTCCATAGTAACACAGCTCACTCATCTGCCGCCTCCTCGATATGTGTCCTCAATGCCATGGTGATTTGTTAGAGCGCGTGCTCCTTAGCTGACACAGCAATACACATAAAAGTACCAACATAGGAAGTAATACATTTTAAAATGCATTCAAGTTAATGAAATTTATTGTTTTAGCAATAAATGTGTAATCCAAATAACTTAATTTTATTCATGTCTGTAACTGTAATAAGATTGTCTAATTTTGTCAAGTAACGTGTTACATTACTGCGTTACTGCAAAATGTAATCAGATTACAGTAACGTGTTACTTTGTAATGCCTTACATCCAACACTGGTCATGGAGGCAGAAACAAAACTCAAGCTAAAAATATTCAATGCTTGTTCACCAGCATAAATTATGGGGGAAACTGAGCTAAATTTGGTGTACTGAAAAAGGGTTTAGACACTAAACTGGTCCAGGCATATTATGGGGGGAACAAAGTGTTTTACCTGGATATCGCGAAACACCCTTGCAAAAAAACTTGTTCCTCAGCAACTGATGATAGAATCCCGAAAGAATAATGGCACCGACGAAGCAATCCATGCGTTGGTTCGCCATCACTCCTTTGGGGAATATTCTCTTATTCCAGCCACCTCATTCTGCGGCTGGGCTCACCGGTCCTTGCCTGATCCCCTCTGCTGTGAGTATTTCGCTTTGAATGGTTAGGGGAGAGATAGAAAGGCAGACGCCACTCCTCCATTGCCTTATTCAAGTGCATCCTCCCAGAATGACACAGAAAAAGACAATAGAGATAAAGGGGACAATTTGTTCCCTTCCAACGACGAATTGTCTCATACAGTGTTTTTTAATGGTGACAGCTCAAGACACGTGTGGTATCTCACACACTATGTTTGTTAGAAAATGTCCACCAAGCAAGGCTTAAGAGCATGTCCAACGAGACTCGCGCTTTGCTCAGGGGTAGGGTAACAAACACGAGGAAGAATCCGATGTCTGCTCACACTCCAGTTCTCTCAGACACAAAGTTGAAATCCTAAATGGCTCCCACACACGGAGCTCCAAATTTGGAGGCCGTGGAACTGAAACAAGTTGGGGTAATGTGTCATGGTGAGAAATTGCGCGTCTCGAAAAGCACCACTGTCCCTGTCAGATCCTTTTGCTCTGAAATTTACGCTGTATAAACAACGTCCTTACGTGTTCGCCACTCAAAAGGGAGAATTAATAATCCTCACTTCGAAGTGAGTCGCTAGAAACAAACATGGCTTAGAAAAAATCGTGCATGGAAGAAGAGAAAATTGAGAACCTTTATGTAACCCGTGACGCAGGGGTGTTGCTTAAGCGCCATCAGCCATTAAATTGGCATGATTGTATAAGCGCTTCAGGCCACGTGACACTCAGACGTGTCCCATAGCGATTACAAAGCTCAAGTTCCTATGAAAGGGAACTACATTTCCCATCATTACATATGTATGAAAAGTATGATATAATAGAAAGATTACGCATTAATTACACATCTTAAGGCCCAGATATATTTTATATGAAAATCAAGAACGAACGTGTGTGATGTAATTTTAGAACAAAATTTGGCCAAAAAGAAGGTGTTTTTGAGTTTGTTTTGGTGGTTCGTGACAGCTCTCCTGGGCAAACTTTTAGGAACATTTCTAACCGGCTGCTAAACACCTTACTGCCATTGGTCCATGTCATCGGCAGATGTGACCTGAAGCTCCACCAACTACTTTGTTTACATTTTTCAATCAGTTTTCATGAACACACCTACGTGCAGAGTTATTAGCAAGCTGGTGCATATTAACCAACAGCATAGAAACATTTTCCAAGACCATGTCATGCAATTGTTTTGTTTTTTGTTTAATTAGTCTACAAAAGGAATCAAATCTACTCAAATACTCTCAAGCGCCCATTCACTCATGTGCCATCTGCCATTCACTCCTCTGTCTAAAGCAGTGGTTCTCACCCTTTTTTTTTTTGATGAATGCTCCACAAAGCAGAGACTTTGTTTTACCAAAAAAACAAACAAAAAAAAACACATAAAACACAAAACTCAATATTTGTGTTATTTGCTTAATTTGCTCAATGCAACTTTGAATCGTTGAATCATTATAAAGTTTTGTTAATAAATTCAGCAGGCTTACGCATCATGAATGTGAGACCAAATCTTGCGTTTCTTGAATTCAAGCAGATGGAGGGCTAAATCTGGGGCCAATAGAATTTAAATGCAAAGACAGAGACTAATAATAAAAGTACATTTGTTAATATATTTTACGTTTGCCTTTTTGAATAATTTTATTTATTCATTAATTAATTAACTATTTTTATAGTTTTAACAGTGGTATTTTTAACAAGACCATTGTAAACACATGGAAGTACGGATCTTCACTACCATGGTTAGATGTATCATGATTTCTATAAAACAAACTATGGCACTTTTGTAATTATAATCAGTACACCTATTCTAAACACATGTAAAAACAATAAATACAAAATATAAATATGTTCTGTATTTATAAATTGTATTTAATAAGCACAAAATATAAATATGTATAAGTTGTAACAAAAATTTATTATATTCCCTCACTCCCCTAAAGTAGCCTATGAAAAATTAAATAGAGCTGAAGTAGTGAAATTCAAGGGTGGTGATGTAGAAATCTATGCCGAATTCAAACGGTTTCAGCTTTGACCTTGGATCAGCTTTGCGCATTGCTTCTCACTGATTCTCGCAAAGCTGCGAGTTTAAGAGCTTGAGCTTTAAGAGCTTTGAGCTCGCGCTGCTCTGTCCATTGATCCATCTACAGAGCCATACAGGTGCATTAGCCGAGGTTGTGCCTTCACCTGTGTATCTGACGCTGCTAAACCAAATACTTCAGATGCGTCGCTAGACTTCAAAATCAGATGAACCGGGGTACAAATGCGTACCAACCTGTTAATTGAGAAACAACTGATTTACTCCAAGTGTAGATAAACGTTTTAATGCAAAGAAGAACTTGACAATAGATTTGATTATTATAACTGATAATACTAATTTGCTCTCAGCTCCCCTGGCAACCTTTGAACATGCCCTGGGTAGTGGTACCGCACCCATTGAGAACCCCAGGTCTAAAGTAAGATATACCTCTATAACCATTCTTTTATCTGTATTCGGAATATTTACATATCTTTGCAGTAGTATGTATCGTCATAAATTACAATAACAGAGTGCAGACGGTGCATATTATGGCCGGGTATGCACCATGAGTGCAGTATCATGAATGTAATGTAAACAAGACAAATCAAACCTTTTTCTACTCCATATTTTTTGCAAATAATTATTGAGTGGTTAAAACAACTTCTTTTACTGATCTAGTGTTAATTCTTCTCTAGAATGAGGCATAACGTTTTTTTACACACATTTTTAAGGTTTTACATGTAGCGTTCTAATATTTAAATGCACTTCTAAAGGCCTAACACAGCAGTATGGCATGTGTCTGAATGTTTGCAAACAGTTTACCGTTGCTCGGCTGTTTCGAACTTCTCCAAGTTGTGAGTGGATCGTGGAGAGTAGCATGATCCTCCACATGCTGTGAGTCTCCACGGTGTCATGCACAATGAGATAAGATGTGTAGATTGATGGTCTCAGAAGCGGAGGCAACTGAGACTTGTCCTCCACCACCCGGATTGAGGTGACAGTTAAATAATGATCAAATGATGGAGAATTGCTTTATAACCTGGCATATATCCAGATGTTCGGTGTGGTCACACGCTCTTTCAACACGTTAAAGAGATGATTCAGATGTCTGGATCACAGTAGTGGAGTGATGCTGTACAAACACAGCAGGGAGTGTCAGATTGCGATGCTCTGCTTCATCCTCCACTATGTAGCACTCAGAATCAACCCACAACATCGGAATTGCAAATTCACCTCAGATTTTGTGGGCGCAGTTTTGCCGTTGCCTGATCTGAGGAATTTTTTTAGTGAATCGGCGCTAAAGCAGTGCAGACAGCTCGTGCAAATAACCAGGCGCAATTTATTTTTGTGTAATTTTCCTCCCTGAGGACTTTTGAAGTAAAAGAATAACCTGATTTACCAAAGTTTTTCAGGTTAGTGCCATCAAATATTTGTAAAAAAGTAAACTAGACATCGTTGAGTAGAACTTTATTTATTTTTATTATTTTAGTTAAGTCGTACATACTATTTAGGGCTGACAGAAATTCTGTTCACCACGTGTACTCACGATAATCTGTGTTGTCTGTGTTTCCTTTAGAGATAATAATGAATGCATTTGTATATTCAGGTTTTACTTATAAATGTAGATGTTATCTATTCAGCACACTCTATTTGTAGAGTCAATTTAGACCGGTTTACCTGTAAATGAGAGGAGCAGCAGCTTTTCAGCTTTTCATTCAGAGTTACGGCCCCCACCCTGCAGTGAAGTGTGCTTATATCAGCGTAAGTATATTAATGACAAGGTGACTGTAGGGGGTGCGAGCAGAGGGGTTATCATTAGTGAAGCCCGTTGCTGCGGTACACGGCTAGTTCCAGTAATTACCTCACAAAGGGTGCTGTTCGCCGTCCCACTGTTTTTCCCACACAGGGCAGGCACAGAATTCCAAGTGGCCTCAGACTTGCAATCTCCTTGCTTTAACCCGGGCAAATTGCTAAGCTTGGCCATTTTTCAGAGCACTATAATTGCATTTTAGTGCTGTTTCATTTTAGTGCCGGCTTGCCCAGCCAGCCACCCACCCCCATTGCTTTGACCACTCAACACTAAAGGAAGGCAAATTGAGAAAAAATTATTTGTTTATTGGGAGGTTTAAATTAGGGGTTAAATTGGGAATTATAGAGGATTAGGAAGGAAAAAATAAATTAAATGGCTTTCTTCCACTGTTTAAACGTCATCATAGGACAGACGTGTCTGCAACATGCAACTTTCTCAACTCCATATTTCTTTATAGATACAGAGCTATATTTATATTTAAAATATATGTAATAAATATCAAATGTGTTTGTTGTTTGCCCTGCAAAATTAGCCTCCTCAATACTAGATTGCGCATTGCTAGGTTGTTACTAGCAGGTTGTGGGTAGATGCTTGCCCAAGTCAAAAAGTCTCCTTGTTTTTTTTTTCTGTATTATTATCTGCTGAGCAAAAGTCATGAGTCTGATCTCTTTATAACAGAGACTGAAAATGAAATGTTCAGGTTCCAACATCCTGATGCCTACTTTCCAATTGGTAAATTGGTAAAACTTTAACCGGATAGTTCCCTTAGCACCTGTAGCACAACCAGTGCTGGACGAGTTACGTGACTAAAGTTCCAATATTTGTTGAAACCCTAACCCTAGGTATGAACTAATATAGATTTGGCCGAGTAACAATTCAGCACATATTGAATTCTGAAATATCAAGATTAAAAAAAAAAAACATTTAAATCCACTCACATACACTTTTCTCATGGATACTGTCATTGGTATTGGTCAGGCTAAATGTGAATGCTGAAGTCCATCTCATTAAAAGACTCAAAGAGATCTAATTTTGTTTTTGGCTTGATCAAGCTGCTCTTTCTTAAGTGTCTCAGCTTCTCATTGACAGCACAGATACATTCCAGAGCTGGACAACCAAACAAGTGCTGTTTGCATTGAATAGAAAACTGAAATGGTCACGGGATTAAGGGATCTGAACCGGATAAAAGGATAAAAGATTCTTGGTGTTATCCATTTTAGCTTCAGAAATGGAGAGTCTTAACTGGGATTTTGGACCTCACAATGCTAAGAGCCTTTATTTCAAGCCAGACTACTTTCATTACAACATGTCTGTGCAATTTGTAATGATCCAAATGGACATTCACACATTTCTTTGTTGTATTACTTTGTGCCAATTGGTAAATTGATTAGTAGACTGAAAAGGGTTTTAATGAGTGATGGGCGCAATTTGAAGCTACACAAAATTGCCATGTTACAGCTTGAAATTAATCATTAAAAGGAGTAGTTGACCCCCCCCCCCCCCCCCCCCCCCCCCCCCATTTTTTTAAAAACCTACTCGCAAAGTAGTAAAATTTATTGAGATTTTTGTATGGGATACTTACGACAGGGGAACTTGACACAGCTGAACACTGTCACTCGAGTCGCGTTCAACACTACAGCAACATTGCGCAAAACAAACATTTCTTCACTCCACTCAATGCCTTCATTTTACACCAAGACAAGGATATATTTCAAGATTATCATTGCAGCTCCAATTTAAGAAAACATGGTGAGGTAAGTTTTAGAGATTGTGATAATGTGGGCTTGTGTGTGTCATGGTGATGCTCATACATTTTCAGCGTGAATCTGTATCTATGGACTCTTTTGACCTCAGTTTCTAAGTTTGAGTTTTTATATTAGCGCTGCAACATATCAGTACCTACTGTATAATCCTTGTAAACATCCACACGTTTGACAGATGTGGGCAGCTTTGTCTTATGGACAACATGCTTCCAAATACAGATATAAGTTGCAATTTACCCTTAGTGTACAGAACTAATTATCTAAATACTTTCAACACTGACACTACTGGAATAAATTGACCCAGGATGTAAAAAGCTGTGAAATAATGACAGAATGCATGAATAAAGCATGATTTGCTTCAGTGTATCATTGAACAGTATATATCATTTGGGACTGTGTGACATTGTTCACATTTTTTACTGTAATAATTACAAAAAAAAGGTTTCAATACTTCTGTTCTAATTGACAGATTTGTCCAAATCTGAGAAGCATCCTTAAATTGATAGTTCAGCCTTTAATTAATATTAAATCATCATTTCCCAAACCTCTTGTTCTTCCATCCCCGTGAAACTTTCTGTATTCTGTGGAACCTAAAAGATGTTAGACAGAATGTCCCCTTCAAAGTATGGATGGGGGAAAAACATGCAATGAAAGTAAATGATGATTAAGCCTTGCATTCTGTCTAACATCTCTTTATAGGAATAATTTATCCAAAATTGAAAATTCTTGCATCATTTACTTTTTTCTTCTGCTGCACACAAATATTTTTTTAGAAGACTATTTCATCTCTGTTGGTGCATAGAATGCAAGTGAATGGGTACTAATACTTTGAAGGCCAGAAAGCACATAAAGTAATTCAAATGTCACTGGTTTAATCAATGTCTTCAGAAGGGATATAATAAGTGTGGGTAAGAAACAGATCAATATTTAAATCCTTTTTTACTAATAAATCTCTATTTTCACATTCTTCTTCTTGTGTTTTTAATGATTCAATTATTTGTGCATATCCCCACCTACTGGGTAGGGAGGAGAATTAATAGTAAAAAAGGACTTTATATATTATGAAGTTATAAATATTTATCTGTTTCTCACCCACACCTATCATATTGCTTCTGAGTCCTATGAATTCCATTTATGCTGCCTCTATGTGCTTATTGGAGCTTCAAGCTTCTGGTCACCATTCAATTGCATTGTATGGACCAACAGAGATATTCTTCTAAAAATATTAATTTGTGTTCTGCAGAAGAAAATAAGTCATACACATCTGGGATGGCATGAGGGTGAGAAAATGAGAGCATTTTTATTGTTTGGTGAAATATCCCTTTAATTTGATGCATGGAAGAAAGAATTCATATGGGTGAATGATGACAATTTCCATTATTAACAATAATAGTATTATTAATCATTCTGTAATGCATGTTAAATGTGTATCATGTACTTGAATATAGGAGAGTAAAAATCCATTACATTATATGTGAAAGTAACTAGTTACTCACTACTTGAGTATTGTTTTTATTGGACAATTTCTTACTCTTACTCGAGTAATTTTTAATATCATTACTTTTACTTTTACTTAAGTAAAAAAAAAAAAGTTATTGTACTTTTACTTAAGTAAAGTTCCCCGTCTTGAGTGCCGAATATACCTCTGATCTATGAGAAAAGGCCAATGAGAAGTTGGCAGACAGAATTTGCATGTCCCTCCCCCGGACATACGGGTATACAGGCGGGGAAATAAGTCGAGTCCATTCAGAAATTTTCTTCGGAGCCGATGGTCGTGTATGCAGCAAGCTGCGAGTCACACACCTGTTCCTCTTCCTCTGAGCGATATGCTGTTGGATCTATGGTGTCCGCTTTACTGCAGTACACGGTTAACATGCCAATTCCCTGTGCGCGGAAATCGCAACCCTCTTATTCAAAGACACGATAGAGCCTGTCCCTCCAACTGAGATGAAGAAGGGTTTCTACAGCCCTTACTTCATCGTACCCAAGAAAGGCGGCGGCTTACGACCGATATTGTACTTGCGAGTTTTCAACCGGGCTTTGCACAAACTCATGTTCAAAATGCTCACGCAAAAACACATTTTAACTTGTGTCCGGCATCTAGATTGGTTCGCAGCGGTAGACCTGAAGGACTTCCACATCTCAATATTGCCTCGACATCGACCCTTTCTACGGTTCGTGTTCGACGGCCAGGCGTATCAGTACAAGGTCCTCACCTTTGGCATGTCCCTGTCCCCTGGCGTCTTTACGAAGGTCGCCCTTGCTCTGCTCCGAGAAGCCGGCATCCACATACTCAACTACCACGATGACTGGCTCATCCTGGCCCACTCCCGAGAGTTACTATGCACCCACAGGGACCCGGTGCTCAGGCACCTCATCCGTTTAGGGCTTGGTGTGGTCTCCACAGGGTCTTTTCCCCCTGAAAGAATAGGAAACAGGGTAAGACCCCTTCCCCGGTGCGCGTAAGGACCCCAGCCGTTGACTCTATATGAGAAACATAGAGAGAAAAGAGGCCCGGCTAGGCTTAGCCCATTCCCAGGTTGGCAAGCGTCGCCTTGTTCCCTGTCTAGGGTAACTATAAGGATTCCGACGACTTTGTGGGGCATTGGGGAAGGGTACGTGCAGTCTGATATAGCTGGTCGTTTTGGCACGTCAAGTACCTGCCTGCTCCTGTGTCAGCAGTTCACCTACACGGCTCAGCGCATGGCGTGATTTAAATTGGACCCCTAGTGTAGCTTCTTCGACACAACGTCGAAGTGAGCAACAGACGGTGAACGTCTAGGTTACGGATGTAACCTCCATTCCCTGATTGAGGGAACGAGACGTTGTGTCCTCCCTGCCACATTGCTGAGCCGAGCCACTGTTGTGGCCAGACCATTTCCGGCTCCTCAGAAAAATCCTGAATGAAACAGACATATTTCCCCACCTTTATACCCGTATGTCTGGGGATGGGACATGCAAATTCTGTCTGCCAACTTCTCATTGGCCTTTTTTCATAGATCAGAGGTATATTCGGCGCTCAAGAGAGACCCCCCAGTGTCGCTTCTTCGACACAGAGTCCCGTTCCCCCATCAGGGAACAGAGGTTACATCTGTAACCTAGACATTTTTGGCTACTCTACCTAGTTCTGATGGCAAGACACCATGAAGGAAACCTCTGCTTTCCAACAAAAAAATATCTGTATGCCTGAAGTGTGCCAAGCACCACCTTAACACTCCACTGGGAAATATTTTGTGGACTGATGAAATTAAGGTTGAATTGTCTGGGAAGAACACACAGCACTACATATGGTGTAAAAAGGACATCACATACTAAAATGAAAACATCATCCCAGCAGTAAAGTACGGTGGAGGGAGCATTGTGATTTGGGGCTGCTTTGCTGCATCGGGGCCTGGACCGCTTGCCATCATCGAGGGATTATAACGGTTTGTGTGTTGTTTGTAACATTGTGTTTGTATTTATTTGTGACTTGATATAGATGAGATCACATTTAATATCCAAATTGTTTAGATGTCATAAGGTAGCATGGTGTAAGGCATTGTTTCCCAACCATTTTTCTGCCACGGCATACTTTTTACGACTAAAAAATTCTACGGCACACCGCTATCCCACATAGGCTAACCATCGTCAATATTTTTCCTTTTCCTTGTCCATGTTTTCTGTCCGTCTTATTAGCGTGTTTACTTAATGTTTGAAATTCGGCTAAACTAATTTTTTTTAAACACAAGTCACACAGTGTGGGCTACATTGTATGAGGTCACAGGTGGAAAGAGCACTAAATGAGTAGTGAAAAAACAACAAATCTGCTTCTTTTTTCTAATTTGTTCTTGCAGTGCCACAACAAATTACAGGGATGCAAACGTGAAAAATCATGAGGGGTGAAAAAGGTAAGACAATCACTTGTCCATTTTTTCGGGGGATATTTATTTTAAAGAATAAGCTAAAAGCTCCAGTTCCAGCAATTTTAGTGATTCAAGTTTACTCAAGTTTACAATTGTGCAGAATTAGCTGCTAAATAAAGAGTATTTTGTTGAGGCTTGCTTCTGTTTCACAAATTTGTTAATTTTTCTTAACTGATTAGTTCAGTGACCCCTTCTGGAAATGTCACTAGGTGGCAACAAATGAGCGTCTTATGCGCTATGAGTGAGTCAGTGAATCATTTTGAGTCGTTCATGACCAAAATGTACCAAGATAATTTATAGTGTTTAAGCATTAAAAGAACAAAACAGATCTATAGTCTTCATTCAGTCTGAGCATTATTTTTCATCCAAAATGACAACAATAATTGTCTAATAATAGTGAGTTTCAATAACGTCCTTCCCTTCACCTTTATTAGAGAGAGAGAGCATTTACGGGCAGCTGCATGTGTGTGTTTGTGTGTGTGTCTTTTGGTTTATTTCTTCATTAAACTATTATTTATATTGTAAAGCTGGTTCTCGCCTCCTCCGTTCCATTGAACTGCTTTACATTGTCTTAGCATCTCTAGCGTTCATTTCACCAGAACACTGCTGTGATACTTACAAGTCACGCAAAAACCCTTAAGCAAAAATGTATGTCTAGTACTGGGATTCTACTGAGAATAGGCTGGTTCTTACTGACATACCTGTACAAAATTGTGATTATTGCACTTCCCTGGTTACTATGAGTGGCCATATCATTGTTTTCCATGGACAAATGAAGGACAAACTCCATCCAGTCAGGCAAGTAGAAAGTTGAATCAGTAAAGAGAAGAATTATGAGAGAAACTAGAGTGTCAGAGAATAAATCTTCAGAATGATGACCATTCAACAAAAGCCCACCACATAAAACATTATCATAATTTACTCAACCTCATGTTGTTCTAAACCCCTTTAACTTTTTTCTTACCAAGGAACATAAAATGAGATTTTTATCAGAAGGTTCAATCCATTATTTTCTATACAATGAAAGTGAATGCTAATTGATGCTGTTAATCTCCAAAATCGACAAAAAAGTACCATAAAAGTAGTCCATACCATTTGTGTGCTATATTGCAGGTCTTCTGAAGCCATTCAGTTGCATACAAATCATTATTTATAGAAAATCTTCTTCAATTGTCTTGATGTGCCATAAATGTAGCATCTACCAATTAGATTTTAGAGCTACAGTAGAGGATTATCAGCAAATAACTTGTTCTCACTTAAAGCCATTGTATGACTTCAGAAGACTTGGAATATAGCACATGACTCATATACACCAATGAGCCAGAACATTATGACCACTCACTGGTGAAGTGAATAACATTGATCATATCCTAACAAGGCCAAACGTCAACTTTGAAGAGGGCCAAATTGTTATGGCCAGACAACTGTGTCAGAGCATCTCTGAAATGGCAAGGCTTGTGGGGTGCTCTCGGTCAGCTGTGGTGAGTACCTACAGCCAGTGGTCTGAGGAGGGACAAACCACAAACCAGTTACAGGGTGTTGGCTGCTCAAGGCTTATCAATGTGTGAGGCCAACGAAGGCTATCATGTCTGGTCCAAACCGACATAACGTCTACTGTGACATAAGTCACAGAAATTATTTTTTTATTATTTTTCCCCTTTTTTCTCCCAATTTGGAATTCCAAAGGTGCTGTAAGTCCTCGTGGTGGTGTAGTGACTCAATCCAGGTGTCAGAGGATGAATCTCAGCTGCCTCTACATCTGAGGCCATCAATCCAAGCATCTTATCACATGGCTTGTTGAGTGTGTTACCACGGAGACATAGCGCTTGTGGAGGCTTCACACCATCCACGACGGCATCCAAGCACAACTCACCACACGCCCCACCGAAAGCGAACCACATTATAGCAATCACAAGGAGGTTACCCTGTGTGACTCCCTCCCTAGCAACCGGGCCAATATGGTTGCTTAGGACACCTGGCTGGAGTCACACAGCACGCCCTGTGATTCGAACTAGCTAACTCCAGGTGTGTTACTCAGCGTCTACCAAGAGTCAAAAGATCATGATTTTCATATTCAGAAGTGAATGATGCAGTCTTTTGCTACAGCTGCAAACTTTTCTCTACCCTAGTAATTAAGCTCATTAAAGGAGTATTATAAGACTGGAAGAACATCCACACCATCCTGTGTAGCCATGAGAGCATATAAGCACCATGCAGAAGTGGAGAGAATTTGAGTTGAGATCTACAGCAGGTCAAACCATAGACCAGAGACAGATGGCCCTCTTGGAGGAAGAAAGACAGAGGTGGCGAAATGTTCTCACAAGACTGTTAGCAATTATACAGTCTCTTACTAAGATGAATCTTGGATTTAGGGGATCCACAAAAACTCAATGTTCCTGATAATGGTCATTTTCTAAAGGAAGTGGAGCTCCTAGCAAAGTTTGATCCAGTCATTCAGGAGCACTTGGCTAAAATCAAAGATGGTAGTACACACACACTACTTGGGGAAAGACATACTAAATGAGCTACTGAATCTGATGAGCAGTCAACAGGCCAAATAAATAGTTGCAAAAGTCCACACTGCAAATTACTTTTCAATCATCCATGATTGTACACAAGACATTAGCCACCAGGAACAGATGTCTATCATTATAAGCATTGTGTAACTACAGCCAGAGCCAGAAATTAAATAACATTTCCTGGGATTCTTGGTTGTGGAAGAGACAACTGGCAAAAATTTGTCAATGGTAATCCTAAATAGGCTGAAGGACTTTCAGATTGACTTCATTGATTGTCGAGGTCAGTCATATGACAATGGCTTCAATATGAAGGGCAATAATCAGGGTATACAAGCCAGAATGCTTGAAAAGAACCCAAGAGCCCTGTTTGTCCCATGTGGGACACACATTAAACCTGGTTCTGGCAGATGCTGCAAGAGCTTCAAGGGATGCCATTGGATTCTTTGGACATCTGCAGAAACTATTCAGCTACTTTTCAAGATCAACTCAGAGAAAGGTCTATTTTGAAAAAAATATGTGGACCTCACTCTTAAATCATGGAGTGACACAAGATGGGAGAGCAGATTAAAAACTGTTCAGGCTGTCAGGTTCAAGGTTGCTCAAATCAGGGAAGCATTTATTGAAGTACGGCAGAGTTTGTCTGACCCTGTTTCTAAAGTGGATGCCCAAGCTCTTGCTGAAGAATTGGGGTCTTATCGCATTTTGATTTTTTTCTGTTGTGTGGTGTGACATTCTGACACTCGCCAACCAGGTCAATAAGCTTTTCCAGTCATCCTCTATGCAATTGGATGTTGCTTCAAACCTGATTTCTTCCACCAAAAGCAGCACTCTCACAGTATTGGGCCTCTGGCTTTGCTGCAGCACAAGCAACTGCAAAGGATATCTGTGAGGAAATTAATATACAGGCAGTTCTCATACAGAAAAGCCAACGTAACACCAGGAAGCAGTTCTCTTATGAGGCTGCTGATGAGCCTCTGACTGGGGCAGTGCGGAACCTGGAAGTGACATTTTTTAACACAGTTGTGTTAAAAGCAAAAGAGTGCCATGATAGCATCCTTAACAAAGGAATAAGAGATGGTCCAGATGACCTTTCATTCTTTAATTCTTATTTTTTTGTGTTTACCTTTGTTAATGTTTAATTAATATGGACAAATTAGTACAAATATACAAATATTAATAACAGATGTTGTATATAAATAAAAAGGCTAGGAATCATATTTGTTTCAAGTGATTTTTATTTGTTCTGAAAGGTGGAGGAGGAGGGATGCGGGGGGCCTCCAACATAAATTTTGCCTAGGGCCTCCCAATGTCTAGAACCAGCCGTGAGCTCACGTCAGCATGGAATGCTTGTGAACAGTCAAAATATGATTCAAGCTTTGCAAAGGAATTGTTATTGAATGATGGGGCAGTTAAAAACACTTCAAAAACGTAAGTAAACCATTTCATTCATGAATATTTCAAACGTAATGTCTGTTTGACAGCTTATGATGCTGAGTGTTAACAGTTGTGCTCAGATGAGTAGTTTCATATATTCTGATGCAATGTGTTGGATGTGCGTTATTCGTAATCCCTGCAATTTCTATAAGTTTTATAATAACGAGGTTCAGTCTCTTCTGACTGAGTTTTCTGAATTTGAGGGGCTGCATGATGTTAGCCAATCACAACAGTGGGCGTTTACATTATACTTTTAAAGAGGCGCTCAGGCAAAAACAGAGTGCTTCAGACAGAGGCCCAAAACAGGATGGGAAATGATCATATATTACTAAATTGTGACTGTTTTGGTGCAAAACAACTTTCATAACATTATCATTTGCCTCAAGGAAGATAATACAATTATTTAAAAAAAATATAGCACTTCATGACCCCTTTTAATTATGACTTTTTTTCTCATAGTTTTTACTTTTTATCTGATAATTTTGATTTTTTTATCTTAACGTTTACAAATGTTATTCTCATAATTACAATTTCTCTCAAAATGTAAACTTTAATCACATAATTTTGATTTAGCATCTCGTAATTTTGACTTTCTATCTCAAATTATGACTTGGTATCTCATAAATATGACTTTGCTTCTAATAATTTTGACTTAGTATCTCAAAATAATGACTTTTAATTACATAATTAGGATTTAGAATTTCAACATAATACATTTTTAATCTCATAATTATGAATTTTTATTATAAAATTATGACTTTGTATCTCATAATTTTGATTTACCAAAGCATGATTTTTATATGTGGTGGAAATGGGCTTCCACATTCTACAGGTTTATCGCAAAACTTGTTGCCAAATTCAAGGCATGAAGATTTAAAGTGCCAGATTTGAGACATTTTAAGTGTAAGTTTGTGGTTTTACTGCTAAACTACAGAAGTAAGTACGTAATACAGGTTTGTGGCTGTCTTTTTTTTATGTAAATGCCATTTTACACATTAGTGAATATTTGTTGCCAACTTTGTATTCAGAACACAGGTTTTTGATGAATATATGTGAGTGCAGATATTATATATAGAGTGCAACTTCACATTTTTATTTACAAGTTTTCACATTGTGGCTGTGAGTGTAAATTTCAACTTAAAAGTACACATATTTATTGTACAAGTTCTCAAATTGAAATCTACTAGCTTTCAAGTTTAGTTACTTTTTTATTTTCATAATTTTGGCCCTAATAAAGTTGTTTTTATTTTTATCAAAAGTTAATGTATTAAATCATAAAATAAAGTCAACAAAAGTGTAAGTGAAGTGCATGCTTGAGATGAAATAGGAGATGAGTGATGTTTGGAGAAAATAAAGAAAACAATGAAGATTAATATCACTTGTGAGCGGAGTATTTTTTGGGCATCATTTCCAATCAAGCTGTAATGTAGCAAATTATGCAACCAAAAAAAAAAACATAAAATGTTAACTATGAAATCAGCATTGGCAAGGCAAATGAGTCCGCCATATATATATATATACAGTGCATCCAGAAAGTATTCCCAGCGCTTCACTTTTTCCACATTTTGTTATGTTACAGCCTTATTCCAAAATTGATTAAATTAATTATTTTCCTCAATTCTACAAACAATACCCCATAATGACAACGTGAAAGAAGTTTGTTTGAAATCTTTGCAAATTTATAAAAAATGAAAAACGAAAAAAGTATTCACAGACTTTGCTCAATACTTTGTTGAAGCACCTTTGGCACCAATTACAGCTTCAAGTCTTTTTGAGTATGATGCTACAAGCATGGCACACCTATTTTTGGGCAGTTTCTCCCATTCGTCTTTGTAGGATCTCAGTGCACAGCCATTTTCAGTTCTCTCCAGAGATGTTCAATCAGGTTCACATCTGGGCAACTAAAGGACATTCACAGAGTTGTCCTGTAGCCACTCCTTTGTTATCTTGACTGTGTGCTTAGGGTCATTGTCCTGTTGGAAGATGAACCTTTGCCCCAGTCTGAGGTCCAGAGTGCTCTGGAGCAGGTTTTCATCAAGGATGTCTCTGTACATTGCTGCATTCATCTTTCCCTCGATCCTGACTACAGTTCCTGCTGCTGAAAAACATCCCCACAGCATGATGCTGCCACCACCATGCTTCACTGTAGGGATGGTATTGGCCAGGTGATGAGCGGTGCCTGGTTTCCTCCAGACATGATGCTTGCCATTCAGGCCAAAGAGTTCAATCTTTGTTTCATCAGACCAGAGAATTTTGTTTCTCGTGGTCTGAGAGTCCTTCAGGTGCCTTTTGGCAAACTCTAGGCGGGCTGTCATGTGCCTTGTACTGAGGAGTGGCTTCCGTCTGGCCACTCTACCATACAGGCCTGATTGGTGGAGTGTTGCAGAGATGGTTGTTCTTCTGGAAGTTTCTCCTATCTACACAGAGAAACGCTGGAGCTCTGTCAGAGTGACATCAGGTTCTTGGTCACCTCCCTGACTAAGGCCCTTCTCCCCCGATTGCTCAGTTTGGCCGGGCGGCCAGCTCTAGTAAGAGTCCTGGTGGTTCCAATCTTCTTCCATTTACGGATGATGGAGGCCACTGTGCTCATTGGGACCTTCAATGCTGCAGAAATTTTTCTGTACCCTTCCCCATATCTGTGCCTCGATACAATCCTGTCTCGGAGGTCTACAGACAATTCCTTGGACTTCATGACTTGGTTTGTGCTCTGACATGCACTTTTAACTGTGGGACCTTATATAGACAGGTGTGTGCCTTTCCAAATCATGTCCAATCAACTGAATTTACCACAAGTGGACTCCAATCAAGTTGTAGAAACATCTCAAGGATGATCAGTGGAAACAGGATGCACCTGAGCTCAATTTGAGTGTCATGGCAAAGGCTGTGAATACTTAAGTACATGTGATTTTTTTTCGTTTTTTTATTTTTAATAAATTTCAAAGATTTCAAACAAACTTCTTTCACATTCTCATTATGGGGTATTGTTTGTAGAATTTTTTTTTTAAACATAAAAAATGTAATTTCCATTACTGTCATTTTCATAACAGAATTCTATTAAACACAAAACAGAATTTGAGATGTGCCAGAAATGCTGGAATTTTCATGATGTCCTGTGATGCATGCACGTACACTGTAGGATATTGTTAGTAGACAAATAAAAAGTAAAACAGCAAGAGTGTGAAAAGTTTTAAAGAAACCCACAGTGTTGAAGAAACACCTATTTTTGTATTCCACAGCACAAAGAATGACATATGGGTTTCCAAAGTAATAATGTTTGCATGAACTGACCCTAGTCATAAAGATTCAGAAATTGGTCATCAAGGATGAAACGTTACAATTTTGTCAGAAGGACAAGTCAAGTTATCATCAAAGATCAAGAAATAAAATACAATTGTATCCTTCTTTAAAATGACACTAAAGATACAGCTTTACAAGTAGTGTATCAGTGTATGATAGAAGGACATGTTAAAACTGAGGATTAACCTTAGGTTACTGTGTGCAGTAACCCAATTTCAAATCAGTTATGGCATGCATAAAAATTCCTGTGAATATCCATATGATTTTGCTCCACCCAAACATCACTGATGTCGCATTCTGCACAGATGTACATGTAGATCTTTCAAGCACTGCCTGGACTGACATTCCACCTTCTACACACATCAAACACACATACCCACACACACACACACACACAGAGATACAAAAGTCCCTCAAGAGCCCTTTCATGGTGCAAACAGCCCTTGTAATTATGATGTTCAATGGTTAGCCTCTGTTCTGTTGTAATCTATGAGCTAATCAGTGTAGCCCACCGCACACTCATAGTGGCCTGACGCATTTAACCCCGCACGCAGTGTCAAACAGCCTGTCAGTGGGGTTTAATGAAGCGAAATGACAAGTCTCCTGAGACATTACCACACTACCGTGTCAGACGGCAATGAGCAGTTGTTGCCGCCTGCCAGTTACTGAGGTATTTTATTTAGCCTTAAGGAGGACAGGTGTGCTCCGCAGCAGCAAGAGAAAGCGAGAATGCCAAAGGTCTTCTTATTGGAAGCCGCTACAGGTGTTGGCACACAGTCAAGTCATTGCATTATGGTAAAAACGAATTGTTCCATTATCAATGCCCTCATGTATTTGTGAGATTAACATAGTGTCTTTTGATTCCGATAAAAACAACAGGAGGGCTCTAAGTCTGCTTACAAATGTATTACACAGTTCTTAACTGTCAAAAGTGATGCATACTTTACAATCAATAGACTGACTCTGCCACAAATGCAGGATTAAATATAATTAAAGAAATTACGCCCATCAAGAAGTAAATCCTCTCTCTGGGGATTTGATAATATCAAAAGAGGTATATCGGTGTGATGTGAAATGCAGTGAGGAGACACACCTGGACCACCTTCGAGCGATGAGCTCTATGAAGCTTTGAGAGGCTCTTTAGATGGTTAAACTCCCTTTAACCCTGTTAGGGGAATTCGGCTGCTGTTTGTTAGCCTTCATCCAAAGAGGACGCAAACCCGTGAGGCAAGGGTGGCTTACACATTGCCTAGCATCAAAACGACAATGGGGGACACAGTGCCAAGTGGAGCTGTCTTTGATGCCCAATGTTTGAACTCCACCAGGTCTGCTAAATTTTCCATAAACCATACCGAGCAGGGTGGTGCTGGTTCATACTTTAGCCTTTTGGCCCCCTTCTGTTGGCTATATCGATTTAGCTTCAGTCAGTTGCACACACCTCATAACATTTTACATGTACATTAATGTGCAAAAGTCTTAGGCACATAAGATATTTTACAGAAACATTTGTCTTAAGATGGTTATTTATATCTTCAGCTTTAGTGTGTCAACAGGAATTATAATTGTTAGACTCCCAAACATTACTTTTGCAAATAGAAATGATTAGAATAGAAGAACAGGGAGCCCTGCAACAGATGTCATGGCCCCCACAAAACCCCCCACTAAACATTGTGTCAGTCTGAGATTACATTGTGTCAGAAGCAACTAAGACAGACGAAATTTACAGAAGAACTGTGGCAAATTCCCCAAGAATCTTGAAACATCCTGTCTGCCAACAACCAAGATAAACTCTGTCCAGATAAACCTAGGATATTTAAAACCAATAGTTTCTTCCATTGTCTTTACGGGTCAATTTTGACCCGTATTGGAAAAACCAGTTGTGGCCTTTCACCTTCCGACTTTCTGGATGATTTTAGAGACTATTTAGCAGAGAGGTGCCATTTCTATAAAAATAAATGGGAGAAATTGGAAAGCCCAATGGTCAATGGATATAGAAAGGAAGTCCCACATTGCAGTTAAAGAGTCAATAACCTTTTAGATACAGCTTGTACATCACCTGTTTTTAGCATAATCTGAGGTAAAGAACCACAATCTATGATTCCAGTGTTATCAGATTTTATTGCTGCTTTAAAATATGTTCTTTGATGGCATTCTTGACTAACTCTTTTGGAGACTTCTGTGTTTCCCCATTCAAGTAGATAGGAGCTGTACTGTCATGACTGGAAATATCCTCCCGAGAGCATTCCAAAGATGGTGGACTGACTTGCTTGAAAGATTATGCAGCTTTAACTTCTTTGTTGTACTTATTTCACATTTTCACATTTTGTCAAATTTAGCCCCCAGCCCCATATTGTTCTCTAGCTTACCCATCTGAGTACTGCATCTTTCCACAAATTGCATTATTTTTCTATAAAACGGGATTTTGTGCACACATGCACATGTCCACACACACACTTTTTTTATCAAAGTGTACAATGGGGCTTTATGCATTTTTATGGTTTTCAATATGGGTCAAAAATGACTCAAAAGAAAAAAGGAGGACAGTTTCTTAAGTCAATAGGAGGGTTATGCTTTGTCTCAAATATTTGAAAGATTCCCATTTTTTTAAGCACTTTGTAGCTGGTAATGTACATTTACATTTATGCATTTGGCAGATGCTTTTATCCAAAGCAACTTACAGAGCCCTTATTACAGGGACAATACCCCCAGAGCAACCAGGAGTTAAGTGCCTTGCTCAAGGACACAATGGTGGTGGCCATGGGGTTCGAACCAGCGACCTTCTAATTAGCAGCCCTGTGCTCTAGCCACTACGCCACCACCACACCACCTAATGTAGATGTCCTATGATATACAGTATGTCTGAGGAATAATCGGTGCTTCTTTATTTTGGACTGGCAGAAATTCTGATTACACTACACACATTTGTGATCATTCTTTCAGTGTTTTCCCTACAGCCAGTCATACAGACAATGCTTTGCAATTATTTTAACAGTTTCCCAATGTTCCCAATGTTTCCCCCCCCCCCCAATGTTCTGTTATTGAGATAACCACCCCTAAATGATGTAATAAATAAATAAATAATAAATAACTGTGATTGGTCGCTTTACATGTCAGTACAACACACACAGTATCTCATAAAGATACTTCATTAGAGTAACTTTTTGTCTGCACCGCCAATATGTCAAGGTTAGTCTTTTAGAAAAATGTTCTATACGGTGACGTCTTCATCCCGAAACTGCACTGAGCTGCATTTCCCAAAAGCATCATAAGCTTCTCTACGATCAGTTAAGCTTGCAATGCTTTTGGGAAACGCAGCCCTGGTCAGACAGTCTCTTCCTGTTTAAGTGGGCAGTTCATGGCCAAAATAAGCTGCAATGTGGACCAGACCTTATGCCAATAGTCCAAAATCTAGCTATGCAAGACTAAGTTCATACTAACAGCACAATATTTAGCAAACATCCCTCACACCTACAAAATAATTTGGTGGTCCAATGGTAATATAGTCATGATTGTGACATCACAATCGTGAAGATGTTGCAACAAACCGTTTTTGCAGCATTTTTTAATAAATGCTCTTTCTGGATTGGGCAGGACGTTTTAAGGTCTGAAAGTTGGATTTTTGTCTGCATAGTACATCAAACTGTTATTTCAAAAGATCGTGGAAATTTAGGTTTTTCAAGATCTGACCCAGTTAAGGGCAACCCCTTTTCTGCCCCAAGTGTAAAATTGTACCTCTTTAGGCATTGTGTTCCAACCTTGATTCGTTACGCGGAACAGAAAAAACTTTTTGAATTGTGGAAGGAAGCTCAGCATCCGATCTGATCTGACATAGAGACAACTTACGAAGGCTATACACGTTTCTTGACGTGAATGTTGAAGTGGTGCAAAATGCGATGTAAATCCCCTTAACGACCTTTCAGGCTATCAGTAATCACCACACAAAGGTGATTGGCAGGCGACACTGAGAGACTCATTTATACCATCATACCCAGCCCCTCTCCACATTGACCCCTACTGTGCGAGGCGTGGGGTAGGGTGCCCAACGACTCCTGCTGCCAATACGAGGAGCCAGCGAGTGAAGGGGAGGTGTGGTCATAATGTTGTTTGTTTCCTAACCTGTACCCTTTAAGTATCTTTTGTAGCACAAACTATGAGAACCGAGGGGTGCTTCCACATCTGTCATTATTTGACGAAAAGCTACACACTAACTCGCTTCCCATTATGCGATTAAGCGAGTTGCGCCGTTCTTGTCCCGCATCTGGTTTACAATTGGAACAAATGGCGATAAGCTTTTGCTATTGTCATCCTTCACGTTATTATTATGACAGACACGCCTAGCATACCAGACGGCGAGTTGCTTCACCAAAGTTCTCAATTGACAAAGCCAGCAGGGCTCGCATTTGACACCCCAAGCTCATCTCAATGCATACACATTCTTCCACAATCCCATTGAAGGACACACTGTTCTCACACTGTGCAATATTCTGCTCTCCAGGCCTTGTCTCAGAGGGGAACGTGGTTATACCCTACTGAGCTGCAAGCCCTACTTCCTACTGAGAGGCCCATTTTTGTCCCTTGGCGGTCTTCCTCCATTGAAGCAGCGCTCCATGCTACCAAACACAAATCTAAGGGGATTATCTTTTTTTTTGTGGTGAATGACCCTATAAATAAAACCTGCTGCACAGATTGATGAGCCATTCCAGAATTGTTTGCTTTTCAAGATATTTGTCTTTTATCTTGAGTTATTGTTGGTCCCTAATGATAATGAATCTATTAGGATGAGTGGTAAAAATGTGTTAGATTGTGTTATACATACTCATTCATCTCAGTGATAAAGAGTGGTCCAATTTATCTAAATTCCCCTTATATAAAAGTGTATATCCCATTGAAAAGAAAAATCACAAAGGAGAGTCAGTACCTCAATTACCTAGACAACAATCAGATTAAATAAAGAGCAAATGGAAACTTTTGCGACTACGACTTCAGATTTTTCTCCTGAAATAAAGACCCCAGTAATCCAGAGTTTAGAACTGACCCCAACAATGTCTCAAAATGTAAAGATTTGGCAAAATACCAAAGTTCCTGTTATTAAAAGAAAGATATCTCAATATGAACACAAACATTTCTCAACAAGTTATTGTAAAATTTAATTATCTGAGCTATGCTGGCCACTAGGACTGGGGAAAAAATACTTTAAGATTAATTGCGATCTTCATTTGAACCACCTCAATTTCGATTTCTGTCAACATTTTCAGATTTCACTTCCCAGTGATTGATTAGTATAGTGGCAAAGAAGTTCAGAAACAAAATTATTTTTATTCCGTGTTGAGAGTAAAAGTTTGGTTTTGGTTTGACTCGTTCCATGTAATGCGCGTCCAAAACCAAGATCCACACGATCCATTTCTCATTGAAAGATGTCTCTTTTAATACCCTTTCTGTTCTTTACAGTCAGTTGTTGATCAAAAACAACAAAAAAAGAAACAGTCATTTTAATCAAAATTAGCAGGGGTGTGCGAAAGAAACCATTAGACTATACTCTCGTTAATGTGTGATCAGCCAAATCACTTTTGTGAGACACTTGCTGAACTGCCACTATTCTTAAAGAGACACTACCATTTTAGCATGTGCTCTACAAATCAATGTAAATTAGGGCTGTCAACCAATTATTATTATTTTTTTCAATCGAATGAATTGGTATGTAGATTAATCAAATTAATCGCAATTAATCACATACATAAATATTTGCTGAGAATAAAATCAAATAACAATAATTCAATATATTGATTAAATGATAACAATAATTCCAAATAGTTATATTTAAATAATTATACATAAAATATTTATATTTAAAAATGTAAATGTATTATTTAGGCACACAAGTTAAGAATTAAAGACAATATAAAAAGTGGCTTTAGAATGCAATATATTGTTTATTTCAATATTACTGAACATAAGCCTATATTTGGCCTACAGTTCACAGCAATCCATCAGTCCGAGATTTATTATAAGGTTTGTCAAAGGACTCGTCAATGTACTCCTGAATCAGATGGACACTTTTGGAGGTTAGGGTTAGTTTAATCACAATTAATCACATCATTTTTCATGGTTAATGGCAGATTTAAAAAGTGCTGAAATTTCACTCTATATGCAGTGTACTTTTTTTCTTGTCAAAATGCATTTATTTCCTTTTTTTAGGAAGACAACAAAACAGTAAGCAATAACAATTGTAAAAGCAATTGTTATTGTTTAATTGTTATTAAACAATAACAATATAATGCTTTATTAACATTTAACATTATATCTTGTAAACTCTCATCCTCCACAATATTAATCAGCTGGAAGAATGTAAAGCAATTGTGAAGCCGCTATCATGTTTTGTGTCACATATTTATATATAAACACACCTGTACATCTACTTATTAATGCGATTATCTAATCTAATGGCAGCAGTATATGCAGTGGCGCAGATAGGATTTTTTATCTGGGGGGGACCAAGCTGTCAGCAAAAGAGTTACTTTGTGTAATTTGGGCTAATTATTTGAAATCATGGATAAACAACAATGAACAAAGGTAAACAAAGGCATACCTGATCACCACTAGCAATGCATGATCAGACTGTTATTTGACTAATATGCCAATCACCCACCAAAACTTCATCGGGTCACTATGAAACTGGGGGGTCATGTCCCCCCCGTCCCTAGTGCCATCTGCGCCCTTGAGTATATGTATAAAATCATGCGGACATGGGTCAGGAGCTTCAGTTAATGTTCATATCATATTCATCAGAATGGGGGAAAAATGTGATCTCAGTGATTTGGACCGTGGCATGATTGTTCACACTCAACAGTCTCTAGTGTGTAAAGAGAATGGTGCGAAAAACAAAAAACATCCAGTGAGCGGCAGTTCTGCGGACAAAAACACCTTGTTGATGAGAGGGGTCAATGGAGAATGGCCAGACTGGTTTGAGCAGACAGAAAGGCTACGGTAACTCAGATAACCACTCTGTACAATTGTAGTGAGCAGAATAGCATCTCAGAATGCACAACATATTGAACATTGAGGCAGATGGGCTTCAACAGCAGAAGACCATTTCTGTCAGCCAAGAACAGAAAACTGAGGCTGCAGTGGGCCTGCCATTTGTGAAGCTCAGCAGAAATCCAGATTTGTTAGACCCAGGCGATGTTTCTCCAATCGTCTACTGTCCAGTTTTGGTGAGCCTGTGCCCACTGCAGCCTAATTTTCCTGTTCTAAGCTGATAATAGTAGTACCCAGAGGTGTCTTCTGCTGCTGTAGCCCATCCGCTCCTGTCTCATATTTGAATGATTTTATACATTACACTGCTGCCACACGACTGGCTGATTAAATAATGGCATGAATATGTAGATGTACAGGTGTACCAAATAAAGTGGCGAGTGAGTGTGTATGTACATATTATATTATATATATTATATACTGTACAGTATATATGCAATATAATATAAAGTATGCAGTTTCAAGATATCATAATGATTGACGGAATACAATGAATGTGTAAATTTTTCAAAAAGATAAAATTTGACCAAAATTATGAAAAAGTCAAATGTGTATCAATAATGTACCAATTTCAAAAGTTCCCTGTATAATTGACAGCATTAGCTACAAGATCATGTTTTAATCCACATCAATACCCAGTCCTAGTATCCACATTAATTTTAGAGATCTTACACTGTCAACACAATTGTGCCCATTTTTATTTTTCCTAAGGAATTATAGGGGGGGTCTGAGACAAAGTTGATACTTTAATGAAACATAAAAGAGAGTTCAGTTAAGTCTCCTGAGCCATGAAAGAGTGACAAATGACCGAAAACAAAAATTGCTCTCTGATGCTGTATGGTGATATTTCTACTGTAATGAATAAAAATGATTATTGACTGTAAATTATTGCAAAAGTATATCTGTACGCAAATCGTTGTACTCTAACTACAAACTTTTTAGGTAGGGTACCAGTAGTGACATTAATAATTTAGGTTTAGATTTAAGGTTTATTATAATGTGATCTGATTAGGTATATCATACCTCTTTATTGATTTATATTTTATATCTCATGTTTACTTCTTTAGCAAAGCACAAACTTGCAGCAAATCTCTGGATTGTGCAAAGGTACTTTGTGGATGGTACATGAGCTTCAACACACAATTATGTTGACATGCAAATGTCTTGCACACTGTTTTCATAACAGTGAACTCAGTGAATCCAGTGGCTTTTGTTTTCTTTGTTGTTGAAGTAGCAGCACTGCAACTTCGATGTGGATTTGACACAAAGCCATACAGGTGTTTCGCTGAGAGTGAACATGTCAAAATCTCTCTCCATCTGCTGCTGTTGAACTGTTGGATGCGACTCCTATTGTCACTGATTCCAGTCTTCCTTCACCCTGAACAGGACTTTGTTGCTGTTGGATCTGGTTGACTTGATCTTGTTAAGTGCATTTATTAATATGGCCCCAGGTTATTGGCTTGACATCTGTTTTTTTTAAGCCATTACACAACTATGCTGACTGCCTCTCAGAAAAGTTTGCCTTGTCAAATTAAACTGTTTTGCCACTGAAGTCTTAAATGACCTGACATTTCTTTGTTTACTTATTTCACTTATAATCAAAGAGGACCAAAGTTTTATTGTGCATATTGTTACATATTGTGATACACAAACATACAGCACATCATACTAGATCATTTTCACTGACTAGATATGTGTGGATTTATTCAAACTAATAACCTTGGATAGCGATGTGTGCCAGCCAGATTTGATTAAGGCTTACCTCGTTAAAGACTTCTATGTGTCAAAACAAAAAGCAGACCTTATCGTGCAAGCTGATATAAGAAAAGCCCCAGCAAACACCCATGCAACACCCTTGCATGTGTTTTGCAAGTTAAAATCATTTACAAACATAATTTCTGGAAAATAGTACTCAGTCAGTGCATACACTTATAATCGTATTATTAAACATAAAACTTTGATGACCAATTATTGTAATTAGCTCGTAATTCATCATAGATCAGGCAAATATCTACAGTAGAATTTAGACTCTTGTTTCCTATTGAAATCTATAAATTGTACTGAATTTTCCTATAAATTTACATCATTAATGTTTAGTATGGAACTCATTACTGTGTTGGCGTTAGTCCTCATTGAGCATATTATTTATTTATTTTTATTTATTTTATTTTTTAATTGCTATAATTTTGTATTTAAATCAGACAACATTACAACATAGACAACATGTTAAAATGTCTAAATACATTTATATTATATTATATATATATAATATAATATATATATATATATATATATATATATATATATATATATATATATATATATATATATATATATATATATATATATTATATATATATATATATATAATATATATATATATTATCTTGCAAAACACATGCAAGGGTGTTACTATCCAGTGGCATCATTCACCCTTATATGCTTCACTTCTGCCTTCCGAATCCTGAAATGTGACAAGTGTCCATTGTGATGTCTGTAAGTAAAGCCATTTATTTAGCTACAGAACATAAATATGTGTTTGTTACATTTTTGGGATTACAACTCAGATAAACAACTTAGATATATAATATAATTTAGATGTCAAGCTATTGTTTGGTGCATTTCTTCTTTAGTTTCATACAATACCTGCTGTGATCTTGCTATGCTGCCCCCCTCTAGTGGACTGATTCATTTACTGCTGCACACAAAAGTTTATGTAAATGTATTTAATATAATGACATTTGCATACGATACAGATTTCTATAGAAGACATATCAAATGATATCATCTAATGTTTCTGGAAATACCCCATATGATACTCCAGACCAATGGCACTTTCTAGTAATCTAGGCAAGCCAGTCCTAGAAAGGAATGGATTTTATTATAAAGCTGATAAGTAATTGGTTGGTTGTCAATTTCTAGTTCCATGCTGTTACAGCAGCACTCAGCATCCATATGCACCTGCCATTAGTACATACACAGGGAGCATTGTGCTGCTACACTGCCGTGTTCATATTTCTGTGCCAGCATGGAGGAAACAGGGAGCTGAGGTCTCAAACCTCCACCCCCAGAGGTGTAGCAGCTGTTAACCTGGCCTTGGGAACATCTCATGAAAAGAGTTGAGTGTGTTTTCTGCTTTCAACATACTCACATGCGAGTCTAAGAAAATGAAGTCTTACATAATACACACACATACAGGGTTTGGAGGGTTACTTTTGAAATGTATTCCACTGCAGATTACAGAATACATGATTACTCAAGGTCAGTAATGTAATCTAAATACTTTGGATTACTTCTTCAGTACTGGTAGATTTTTTCACTTGTTTTGACTATAAAAACTCAAAATACACATGTTAAAAATACATTCTCTGAAAAACCTAAATATCTTATGCAGTGTTGTTTCTATAAACAGATCAATCAAATGTATCTTGTTTTAAGGATTTTTAGATATTTTTACAGGAAAACGATACAAAAATTATCATATCAAGAATATGATTTTCTCCCTGATATCAAAGGTCTTACTAGAAAAATATAAATTATGATCTAATGTGAATTTTCTCGATAATAAAATATGATGGTGTCTGGTAACACGTGCATGTAAAATGGCTAGAAATAGCATTTTAGCTTAGCATAAAGCTAACAATTTACACAAGGTTTATTTCTATTTCTTCTGCTCCAAACTTACTTCAAACGTTCTTCTCTGTCTGCTTGTATGAATGTAACACATCATGAGAAAGTGTTTCACCGCTGTTCAAATGCACTTTGGATCGCATCATTTATATGTAAAAATGTTTTTCATCTGAAAGCACTAAATATTAAAATAAACAAATGACAATAAAATGCAAAGTAATCTCTTCAGTAATCAAATACTTTTTTGAATGTAACTGTATTCTAAATACCAATGATTTAAATTGTAACTGTAGTGGACTTATATTTTGTATTTTAAATACGTAATCCTGTAACATTTATTTCATTACTCCCCAACCCTGTTCATGTAATTTTATTATTCCACTGTTTTTTAGTGGAATACAGTTACCGTTACATGTATTCATATATATAATTATACAGTGCTGTGCAAACGTTTTAGGCACTTGTGAAAAATGTTGCATAGTGAGGATGTCCTTAAAACAATGCCATAAATAATTTTCATTTATCAATTAATGTCATAAAAAGTCCAGTAAACATAAAAAAGCTAAATCAATATTTGAAATCAATATGACCTACTTTGCCTTTAAAACAGATCCAATTCTCCTAGGTCCAACTGGACACAGTATATCTTGGTTGTTGGCAGACAGGATGTTCCAAGCTTCTTGGAGAATTTGCCACTAATGTTCAATTTAGGATGTCTTAATTGCTTCTGTCTCTTTATGTAATCTCAGACTGACTCAATGTTTAGGGCTCCCTGTTCTTCTATTCTAATCCTTTTTCTATTTGCAAAAGTCATATTTGAGAGTCTAAAATATATTTTTTCTGTTGACACACTAAAGCTGAAGATATAAATAACCATCTTAAGACAAATGCTTTTGTGAAATATCTTAAGTGCCTAAAACTTTTGCACATTTCTGTGTGTGTATATATATATATATATTCCCAAGTCAGTTAATCCCCAATCATTAATTGGCAGTTCTCAAATTTTCAAATTCAAGAGAAAATGTTACTATGTTGCAAATAAGTACAGCAATACCATGGTAAAAGATGGTACCGTCCTGTTATAGTCTATACCATGACACTGAATATTTACTATAATCATGTCCCAAGGCATTTACAACGTATTACAAGCTACTTTGAAAAACACCTATATTTTGCCAGCGTTACACTGACAGGGGTGTAGCAATCATTTAAAAAGTGAGGGGGACAGAACGATTAGTGCAAGACGAACATAAAATTAAAAGATATTTTTTTAAGACTCTCAATTGATCTTTTTTTTTTTATTGAATTAATTACATGATTGACCAGTGAATTTGAACTTTGCATTTACACATTTGCTGTATGAAAAACACAACGCAAACACCTTTGACTTGTGAAAAAGTGTGGGGGAAGAAGTTTGGTTTTATTGATAGTTAGGGGGACACGTCCCCTGCATCTCCCACGTATTCCACGCCCCTGTACACTGACACGAGGTAAATAAAATCAGTTAATTTTTTCTAAAAACTTTGATAACATGTTATTTGGCAAACGTTTCTGCCGTAAATACTTGTTGAAAAAAGTAAATAAAGCATTCTCCAGAACTATCAAGTGTCAAAAACCAAAAAAACTCAAGTCCACTCACGCAATGTAATACCGAACCTGACTAAAGCTCTCTGCTTTTAATCGTCTTTTCTGACGGAAGTGACGCGATACGCACTGACGTGGCCGGAAATCCGACATCTTGACGGAGGAAACGCCTCGGAGTTGAGGAGGAAACTTACAACTGTGAGTGTTAAAAACTTATTTAACTTCAAATGCAACGATTCTCTTCGGCATTTTATCATAAGGGAAACGAACGAACGTTAATCCCCTGTAAAATAACGTATTACCCGTGGAAAGAGAAATCTGAATTAAAGCTGTCGTGTCTATGACAAAGAAAACAACAAACTATTGGCGTCTGTCAACTTTGTATTTAAATATATTCCTAAATAATAAATACATTTAAATATAGTCCTATTGATTATTAAATACATCGGCCTGCTCCAACTATTGAGATCAAGTTTATTATTAAATGTTTTTATTAGCATTGCTGACTTTAATGCTTCCCATAACTGTTCCCCTTTCCTATAAATAACAATATAAAAATATTTTTATTAAATGTCATATTAATCTCTACAATTATTATAGAGACTTTTATACCATCAACGTTTTTAATTATAGAATGTCATATCATAAACCTGCCCAATGTGTTGTTCAATTATTAAAATATGTTTATTATTATATTGATTTTGTTTAATAGATGTGTATATGACCTTGTCATACAAGCTTTTTACAGCCTGTCCTGGTTTTCTACAGCAGTGAACAGCTGTGTGTCTGTTATTCTCCTGGAGAATCAGGAATGACTTGTAATGAAATGGACTTGAGTTCTTGAAATGAATGTTTAGCTGCTCTGTTTAAAACTGTGTGAAATTTGAAAGCTGATTTGGTGAACCAGTTTGTGATTTTGTTTTCAGTTTCAGCGGCGTGAAAACAGCATTTATCAAACATGGGTAATTTATTCGCAAACCTCTTTAAAGTATTTGGCAAGAAAGAGATGAGAATTCTCATGGTGGGTCTCGATGCTGCCGGAAAGACGACGATTCTTTACAAGCTGAAGCTCGGCGAAATTGTAACAACCATCCCAACCATCGGTAGGTGTTTAAAATCTGCTTCCTGTATCAGAACTTTTAAAAAAGAGAAATGCATTTGTTTAATTTTCATTTATCGCTCATATTCAAGGTTTTAATGTTGAAACGGTGGAGTACAAGAACATAAGTTTCACCGTTTGGGACGTCGGTGGTCAGGATAAGATTCGACCATTGTGGCGTCATTACTTCCAGAACACACAAGGTAAAATTTCCCACAATTACACTGAGTATTAAAATTAGGCCTGCAGATAATCATAGGGAAAAGATGGACAAACTGAGGGTATTTTCAGACCTGTAGACCATTTGCTTTGTTCCAAAATGGGGACTAATTTGTTAAAGTGTTGCATTTTCTTCATGGTTTGCTTTCACAAGTTGCAAATGTTACATTTCAAAACAGACCAAAACTATGTCAATAAAAGTCATGTGAGCAAACTGTCCATCATTAGTTGCTTTTGC